>VWZE01002673.1:20237-84544 GCA_013396675.1 Eubucco bourcierii | reverse complement strand
AAAAATAAAGAAAAAAAAAGAAAAAATAGAGAAAAATAAAGAAAAAAAAAACAGAGGGGAAAAAAAGAGGAAAAAAAGGAAAAAGAGACAAAAAAGATTGAAAAAAGAGGAAAAAGAGAGAAAAAAGGAGAAAAAGAGGAAAAATAAAGAGAAATAATAAAGATAAAAAATAAAGAGAAAAAAAGAAAAAATAGAGAAAAATAAAGAGAAAAAATACAGAGGGGAAAAAAAGAGGAAAAAAAGGAAAAAGAGAGAAAAAAAGGGGAAAAAAGAGGAAAAATAAAGAGAAATAATAAAGAGAAAAAAAAGAAAAATAAAGAGAAAAAATACAGAGGGGAAAAAAAGAGGAAAAAAAGGAAAAAGAGAGAAAAAAAGGGGAAAAAAGAGGAAAAATAAAGAGAAATAATAAAGAGAAAAAAAAGAAAAATAAAGAGAAAAAACTAAGAGAGAAAAAATGAGGAATAAAAGAAAAAAAGGCAGGGGAAGAAGGGGGGGGGAAGAGAGAAAAAAATAAAAAGAGTCAAAGTGAGAAAATCAGGCTCAGGCCATTTACTGGCAAGGATGATCCACACCTTTCTGTTGTCACAGATGAAAAGCCAGAAAGATTAGATCAAGGGAAGACATTGTTTCTAACAGTAAAATAAAACTAATCACAGCCCAGTTACACAGTAGCTCCTTGTCATTGCAATTCATCTTAGAGAATATCTGATCAGTGACTGGCAGGGCTCAAACAAATCAGTTGTAATGAATTTTTCAAATAGAGGAAATAGATTTTGAATCTGCAAGTGCTGACTGATGAAGCTCTTTCAAGCCGATACAGCCCAGCTACTGCCGTGTCACTGGGCTAAATAAGAACCCATCTGAAATGACTGGGGAAGAATTGGGCTAAAAGAACAAGAGATCTGCAGCTCTACATGGGTCTGCACAACCAGGCAGGCTCTGGGACACCTCTTCTCTAAACCTGAATCTCAGTTGATGCCAGGAGAGCCTTAAGAGATTTGTGTTTCCCAAAATGCCTGCTCTTCCCTCTACAGCCATACAGCAGCCTGTACCCATCTCCAGTTCAAGAACACCATCAATACTGCTTGCTGGCCTGTGCCACTCCCAGTGATTTCTGATGGTGACAAGTGGGACTCTGCTCTGGTGAGACCTCACCTGCAGTACTGCATCTACTTCCGGAGCCCTCATTATAGGAAGGACATGGAGCTGATGGAGTGTGTACAGAGGAGGCCACCAAAATGATCAGAGGGTTGGAGCACCTCTACTATGAGGACAGGTTGAGGGAGCTAGGGGTGTTCAGTCTGGAGAGGAGGAGGTTCCAGGGGGACCTAATAGCAGCCTTCCACTACCTGAAGGGGTCCTGCAGGAGGGATGGAGAGAAGTTGTTTACAAAAGGCCTGCAGTGACATGACGAGGGGCAATGGGTTCAAGCTTGAGAGGAGCAGATTTAGATTGGATGTTAGGAATGGGTTCTTTGTTATGAGGGTGGTGGAGCACTGGAACAGATTGCCCAGGAAGGTGGTAGAGGTCCCTTCCCTGGACACATTCAAGGTGAGGCTTGATGGGGCCCTGGGTGACCTGCACCAGTGGGGATGTCCCTGCTGACTGCAGGGGTGTTGGACTGGATGAGCTCTAGAGATCCTTTCTGGCCGAGAGTGTTCTGTGGTTCTATGATCCTATGGTTCTATGGTTCTATGACTATATGATGCTATGGTTCTATGATTATATGATGCTATGGTTCTATGGTTCTGTGACTTTATGATTTTATGGTTCTATGGTTCTATGATTCTATGGTTCTATGGTTCTGTGATTCTATGGTTCTATGACTATGATTCTATGGTTCTATGATTCTATTCTATGGTTCTGTGGTTCTATGATTCTATGACTTTATGATTCTATGGTTCTATGATTATATAACTTTATGATTATATGACTATGATTCTATGGTTCTATGATTACATAACTTTATGATTATATGACTTTATGATTCTATGGTTCTATGATTCTATTGTTCTATGGTTCTATGATTCTATGGTTCTATGATTCTATGGTTCTATGATTCTGTGACTTTATGATTCTATGAATTTATGATTCTGTGGTTCTATGATTCTATGGTTCTACAGTTCTATGATTGTATGAGCCTATGGTTCTATGAGTCTATGGTTCTATGAGTCTATGGTTCTGTGAGTCTATGGTTCTGTGAGTCTATGGTTCTATGGTTCTATGACATGTGGGACATTAGCCTGTAATTATAACTTGCTGTTGCTGTTCAGGTAGGAAAAGTGGACAGGGAAGAAGTTTGTGCTGTGAATTTTGGTTAAACAAAGTGACTAAACGGAAGTTCAGCTAACAGCTCATGCAGTGGTTCCTTTGTTAGAAGCTGGGGCACACAGACAGCTTTCAGCAGCTGTTCTCTCTTCACAGCCATTTTGGAAAAAGGTCCTGAGGAGCCCAACACCATGTGGTACAAACTGAGTCTTCCATGTAATTTTTAAGCATTCTGCTGCTGTGTTTCCTCCAGCAGTTTACGATGCTGTCTGTTGCATAGCACTAGAAACCAGCATTGTTTGACTGTGGCAAGCTGCACACACACAAAGAATTTTTCATCATCCTTGGAAATGAATAACTTTGATAAGATCTTTAGAAAACATTCGAATGTGACCTATTTTTGGCTCGCATAACATTCTGCTCATAGTTTGATTTTATCTTCACACAACTAATGCACTGCTAACTGTAGGCCTTGAAACTGTTCATTTGAGCTCATCTGGATGTATGGAGGAAGTTCTTCACAACGAGAGTGGTAGAAGAAGAATGGACAGGCTGGAGAGGTGGGCACAAGGCAACCTCATGAGGTTCAACAAGACCAAGTGCAAGGTCCTGCAGCTGGGGCGAGGCAATACCAAGCACAAATACGGGCTGGGCAGTGGCTGGCTGGAGAGCAGCCCTGAGGAAAGGGACTTGGGGGTGCTGGTGAACAAGAAGCTCAACAGGAACCAGCAGTGTGCACTTGCAGCCCAGAAAGCCAACCAGAGCCTGGGCTGCATCAGAAGTGTGGCCAGCAGGGCCAGGGAGGGGATTCTCCCCCTCTGCTCTGCTCTGGTGAGACCCCACCTGGAGTGCTGCATCCAGTTCTGGAGTCCTTGGGACAAGAGGGATGTGGAGATGCTGGAGTGTGTCCAGAGAAGGGCCACAAGGATATTCAGAGGGCTGGAGCTGCTCTGCTGTGAGAAGAGACTGAAAGAGTTGGGGCTGTGCAGTCTGGAGAAAAGGAGGCTCCCAGGTGAGCTTATTGTGGCCTTCCAGTATCTCAAGTGGGCTACAAAAAGGCTGGGGTGAGACTTTTTAGGCTATCAGGTAGTGACAGGACTAGGGGGAATGGAGCAAAGTTGGAGGTGGGGAGATTCAGACCGGACATGAGGAGGAAGTTCTTCAGCATGAGGGTGGTGAGAGCCTGGAATGGGTTGCCCAGGGAGGTGGTTGAGGCCCCATCCCTGGAGGTGTTTAAGGCCAGGCTGGATGAGGCTCTGGACAGCCTGATCTAGGGTAGGGTGTCCCTGCCCATGGCAGGGGGGTTGGAACTAGAAGATCCTTGTGGTCTCTTCCAACCCTGACTGATTCTGTGATTCTAAAATACTGAAACAGGTTGCCCGACAAGGTGCCTGAGGCTCAGTCTCAAGGGACATTCAAGATCAGACTCAGTGTAACCCTGAGCAGTCTGATCTAGTTTGAGGTGTCCCTGCTGACTACAGCAGGGTTGGACAAGATGACCTTTGAGTGCCCCTTCCAACCCAATGCAGTCTGTGAACAGATAGTTATTATTGATACTTTGAAATCAGTTTTCTGTTAGGAGCATGATACAAAGCATAATTAAAAGTAGGGGTGAATGAGTTTTCTGCTAGGTGTATCACTAAAAAAGAGAAACCTGTCTCAGCAAAATGGAAACAGCAGTTTGATGGGTAACAATCACTGAGTAAGGCAATACGTAGAGAGGATCCTGTTCTTTCAGTATCCACATGAAGGGTTGCTGCACAGTGGGCTTGGAAACAGACTAGAAAGAGTTGTTAACTGCTCCCACGTTTGGAAATAAAGCTATCAAAAACCTAACAGGATGGTAAATTACAGTGATACTGCTGTCAGTTTGATATAATCTTGTTTCTTTTTTTTCCATTTCATAAAGAAGAAGAAATAGATTATTTAAGAGACAAACTGATAAAATGACAACTTGTGACTTTTTGGACATCTTATAACATTAAAAAAGGACAAAACCTGATGAGAATGAATGCAGAAATATTTCTCTTCATTCTGCTGACACTTTGAGTTACTCACTGGAGTCACCAGCATCCTCTCCTTGTATCACCACGTCTGGAAAGTTCTCGGATGAAACCTGACAACATCCTCGACTTGTCCCTACCCAGCATTTTTCTGTGACTAGGTTTCTCAGCTTACTCCTTCTGACAAATGGAAGGCTTAAGTCATGGAAGGAATGGTGAAATGTATTCATTTATTTTTGCAGGGACAATAGCTTTGCTAATCACCATAGCAAATCCAGTCACCACTTTCAGGTACCCTGAGCTTCAGCCTGTCCTCTTGGATATCACCTCAAATTTAAACTAAACTCTGTTGCAACTGCACTGAATAATTAAAAGCCTTTGGTACCACCATAAATTTTGTCTATTGATTATACATAGGTACAGTTTGGCCTTTAGGAATCTTCTAGCTGTTCCCCAGCAAGCATCTGTTAATGAAGCTAATCTAATAATTGCAAGACTTTGCATGGGGCAATATCCATATTTATCTGAGGCAAGGATCTCCACAGTCAAACCAAGGGAGGATAAAAATCAGTGCAGGATCAAAGAAGGACATACTCAAACCACACAGTGTAAGAGCATTAAATGTTTATCCTCCACTCCTTCCTCAGAGATGGTTTTGGCTATCTATTCTCAGCCTCTCACATTTACAAGTGAAACATTTAATCTGTTCCTCTAAGAGGAGCTGGGCAATGTTTTAGAATATTTTTTTAACTCTATTAGAGCATCCTTCTTTGTTTTGTTTGTTTTTTTTTTTTTCACCTATTTCTGAAAAAAAAAACCCAAAAACCCCAAAATTAAACACTTCATTTCAAGTGGAACAGAACATCCCATGCAAAGCAAAGTGACATTTTTGGGTGTTTTGTCAAGTAAAACTTAATTTTTTATTTTTTTTAATTCCCTTTGATCTGTACTACTTTTCTTTTTGTTTATAAATTCTACTGCTGAACCAATAAAATCAATTACTTGTGTTGGCCTAGTTTCACCTGCAAAAGACTTTGCTGCCTCTTTCTACCCAAGGAAGGGTTCCCAAAGCACTGGAGCACAGTCGTGGTTGTCAGAATCCCATAATCTTTTAACCTTGTGGTTGGTGATCCTGCAAAAAATGATATGATTTTATTGTCAGCTACAGTTTCACGAGGGCACAGTCTGAGAGAAAGCCCTTCAAGGGTATACAGCACAGTTCCCAGACCAAATGAGATACCTACCCACTATTTTAAAAGGAAATAGAGATATTTTGGAAATTCTGGCTCTGAATCACAGGGTAAATGAGAACAGTTTCATTTGATACAAGATAGGGTTTGGAAGATTCTAGTACTAATGTAAATTGTGACATTATGATGAAGAAATGGAAAAAAGCTTGAAATGACCTTTGATCTTTATGAGATAATCCAAATATGGCTTTAATTTAGAAATGCTCTCTCTCTGTATTTTTCAGATGAGAGATTCAAGTGTGCTTAGCCTGAAATTTATTACATAGAAGCACCTCTCACCAGCTGATGGTTTATACCACCACAGCCTAAGTGTAATAAATGCAGCATTTTACCCAGCCACCAAAAGTTACTCACACGTTGTTTAATCATTCAATAGGATACACAATGGTTTTTTGCTACCCAACATCCACCTGTCAGTCACATGGCTGGAATAAATCACTACAAAGGGTCAGGTCAAAAGAGGACAGGTCCAATTCCGTGGCAGGATAGAGTTGCATCAACAGAGAAGAAAAAAAAAAACCAACCCAAAAAACCCACCCTAGGTGAGGAGGATATTTGAAACTCCTTTCTCTAATCTAATAGACAACAGATGTGCCTTAGTGAGGTCAGGATTAATCCTCAAACATTCCATACTGCCTTCTGTAAGACACAATGGGAGTTGTTCATACAAGGAGAATAGTGCCCCAAGCTGAATTTTCCAGGAATGAGATGAGATGGGATTCTTCTTCTGGCTGAGTGCAGAAGAAGGGATTGTAACTGCTTTTCAAGTGATGAATGGTGCATCTCACCAGCTGGAGAAGGCCACCTGCACACCATGCACTGTGAAACGTGGAACAGCTTGGGAAGCAGTTAATAGCTCCTTGGACTGACAAGGGTAGATTTTGCAGGCTTCTGGCTTCAAACAGTAGATTTACATTTACCCTCAAGCCAGGACAAGAGCAACCCCAGCTTCTGTGTGTGTTTGTGTGTGCACACATAGATGTTGCATTTTATAACCCCCCCTTGTTGACTCATTCCAGAAGTGAGGCAGGGATTTCTTCATTGTGCGGCTTGTGCCGTGTGCCAGCAGGACAGGGTGAATGGAAGACAGTATTCCAAGTAGCCTTATACATTCTTGCTCCTGTAGTTTACAAAGCAGGAGGAAAACAAAGGGCTAAAGAAAAGATAATTCAGAAAGATCTACAGTCCAGGGGACCTGAAAGGGATTAACTTGGTCTCCCAGGCATGATTCGTTATGCTGATCTGAGAGTAAGACAACATGGGGCTCTGATAGCTCCCGACCCGCTAAGCCCCTTGGAAGTCTGAATTGGCAAATGCTGCAGCCCTTCCTGAACGACTTGCTCCATCTGTGTTTGCCAGTGTCCACACTGACAGCTGCCTGCCATCTTGGCAAAAAAAGCCAATGCAACTCGAGAAGCTGCAGTGGATGTCTAGCACATGCACACACAAAAGCCCCCAGCCTTTGGGCTAACAAAGCCACTCCAGGAAATAAAGCAGCCCATGCGGCCTGGTATATAAACTAATTCTGAAATCATTAGGAGTGCTTGAATCCATTAACACAATGCTGGTGGAACATGAGTTTGTTCAGGCAAGATAGGGTTGAGAATTGGAGACATCTGTGTGCATTAAGTCCCAGTTAATGGGTTCAGATCTGGAAGGTCTGTAATGTTTCTTTAAAAAAAAAATAAAAAAAATTTAAAAAAAAAAAGGAGCTAGATCAATCTTCCTCATGATCTACAGATATCCAATAGAAATAATGATTCCTTTTCACTTAGTAACTTCCTCAACACACAGAAGATGTAAATTTGCTATCATTCAATACGTAAGAGCAATATAATCACAAGAAAAGGAAAGAACAGAGCAATGAACAAGGAAAGAATAAAGATTTCAGAAATCCATCCGCTGCTATTTTGTCATCTGAGTAAGAGATGAGTTGCCAGTGAGGAGTACAACAGCTGTTAGCAGTGCTGTACTCACATAGGTCCCCCATAAAGGCAGAAAATTAACACATCATTGATAACTTGCTACTCAGTGGATCAAAACCACAAATCCCTACCTGTATGTGATTTGGCCAGCCAGCCTTTCTTCAGAAACAGGCATACCATCAGAGGATTTGTATGGATATTAGTTACTGTTTACTGGGTATTTACTATGTGTTTTCTTTTGTGCTACTTCAGCTTTGCGTTGTTACAGATTCATACATTAGGCCTGAGTTTTCTAGTGGGGTTTTAGAGCAGTGAAAATGCCTCATAGTACAACAAACATCAGATCTTCATTTTGCCTTCAGTTTCATGCATTGCAACCAACTGAAGCCTCAGGGTAGTGCAATTTAGGTCACATTTGTGCAAAAAACATTTCTGCTGCCACAGTAGTAACTCCTGCTTGCATAACTGATATTTTCAAGAAAGCAAAGTAGTCCCTCTCTTAAAGAATATTTGTTCAAGAGATTCAATGACAAAAAAAATTTTTTTTTTTACATTTATATATTTTAGAGCTAAAGGTTGAGCTCTAACAAGTGGATTGTCCCAAAAGGCTGTGTGACAAACCAGTAAAGAAGTTCACTCAAGATGCATGCAGCATCCCTCACTGTCCCTCTCACCCTTAACTGCTCTGTGACGTGAAACATTGTTTTTGTTCTTTCCTGGGTGGCTGAACAGCAGCTGAGTGACTCCTTCCCAGAGTAACCTAGCACCCTGGAAGCAGTAGAGAGACATCAAATCTTGGGTGTCTGTGAGCAAGACGTTTGCAGCTATGCCCAGCTTTGGGATGACCTACGGAGGCTTAGGGAAATTGCTCTTACTCCAGCTGCAGCTTAGGAGAGTGACCCTGGCAGCTCTTGGGAAACAAAAAAGCACACAAGCTGAAAAAAATCCATCCACAAGTAAAAGGCTGACCCCAAACTGTGATCTCTGCTGAAGATAGGTTTCTGCAAAACAAAATGCCCACATTCTCCACCACTGTGTGCAGTTCTGGAGCCCTCAGCACAGGAAGGACATGGAAGTGTTGAAGCGGGTCCAGAGGAGGTTCATGAGGATGCTCAGAGGGCTGCAGCAGCTCAGCTATGAGGACAGACTGAGAGAGTTGGGGCTGTGCAGTGTGGAGAAGAGAAGGCTTCCAGGAGACCTTAGAGTAGCCTTCCAGGATCTGAAGGGGGCTACAGGAAGGCTGAGGAGGAACTATTGACAAGGTCTTGCAATGACAGGACAATGGGCAATGGGTTTAAACTGGCAGAGGGAAGATTTAGACTGGATGTTAGGAGGAAGTTATTTACAGTGAGGGTGGTGAGGCAGTGGAACAGGTTGCCCAGGGAGGTTGTGGCTGCTCCCTCCCTGGAGGTGTTCAAGGCCAGATTGGATGAGGTCTTGAGTGACCTGTGCTAGTGGGAGGTGTCCCTGTCTATGGCAGGAGGTTGGAACTAGATGATCCTTGAGGTCCTTTCCAACCTTACCATTCTATGATTCTATAATAAAAGAACAGAAGCTGAAAAATGTCCATCCACAAGAACAAGGCTGGCCCCAAACTATGCTCTATGCTGAAGAAGGGTTCTGTGAAACAAAAAAACACTCAAGTTGAAAATTATCCATCCTCAAGAACAAGGCTGGCCCCAAACTGTGTTCTCTGATGAAGGTGGCTTCTGTAAAACAAAAAAACACACGAGGTGAAAAAAGCCCATCCATAAGAGCAAGGTTGCCCCCAAACTATGCTCTCTGCTGAAGGTGCCACCAGTAAGCAGTTCAGCAAACTTCAGGCTTCAGCACCTTCTGGATCCCATTCTCCGTCACAGAGATGCCATTTCTTGGCACAGCTGAAAAAAAGGCAAAAGGTGCTGGTTTGAAACGGACCGTAGCTGCAGCTGGGACAGTAAGTGCTGAGTCATCGAAAACATCAGTTCCTGACTGTCTTTTGTGCAGCTTCCTGTGCCAGGAGAGAGCGAATTTGGCCCATTACAAATTCTGCATGGCAGGGTACGGTGCTACAGCTGCAGCAGGCCAGTTTTATGTGCTGCCTATTAAAAAATGATCCTGCTTCAGCGGTTTCCCAGCGGTTCAGCAGGAGTTCACCAACTTTCCTCTCTGTCATCAGAACAAGGAGCTTTATTTATTTATTTGTTTGCTTGTTGGCTTGCATAACCCAGCCCCCCACTCTCCCTCTCCTCCTGAAAAACTTTTCACAGACAATATGCATAGTTAATCGACAAAATGTCTGCTCAGATAGTGTCTCATCCTGGAGCGCTGCTTTGTTTAATGTTTCCAATTCCTACTATCACCTCCCTTAGGCACAAAGCTGGTTAAATAGACTGGCCTTTCACTCTACCTTGAAGGTCAACTAATTCAGGGTCTGTCAAGCCACTGGGTGATGTGGATGCTAAAGTCAAGGATCTTGCACCAGTTCAACTTTGCTTTCTGCTCCCAGACGTTCTTTATGTCTCCAGAAAAAAATTAAAAGCCATGTCTCAGGAGCTAGGCATAGGGAGGTTAATCTTTATTACTAGTGACACTGGAAAAAGCTTGTGACAGATGCACAGTGGGTCCCCTTTGGAAGATGGTGCATAACTGAGTGCATGGGAAGGATGTTTTTGCACAGAACTACCAGGAGGCTTAGAAACTGTATTAGAGAAAGGCTAATTTTTTTTATTTTTTTTTTTTCACTGCATAGTTCATTTAATGAACCCCTGTGCCTCAGGGTAAGGGAATGTACAGTATTTGAGCAGATAATCTATGTGATGTAACAAATTAACCTCCAAAAAGAACCTCAATAGTTATGCAAAGCTGAATCTTGCTTTCTTTTGAATAACTAAGCTCTACATCCTGAATAAAAACAAGTTCTTGCTGCAAGAGAGATAGTTTGTGCTCTGCTATTGCACTTGGGAAAAAAAACAGCAATGGGAAGGATGAAAAATAGTATTTCCAGCTTAGTGGAGCATCATTCCCTAGCAGCAAGAATAAATGGGAAGAGTACCTCTTCAACCATCCCTCTTCCATCAGGAAAGCTTTTTGTGGGGAAACAAAATCTTTTAACATAGATTGGTGATATGAGTAGGGAGTGGGTTAAAACCACAGAGCAGCTGGATTGCACAGAATCCTAATTAGTAAGCAAACCTAAGTTGCAGGTTTGTCCCATAACTTAACTAAAGCACTGCCAGAGATTTTTTACTACCCCACTGGTGCTGGATTGATGCCATAAATGTCAGATGTGGCTGCATAATTCCCTAGTGACTATCTGAGTTGATGATGTACACTGATTCTTTCCTCGAGAGCTGATCAGAAGCTGCCTGGATAGTCCTCTTCCAGGTTTGCTGCTCCCTGGACCATTCCTTTTTGCTCCAAAAAAAAACATTCAGAGGGACCTTAACAGGCTTGAGAGGTGGACCTATGAAAATCCTACAAAGTTCAAGAAGGCCAAGTGCAAGGGCCTGTACATCAGGGCAATTTTTCTTTTTCCAAGCACAAATACAGGTTGGTCAATGAGTGAGTTGACAGCAGCCTTGCAGAGAAGGACTCAAGGATGCTGGTTGATGAGAAGTTCAGTATGACTTGGCAATGTACATTTGCAGCCCAAAAAGCCAACTTTTGATTGCATCAAAAGGAGTGTGACCAGCAGGTTGAGGGAGATGGTTCTGCTCCTCTGCTTCACTCTCTTATGATGCTGTCTGGAGTCCTGTGTTGAGTCATATCATTCCACAGCCTAAGAAAGACACCAACCTACTTGAGAGAGTCCACAGAGATGACCAGAGGGGTGGAGCACCTCTTCTATGAGGATAGGTTGAGAGATGCAGAATTGCCCATTCCAGATAAGAGAAGGCTTAGGAAGATCTTACAGCAGCCTTTAAGGACTTGAAGGGGCCTTAGAGGAAAGATGAGGAGAGGTTCCACCAGTAAGTGTGGTTATAAGATGAGGGGTAACACTTTTAAACTAAAAGAAAGAGGATTTAGATTAGATGTAAAGAAGAAGTTCTCCACTGTGAGGGTGGTGAGCCACTGAGTGGTTGCCCCTGGAGGTTGTGGATCCCTGGAAATACTCAAAGCCAGGTTGGATGAGACTTTGAGCAACATGAACCCTAGAAGAAGTTGTTTCTCCCAGCAGCAGGGGGGCTTGGAACTAGATCATTAAGGTCCTTTTCAGCTCAAACCATTCTACAATTCCATGAAAAATTGTCTTCTGTTCCATCTGCAGCAGAACCCAGCAAGGCAGAGAACAACATAAGACCCTTTCTGCATTAAAGCCACTGTGATCACACCATAATCTATCAAAACCACAGTAAACACAGTTTGTCTTTGCTCTAAGTGAATTCCTGCCTTCCAAAAAGCCAAACCAGTTTAAATTTCCAAATTAGGTGCCCAAAATTTCATAAACCACCAAGCCTCAGGATTCCTAACAGTAGTGAATGCAAAATGAACTGGATATGGTTTATTACACATGAAGGCTTGCAGAGATGCAGTTGCTTTCTTTGTTCACCAGCTGTTAGGATTGTATTAAGACTTTCTTACATCCTAGGCAAGTAGTTCCTTGGAAGTAGTTTTCTGAGCAGTAAGAAAAGTCTTACTACAACTTTTGGCTCAAGACAGACAAACCAAAAATAGGTGAAAAAGGAAAACAATGCTGATATCTAAGTGAAAGCTTAGTGTAAAACACAAAGCTGCTCTGGTTCAGCCTCCTTCTCTGTTTCTCAGAGTTTGCAAACATTTTGTGTTTGCTGAACAGCTCTCATTTTGTTGCAACTGAGTTTGAGTTATTCTATTAATTTCCAGAGATGTGACTAATTTTAGAAATTTCTCCTGGCTTGATACATCAAAGGAAAAAAAAAATTGACCTTGTGATGAGGTTGTTTAAATTTTGTAAGTATTTCTGTGATAATTTCCTGATGAGGGCACAGAATAGAGTGGTCACTAAACCAAATAATGCAAGAAAAGAAACCCAAGACAAACCATTTGCACTCTGGCCCTTTCTCAGTATCCTGGACAGGACACTGTGAGCTTGGTTGCTGCAAAATAGCTTCTTCAGAGCAAGGTACATTTTAGGGGATCATAGAGAGCACAGTGTTTATACTGGGAATTAAAAATCTCCAAAAATGCAGCATGTTTTAGATCTGTGCTTCAGGGTATTATCTGAACCTCAGTAATTGCAAAGCTAAGGAGTGGGCTGAATAGCAGAAGGTCTAAAACATACAACAAAAAATACTGAAGGACTTTTAAGTGAGGTCAGAAAGAGACATAGGGTTTAGAAATCAACCACTTAGCTTCCAGTTTTAGCCATATGTAAATCTTTGCAGGGCAGGTTATTAAAAGTCACACAGCAGTAGTAAATAACATCTGTGGGGGAGTTGAGCAGTGGGAGAGGAGCTGGACTTAAAACCTTGTCACTCCTTCGAGAAGGATTGCTCCTATCCTGACCTTGAACTAGTGTGATTTTCTGAAGAGAGTAATTCCAAGTTTGCAAAGAAAAAGGAAACATTTCTCTGGCAGATTATTTTGTTAATAGTAGCTGCCCAAAACTGCTGGGATGCTTGGAACATCCCAGTAAGTCCCAAGAGAGAAGGCATAAAGGGCAGAGGGCAGGTGAGGCAGTTAGATGTGTGAAACAATGCCATTTCTGCTGTGCCTTGGGCATTTGCTCTACTCTACCTCTAATTAGACTTGGAATCAGAACTCTAAATGCAAACACACCTCTGCTGCGAGCTTGAGTCTGTGATTTGCCAGAAAAAGTTGCTTCTCAGTCTCACCTCGAGTATAAACACACACAGGCAAGTGCAGTTGCAGCCTAGAACAAATCTCATTGGAGGAAGAAGTTCTTAATTTGTGCTGCAGTCTAAACAATCACTGAGCAAACACACTGAGGTCTCTTCAACTTAGCTGGAATCAGCTTGGAGGGCAAGGAATGAATCTAATTGTTACGCTGGTTTCCATGTCAGCAAAATAACAGCTGTACAGTAGAGGGGAGGAGGGGAAACTTGGGGTTTGTTTGTTGAGCAGGTGCTACATGAAGTATCACATGGAAGTTTCTCAAGTGCATTTGGAGCCAGTGGGAAGGAAGCCAAGAGCACAGCTTCCATTTCATCCTCTGGACATCCAGCTGTGCAGCTGCGTAAGCCCCCAGAAGCAGCTGAGGCAGTGAAGACAGTGACACCTTGTCACTTCTCCCACAACCATTTCTAACACCCCACCACCAATATCAAATAAATAAAACACCCAGGATCTGCCCTCCCCCAGCTCCATGCACTACCACCCAGCTGCCAGATATGCCAGTCAGCCTGCTAGGCAGACCAGAGGGACAGCAAGTTAACCTTGGTCTCTTGCAATTACTGCACTCAGCACACAAGGGTATGGAAATAAGTCTGCACATGTGCTAGAAGGACTTTGGGGAAGGATCAGCAGGGTTGTACAGGCAACACAATGATTAGGTCTGTTGTAAAGAAATTATTTCACACGCCAGGCAACTGCAGTCCTGCTGGAAACCAGAGTCTGGTTAATAGCAGTATGTAGTAAAACTCAGCCTGCAACTAGGCTGAAGCTGTCATCAACAGACAGAGAGAGGCTTAGCACTGTTACAGGAGCTGAGGTGGCAATCAAATGCATTTTATCTGCTCTGAACCATTCCTCCAAGGCTTGGAAACTCATGCATAAACTGTGCACAAACGTCTTCACCTAAACAGTGCTGAAGCTGAAGACAAGGGAGAAGTCCCAAAGATGGGAAGACAGATCCCCAGTCTTCCATTAAAAAAGTGACTGCAAAACAACCTGGAAATGGAGTTCACAGACATGTGAAACGTTACAGTGTATTTCTCAAGCTACAGATAAAGAGAATGCCAAGAGGTGCAAAAGAGAATGGTGTTCCTAAGCATGAACCTTGCAGGAGTTACTTGCAACAGCTGAAAAAAAGGTTAGGTGAGTGTTTTTAAACAAATGCAAACCCAAGCAAACTCAAACATCTGTTTTAACGTCATAGACATTGAGAAACTTAGCAAAAGCAATACAACCTGTGCAGTATTGGTAATAGAATTGTACATGAATGATAAACTGCAGTGCAGTTGTGCAGAGTGCTGTATTCTAAAGGATTAAAGAGAGTAAATTCCATGTTCCTGTGTGATCTGGTAGGTGATCCTCCTCTGGCAGGGGGGTTGGACTGCATGATCTTTCAAGGTCCCTTCCAGCATCTGACATTCTGTGATTCTGTGATTTATTGGCAACTATGAGGAATATCTATACATTTATACATTAGAAATCTGCATTAGCATTGAAATACATGCATGAGAGCTGTGTCAGACTGAGCAGGATGGGAGAAAACAGAGGAGGGTTTCAGATGTTACAGCAGGATATAATGGAGAAATAAAAATTTTAGACTCTATAACCAACTGCTTATTTAATTAACTAATTGATGAAGCCACAAGTGAAGCAGTAGTAGTGAATAGTGCCCAGGCTATGTTTTGCTCTGCACAACTGTATTCAATATGCTCAGATTCAGTTCTGGGCCCCTCAGTTCAAGAGAAATGTTGAGGTACTGGAACATGCCCAGAGAAGGGCACCCAGGCTGGTGAGGGGCCTGGAGCACAGCCCTGTGAGGAGAGGCTGAGGGACCTGGGGGTGGGCACCCTCCAGAAGAGGAGGCTCAGGGCAGACCTCATTGCTGTCTACAACTACCTGAAGGGAGGTCGTAGCCATCTGGGGTTGGGCTCTTCTGCCAGGCACCCAGCAACAGAACAAGGGGACACAGTCTCAAGTTGTGCCAGGGGAGGTCTAGGTTGGATGTTAGGAGGAAGTTCCTGACAGAGAGAGTGATTGGCATTGGAATGGGCTGCACAGGGAGGTGGTGGGATCACCATCCCTGGAGGTGTTCAAGACAAGCCTGGATGGGGCACTTAGTGCCTTCTTGGTCTGGTTGACTGGCTAGGGTTGGGTGATAGGTTGGACTGGATGAGTTTGGAGGTCTCTTCCAATCTGGTTTATTCTATGATCCTACGATTCTATGATTCCATTATTCCATGATTCAGTGCTCTTGCTAGAAGAAAAAAAAAAAAGAAAGAACAACTCAACTTCCAACTCTGTAACTATAGTAGCTTACTTCAGGAAAAAACACCCAGCAATCACTAAAACCCAGGAAACTTGTTAAATTAAAAGCAGCAGCTAGAAGGATAAAAATGCTTATGGTTGCCATGGAGGTAGCTTATAAAATAAAAATGAGATGTTCAGAGGAAACATATACTATAATCAAAAGACTGTAAGAACTCAAAGAAAAGGTAGCATAATTAAAAGCAAGTACAAGAAACTATTAAAAGCATCCCGGCACCTTTCAAACATAGAAGTTTGTAAAAGAAACAGAAAACGGAGAAGAATAAAAAGCATTATAAATGTATAAAACAGTCTCAAAAGACAATCAGAGAAATTGCTTGCTCATCACATCAGAAACTGTACTTTTCCCAAAAACACAAACCAGGTTGTGAGTCCTATAATAAAGGAGCCCTGTAATAAAAGATAAATGATTGACTTGCACCAATACTTGCTACACAGATGTCTTTGCAAGGTTTCTGCTAAAGGGAATTTGAGAGAGTCTTTAAAATTAAAATATTAACAGTTTGGAGCTGGGGGGGGCTGAATAGTTAAATACAGAACAATAACAGATTACATTGTCCCAGCTGTCCTCAAACAATCTCAGCTATGAATAACCTGGCTATTAACTGTGCTGCATAGCTTTGTCACTCAGCCTGGCCCTTGGGTTTGAGAGGGTTTAAGAGTTTTCTTTCAAGACTTTGCAGGAGGCTCCAGAAAAAAACACCTGACAAATGGGACTGATTTGCCAGGTAAATTGGTCAGTTACAGTAAGAATAGCATTTGTAGGTGATGGATGTACCAAAAATGTCAGGATGGAAACAGGATATCACAGTATCACCAAGGTTGGAAGAGACCTCAAAGATCATCAAGTCCAACCTGTTACCACAGGCCTCAAGACTAGACCATGGCACCAAGTGCCACGTCCAAACTCACCTTGAACACCTCCAGGGATGGTGACTCCACCACCCTTCAGGTAGTTGTAGACAGCAAGAAGGTCTCCCCTGAGCCTCCTCTTCTCCAGGCTAACCAATCCCAGCTCCCTCAGCCTCTCTCCATAGGGCTGTGCTCGAGGCCTCTCCCCAGCCTCGTTGCCCTTCTCTGGACATGTTCAAGCACCTCAATGTCCTTCTTAAATTGAGGGGCCCAGAACTGGACACAGGACTCAAGGTGTGGCCTAAGCAGTGCAGAGTACAGGGGGAGAATGACCTCCACACTATTGCTGATGCAGGCCAGGATGCCATTGGCCTTCTTGGCCACCTGGGCACACTGCTGGTTCATGTTCAGGTGGGTGTCAATCAGCACCCCCAGATCCCTTTCTGTTTGGCTGCTCTCCAGCCACTCCCACCCCAGCCTGTAGCTCTGCATGGGGTTGTTGTGGCCAAAGTGCAGCATCCAGCACTTGGATTTGTTGAGCTCCATCCCTTTGGACTCTGCCCATCCGTGCAGGTGGTCGAAGTCCTGCTGCAGATACAGAAGGGGGATGTGACTTCTGTCTGAGGAAGGGTTACACAGTCTGGAAGTCTTCAGCTTTGCAAAGAGGTGACTGGGGGGGAGAACTGCCAAAGCTTCATAAAAATACAAAGAGCCTAGGAAAAAAAAAAATTCAGAATGATTAGTCAAACTTTTTTTCATAAAACAAGAATTAGGATAAACCAAGTGAAATCAGGCATCAGGTTTGAACAAACAAAACCCCTTTATTTTTATGTGTTAGAAGTTTACATAGTAGGCCCCCTTGCCACAGTGTGTTTTGATGTCTGTAGTCTAAGATATGCATTGGAGGATATTGAAAATATTAGTGGAGGAGAGGTGCATTAAACTTGAAGATCCAATGTTGTTTACTGCTTAGGGAACTGAAAACATGGATTGGAGGAAGACAGGAAAATGTATAAGGTATGGTGCGCAATAAATAATATATTCACAATTACATATTGCTGTAATATTTCTCTGAGATTACACTAAAGGCAGCTCTGAGAGTATGGAACCAGATGGAACTTTAGCATGGTCTGAAATAATCCTGGTATTACTTTTCCTAATTCAATACAATGCTAGGGGCAGTGATTCTACCTATGGCATCTTCCTGTTTGTTATTGCTGAAATGAGTTTTTTCCTTCCTTAGACCCTAATGTATTTCATCTCACATAAAAAGGTTCCACTACTATGCTGGAGGCACTCCCAACATACTTTTTAGTTAAACTATTGCTAGTACCACTTTACATACCTGGAATTTAATAAATGCCTAGCAGTGAAAGGGGAAAAGCAATTTTCCTTGCTGTGAAACTGCACATTCCTGAATCAAATAAGATGAGAGATGTCAATTCATAACTCCTGAGGCTGTAGCTTCAAAAACACTTCCTTTTTTTTTTTTTTTTTTTTTTTTTTTTTTAAACAGCTTAACTCTTTCTGGGGTCAGTTTCTTGACCCAGATCATGGCCCAGCCACATGGTCATTAGCATCATTATAACTACGTGCGATGGTTTGGGAGTTACCCACCCTACCACGCTATGAAAATCACGCAGACTAGACTCAGCCAGTTGCAAGTTAAGGAATGAAGCTACATTTACAGCTTAGTACAATGTACAAGCAGATATTTACAATATATATACAACTATATACAGAAATAGACAAGTTAAAGGTAATACAGAAACACAATACCCCACCCAGAAGTCCCCAGGAGGGGTTTCCAACCACCCTTCCACCTTCTTTCCACCCCTCTACCTTATCCCAGGGTCTACCTTATGTGCAAGGTGAGTTTGGAGGATGGGCAAGGGGAGTTAGGAGCAGAGTGGTTCTTTGGGTTACACATCCCCAAAAGCCCAGGGAGAAGACACATTGACTTTGCCAGAGAAACTGTCTGATCTATGTTTGTGTCATTGTTTTTATACATCTCAGCAATCCTATAAGTGAAGCAGACATCATCAGTGTTTGCTTTTCACAGTCTATCATCTGGTTTTTTTCATTAAAACATTCCAATTAGCCTCAAACCAACACACTATGTTTGCAGAAACNTTGGAGGATGGGTAAGGGGAGTTAGAAGCAGAGTGGTTCTTTGGGTTACACATCCCCAAAAGCCCAGGGAGAAGACACATTGACTTTGCCAGAGAAACTGTCTGATCTATGTTTGTGTCATTGTTTTTATACATCTCAGCAATCCTATAAGTGAAGCAAACATCATCAGTGTTTGCTTTTCACAGTCTATCATCTGTTTTTTTTTCATTAAAACATTCCAATCACTATGTTTGCAGAAATGCTTGGCCACATCTAGCAGAAGGCAAAGGCAGATCATCATTTAAGCACCAACCTCCACTTATACTGGCTGAAAAAACTTTGAGAGGAAAACAGGAAAGTATGAGCAGACTGATTTACACACACACACACACACACACACACACGTCTAAACCAAGTATCAGGGAAGCTGCACCTTTCTAAGCTTGTGGTCACACAAAGGATTAAACAGGCAGACATAAAAGGCAAGGCCTCCTGTTGCAGGAATGAAGAGGGAAACAGCTGCTCTTTGGAAGGCAGTGTCATCTTCCTGCAAGAAACAGCACACAGCATCACATGCACCCTCCAAAGGGTAGCCAGTTGAACTCAGACACATGCCAGCTCCTATGGTTAGACTTCACTATCCCAGCTTACCATAACCCCTGCTTCTCCTACGGCACCTTAGCTGACACTGCACTTGATGTTTTGCCACTCAAATTATTCAAATAACTGTTCTTTAATTCAGTGCTTCAGCAACAAGAAACTGTTAGCTACTGAAAAAGGGTTTGTCCCACACAGTGTCATGTAAGCATTCCTAAAGATCCAGTTCCAACTTTCCCTATGCCACATTGACTTTTAGTGCTTTGGACTGCATTGAGGAAAAGGCTCTTCTTTCAAAACCCTGCTGAAGCAGGGAGGGAAATTACCTTACTGCTGTCTACTCTTACAGTCTATCAAGTAAGGCTAAAAGAACAAATACAATGTAAAAAGATGCAAGCATTAGACCTTTGATCTCATGTATACACATCAATAAAATAACTGCAAAGCAAAGCAAGTGGGCAGCTGTGCTTTCAGCTCTGAAACCTCTGAAATGCTGTATTTACCTCCTATTGACACACAGACATACCTGAAAGCCAAGCAGCTTGACAGCCCTCACTGTGCACTATGCAACCGGTGCCTGTGTGGTAGACTGAACTTCGCCTGTCGGTGGAGTTTTGTCTCTGATGGCACACATGAACTGTGCCTCAGTGCCCTGCAAGGACTCTTCTAGAAGCCTGTGGGGAGCACGGACAGGTCTTCTGCCACTGCCAGCACTGATACCCATCCAACATCTTCTCTGCCCTGGTGGGACCCAGTTTTGAGTACTGTGCTCAGTTTGGGGCTCCCCAGTTTCAGAGGGACAGGGATCTGCTCCAAAGAGTCCAAAGGAGGACTACAAGGATGATGAGGAGACTGGAGCACTGCCTGGTGAGAAGAGGATGAGGGACCTGGGAGTGTTCAGCCTGCAAAGAGGAGGCTCAGGGTAGACCTCATTGCTGCCTGCAACTGCCTGAAGGGGGGTTGTAGCCAGGTGGGGTTGGGTTGGGCTCTTCTCCCAGGCAACCAGCAACAGAACAAGGGGCACAGTCTCAAGCTGTGCCAGGCCAGATTTAGGGTGGATGTTAGGGAGAAGCTCTTGACAGAAAGAATGGTTGGCATTGGAATGTGCTGCCCAGGGAGGTGGTGGAGTCACCATCCCTGAATATGTTTAAAAGGAGACTGGATAGGGCATTTAGTGGCATGGTTTAGTTAATTTGAAGGGTTGGGTGCTAGGTTGGACTCCATGATCCCAGAGGTCTTTTCCAACATGGTTAATTCTGTGATTCTGTGATGGAGAAGTCCCAAACCTCCCTGTTTTGAAGGGAGTAGCTTTACACAGAGTCACTTGCAGAGCAATTGGCTGAGGCAGAAGACAAACCAACTCTTCAGGCATTATAGGTCTGACTTGATTCAGTCTATACACACTCCTGAGGAAAATGGCAGCTTTATTTATGCTGTTAACAGTGGCTGAAATAATTCCTAATAAATTAGCCACGTGCCTACTGCTCTAACGGAACCCACATCTTCGCTCACTCACTCCACTCCAGTACATTCCCTCCACACAGGACATGAAGAATCATTTAGACTCATGGCAGCATGGGCTGCTGTGCATTAAAATAGACACAGACACTTTTCAGTTTGTGATGGTGAAGTGTTGGCACAGCCCTGCCACCTGAGGAAACTACCAGCACGATGCAGAAGCTCACTGAAGACCTGGACTGATGAAATGCAGAGGATGCATTCAGCCTCCTTTCAAAAGCATCAAGGGATAACCTGATCAAAGGAAGAATGCTCCTTAAGCTGTTTATCTTTGCAAAGAATGACCTGATGACGTTTAATGGGATGATTAGGCATAGCTATGGTTTAACACATATTTAAAAGATTATTCCAATGATTAACTGGTTGTCAGAAAGCACAGGATCTAATGACAATGGGGAAGGAATTTCATCAGTGTCTTCCAAAAGATAATTTGCACTCGTGGTCCTGATATGCAGCCCTTTAATTGGGTCATCTAGTGGTGTCTCAGAAGCAAAATTGTGGGTTACTTCAAAACTGCATTTAAAAAAATGACATTGGAAGGAGTCTCTTCTTAGGCAAGCTAATAGAATCAGCAGTGGAAATACCTGAAACTGGATAGCAGAGGTATAATCAATTCTAACATCCATTTACATATGCCTCTCGGAGGCAGGGGAGAGAAGGGAAGTATGTAGAGGGCAAAGATGTTTCTGCTGAAGCAAAATAGAGATGCAGGAAGCCTTCAGATTTTAGGCTATGGCTTCAGTGCTTGAATCTAAGCCACTGAAATGATGAGCTGTTGAGAGTCTAACTCATTTGAGAGGATCCAAAGGACTGATTGATGTCTTGGGCATTACACAAAAGAGTGTACCAGGGTACACAGCACATGATGAAATCATCAAACGTGTGTACACCTATAGGCTCAAGTTAAGCACTGGCTACAGCACAGGTTACAAGCTTTCCTAGAACACATCAGTAAGTCTCATTAACCAGGCACTGTGCTCCTGAAGCTCTCTCCCTTTTTTTATCCTCTCTCATTTGAAGTACTGAAGTAGCTTTGGTTAAGTGGAAGAGCACAGAAGGAGTCAGCTTCCATCTCAGCTCAAACCCACAGACTTTGCCACAGTTAAAGTTGTACATAACATAAACATCCAGACTCATTTGATAAGGGAAAGCTGGTTGTGTGCTTCTGACAGAGCCACTTGCTTGGATTTCAGGAAATAAAAAACTTTAGAGGCATGTGTTCATGGCCCCTTTAGGAGTTCTCAAGCATGACATAGCTGAAGATGTTGAATTCTCTGATGTATTGAAGAGAAGGAAGGGGAACTGTACCCTCCATAGCAAAACACCTTCTCTGTCCCTGGGTGCAGGTTTTCTTACACAAGGAAAGGCAGCACAGAATTTGGTCTGTGTTTTCCTGTTTGCACAGAAGTCAAATAAATGAGCTCATAATGAACAAGCTGCCAGCAAGCACTGCAAACATATTATTTACACAGACCCACATGTCAGAATACCTGCATAATCAAAAGTACACCTGCAGCTTTAATTATATGAAAATCATATCAACAAAGAGCAACAGAAGCACCATGCTTCCAGGGTTTTATTCCAAACCTCATGCTTCCTTTCAGAGCCTTTCAGATCCAGAAGTTAATTCTAAGGTTGGTCATGGAGGTTGAACTGATTCTAGGCTCTTGGCTGACTGAGAAAGCCAACAAATAATCTCCCCCCAGTTGATGGTTTCCCATTTTACAAGACAAATCTATAAAAGTCTTCCTGACTTTTGACTTCTCTGTGACTTTTGGCTGACCCTTTGTGATGGTTTGGGAGCTACCTGCCCCTCCACTCTATGAAAATCACCCAGACTAGACTCAGTCAGCTGGAAGCTAAAGAATGAAGCTATATTGACAGCTCAGCACAATATACAAGCAGGTATTTACAATATATTGCAATATAGATACAGAAGTATACAAGTTCAAGGTAATACAGAAACACAATCCCCCTCCCAGAAATCAGAGTTCCCAGGAGGGGCTCCCAACAACCCTTCCACCTTCTTTCCACCCCTCTGCCTTATCCCAGGGTCTGCCTTATGTGCAAGGTGGGTTTGGAGGATGGATAAGGGGAATTAGAAGCACAGTGATTAGTTGGGTTACACAGCAGAAGCCCAGAAGACACAGCAGCTTCCAGAGAGACCCTCTGTCCTATCCGTGTTTGTCCTTGTTCTTATCCACCTCAGCAGGCCTACAAGTGAAGCAGACATCACCAGTGTTTGTTTTGCACTGCCTATCATCTAATTATTTTCATTTAAACATTCCAATTAACCTCAAACCAGTACACTCCTTTTTTTTGTTTGTTTGTTTTTGGTTTTGTTTTTTAGGCATTCAGCCTGATTATTTTAAGTGTCAAAAGTGATACCCACTGTTACCTCAAAGGCTAAAGGTATCTTAAAATCAATTTCCTATACAACCAGTCTAAAAGAATAAGGGTAGAGGAACTGTCTGGGTAGCATTGCAGAACTTCACTACAACTTAAAACAGTTTTATGATCAAAACTGTATTTTCTCTTTGGTTTTAGCTTCTGGTTTTCATAATCCTGATCCAGTCTTTTTGCCCCTTTACTCTTTATATACAGCATACAGGAGCTTATACAACCATCTCCCTAGAAATCACATCTTCAGGAGTAATTAAGTTCTAATAACAAGCTAAAGATACAGACAAATGAGCAGCTTTGGCACTCAGAGGGAGGCATAACACATCTACTCCATTTATTCCTGTGGCACATCTGTGTTATCAGCCATAAAAGGTAAAACTTTTCTCTCTCCTTTCACTTCATCTTTTTATGCAGCTAACATTGTTTCATTGAGGAAATCTTTCCTTTCCCTCTGAAATTTTTGTAAGACTCTCAAAAATAAATTCTAAGTTGAAACCCAAATGTCAAAACAAGCTTCTAAAAGTTGATATTTTCTAAAAATATCAAGACAAATACTGGTTAAAAAGTAACTTACCACCTTTGATTGACTTCTAATCAAAAGACTTCATGAACTGAGAAAATTAAATCCATGGCTTTTACTAGGGCAACTATTTTGGCAATTTTATACCTTTGCAGGGAGAAGTTTAAAAGGAAAGTGTGCCAATGTGCCTCAGCTTGGAAAGAACTGAATCACAGAATCACAGAACGTTAAGGGTTTGGAGGGACTTGCAAAGATCATCCAGTCCAACCTCCCTGCCCAAGAAGGATCCCCAGGAACACAACCAGGCCCCTTTGGAACTCTCCAGAGAATGAGACTCTACAGCCTCTCAGGGCAACCTGTTCTGTTGGTCCCTCCCCATAAAGAAGTGTCTCCTCATGCTGAAGGGGAACCTCCTGTGTACCTGTTGGTCCTTGTCCTGTCCTTGGGCACCACTGAAAAGAGCCTGGCACCTTCATCTTGACACCCAGCCCTCAGCTATTCATAAACAATGGTAAGATCCCCTCTCAAGACTAAACAGCCTCATGTCTCTCAGTCTTTAAAGGGACAGCCATCTCACATCTGCTTGTCTAGAGTGAACTCCAAAGCAGCAAGCTCAGAGCTTGGCTGAATGCTGTCCATGAGCCAACTCTCTGATAGTTTTTCACATGGCACAAACTGGCAGGGTCAGCCTTAGATATTGTGCCAGCTCACATAGGCACAAGTTGGTGTTCCTGGAGCTGTGATGCTTGATACCAGTTCATGCTTCCATAAGGCAGTTCTCAAAATGGACCTACTGCTGGTCTTGTTTTCCTTTCCTCCTAGGCAGACTTACTGATTGGCCACAGAGGTTTTCAAGGTCACAGGTATTAGGAAGGGACTAGAATGAGAGTTTGGGGAGGTGCAGGTAGTTTTAATGTTCTGCTACCAATCAGATTGTCAAGGTGGAAGAGTCAGCACTTGATATTGTCTCTGCTCATTCTTCTACTTTATGGGAGGCTTTTGCTGTACTTGCAATTGAGATTCAAAATCTGATAATAAAGGAAGCCTTCTGCCCTTCTACAATTATCTGACAAATTATCTGACTCTTTTATCCTATGTCCTGTTCCTCAGACATAACCATGGTACCCTAGAGAAGAGAAGGTTTCCAGGAGACCTTAGAGTAGCCTTCCAGTATCTGAAGGGGGCTACAGGAAGGCTGGGGAGGGACTATTGACAAGGTCTTGCAATGACAGGACAAGGGGCAATGGGTTTGAACTGGCAGAGGGGAGATTGAAAGTGGATGTTAGGAGGAAGTTGTTTGCAGTGAGAGTGGTGAGACACTGGCACAGGTTGCCCAGGGAGGTTGTGGCTGCTCCCTTCCTGGAGGTGTTCAAGGCCAGGTTGGAAGAGGCCTTGAGTGACCTATTCTAGTGGGAGGTGTCCCTGTCTATGGCAGGGGGTTGGAACTGGAATCTTTGAGGTCCATTCCAACCTTACCATTCTGTCATTCTATGACCCTCATTTGGGCAAAATCCCTCCTGTTGTGGTCAGCAAGAGATCAAGAGACCAGAACCAAGGCTTCTGGAAAGATGATGAGTTCCCTTATGCATGATATCATTGAATGGCTAAGGCTGTTCTTTTACAGCTAAAGATTCTGTCAGACTTGCAGTGGCATTTTGAAGTTGGGCAGCTGAGCAGTTCACTCCCTGAGCTGCCCACCCACCTCTGTGGGGGACATAGCTAGCCTCAGGACAGCATCATCTAAGCTGCTGCTGGCAGCTGGTCATGTAAGGCAAACCAGCTCTGATTTCAGTTTAACTTAGTGTGTTGCACAAAATCACTGTGGCAATTCCAACTCCCCTGTACAGGCAATCCCTAACTCCTGGGCAGCACTATCCAGAAGGCAGGGAAGGGAGGCAGCTAGAGGCTATCTTCAGACATCTGATTTTAATTTACTGCAGTGAGCTGGGCAGAGTTCTTATTTCCTTGTACTCGAATTCACGAGTAGGTTGAATTTCCAAAAACACTAAGTGGTTCAGGAGCATAACTACAGTAAAAAATTCATCAGGTTAGTGAGCGTAAGTCACTTTGCGACAGCTAAGAATTTCACTGATCACAGTCAGAGCACTTTTAATATCCTCCTCTGTCTGCCTTCTAGCATAAGGACACTTTGTTTTATTTATGCTTCATTTATTATGAAAAAAAACCCACCCAATATTTCCTGTTGGCAAGATAGTGCTTGTATCTAGTGGGAAGCAGCACAATGAAATCACTAACAGGACAACATTTTCATTTCTTCTGGAGGGAACAAGTAGGATACCCCAAATAAGTCACACACATTTATTTGGACTCTTCCCATTATGAAAACCATCAACTGAGTTTCACACAGAGGCAATCCCAGCCCTCATATAACCTCAGCAAAATCAGTGGTAGGATTACCAAGGGTTGGATTCAGTTCTGTGTGTCTCAGTGCAAACATATTTACATAACATGTGCGTGCTGCATAACCACAGCCCTACACTTTTGGTCTGTGATAAAGAAGGTTAGGATATTAAAAAATAAAAAGACAGCAAAGCAGTTGCATAAAAACACATCCTGTACTGACTGAATGTCTCAAAATCCATTACACTGTCAGTTAGAAAAAAATGGAAAGCAGCCCACTTAAGGAGGTCACCTAATATACTGATTTCCTCCACCTATGAACAAAGAGTGCTTAGAGAAAGGCAATGAAATTGTCATAGACACCAGCAAAGCCATAAGGAATCATTTTCTTTTCCACTAATGTGCATTAGTTCCATGTTTAAAGTTTTGCTGTGCTCCACAGCAATGCAAAACTCTTCTAAGTATCCCAGAAAATGCCTTTGAGTCTTAGGGCAAAGGGGAGAGGAAAACACACACTGTATGTGGACCTTAGCATTAATGCTTGAACCCTTCCCTTTCCACTGCTCACTTTGTTTCAAGTGTGTGGTCCACGACACAAATTCACTTCATTGTTAGATCAAAGGAGGCATTTTAGCTTACAGCCCACAGGCATGTGGTTTGCAGACAAATTATTTCCAGTTTCTACTTCTATACTTTAAATGTGTTAAGAATACAGCGTGAAAGCTAAAAATAGTTTGCTGTGTATGCTGTATACATACAAATAATGAGAGCTCCCTTCATTTAGTCCTCTCCCTATCTTGAGCCTTTAATAGCAGATATAAATGGCTTGGCCTTCTCATGAAGTTTGTCAGCCTTGATGAGACTGCAGAGCAATTCGTTCTGATTGTCTGCGAGGGATCCTTGGTGATGTGAATCCAGTGGCGCTCCACTCATTTCCTACTGAACTGCAGCTGACCTCTTCCTGCCCCTTCACAATCTGCAAAACTGGCAACCTTCAAAAAAACCCCACCAGTTCTCCTAAGTCAAAGCAGAGACTTGTCAAACAGCCTGATCTACAGAAGGGATTTTGGTGTCAGCTCTTCTAATGCTTTCATAGGGAGAACGAGTATGTAGAGTTCCTCACCTTGCACAGCAAGCAGGAGAGAGATTCTGCTGCTCAAACACAAATCTTTTAATTCCTTTGTCACTGTGACCTTTGGAGGAGAATCTGAAAGCTCTTTTGATCTTAAAAGGGGACATAACCCTCCTGTATCCCAAACTCTGCAGAAAAACAAACATTTTTGGTCACATTAATGTAATCTAGAGGAGGTTTTCAGTGTTGCCATCTGGTCCTGAGTGAGTCACCCTTGGTTCCCTTCACAGTCAATGGAGAGAGCACAATATTTCTAATTTCATATTTGTCTCACGTTAACACAGAGACATGAATTAAATCATGACCTAAAAGTGGCTATTTTCATCTTCACCCATCTATAAAAGCAACAAAGAATGATGACTCAAGATGAAGACTTCTACCTGTAAACATCCAAACTTACTTTTTTCAGCCCAAAACCATGACTGGAATTCATTCTGTTTAAGGGGCAGAGTGGTAAACCTCTTACGTATCCACTTTATCACCCAAGTACAAGAGCCAGTAATGAATAGGAATATGCCAGCTCTTAGGTGAAAAAGTCACCCAGAGGGTAAGGGGAATTTGCAATTCCATTCCCAAGGCCTGACCCTGAGGGTTTCATGGTCTTGGGCTTACATATCACACCTACCAATTTCACCACTGCTTGTGGACAAACTGGTAGTACAATAATCATAATGCCTAGAGAGGAGCTCATTTTCAGTCATTATCAATCTGTTAGGGATTTATCACAGTATCACCAGGGTTGGAAGAGACCTCAAAGATCATCAAGTCCAACCCATTTATGATGCACTGTTTTGTTGTATCACTTTTCAAAGCACTCTCAGGCAAAGACACAGCCAGAAGGGTTGGATAGACAGCACCTCAGAAACCTACAGAGACAACGCAGTGTCCCATTAGCAAAGTCACAACATTTCCTTCTTCTTTTGTATCCTACATATAATTTATTCAAGGAAATACTGACCACAAAACAGACAGGGTGTGCTCAGTCCCTCTTTGGCTTTGAGAGTTTTGCTTTATGTCGTATATGATGCAGTTTGCATCCAGCTCTCGACACAAAGTACAAGCCCTCAGATGTTCTTCTTGTGAAGAGATCTTACAAAGCTAGTTTGGACCACCAAAGTCAATAGGAATATTGAAGGAGTAGGACTGTAAGATCACTGCAAAGGCAGCAAGCAAGCTCCTTCATTGTGTGCCACCTCATTTGTTGTACTTTGCCAGTCAGTCAAGAGGGATTCATGGATTGCTGATGAAGAGCAGCCTTAATCTGGAATGTTACGAATAACCATCTGCTTATAGCTAGAAAGAAACCCCAAAATATTTCCTAATAGCAACCAAAACTTAAAAAACATTCTCAATTCATTTTAAACCAGACAGAGCCATATTTTTTTTTTCCTTATAACTAAAACTCTACATCTAGACAATATTTGTCATAATGGCTTCAATGAAAGCATTGCAGCTGTATGATTTCTTGAACTACTTCTACTATACTGCTTTACAGTTGTAGGACCACAAAGCAGCCTAGCTCTCTAGCATTGCCTGCAGCATGATAGATGAAATGACAGTTACTCCCATGCTTTCAGCTATGCTTGTGTCTGCTCTCCACAAAATAATTATGTAAAAGTGAATGTACTACCAAAGTCCATATGTAAGTTCAGTGACAGGAACAGCTGCAAGTCCTTCCCCTGGCTGCAGCAACATAAGCCTTTTCACACAGTTCTCCTGGTACAGTGCACAGTTACCCACACTTCACAGGTGAGACAGCAAGGCATGGCCAAGTGAAGCAATATGATCTCCCAAAGTCAAACAGGAAATGTTCAGCAAAGCCAGGAAGTGATCTGCTGAGTGCCAGGTTGGCAGTTTTCTTAATTTTCTAGCTCTGATTACTTATACAATACTTAAGCCTTTATCTTTGAGCCCTCAGTGGATGAAGAGCAATATGTACCATTATCTCCATTTCCAAAATGCAAGACCAGAAGAGGAAACTTGGAGCAGAAGGTAAACATTTCAGAGATCTTAGCATCACACCTATCACTGAGTGAGGCTAGGTACTCTGTACAATCTGTATCTCCAACAATGAAAGGAAGAAAAAACACTACAAGAAGGACAGTAGAGTCCAGCCATATCCGTTGTTGATGCCTGTGTAGCTCAGCCCACTGACAACTAGAAACAGTGATCAGCTGCTAGCAGTTAGCTCTGTCTAGACATAGTGTGCTCTTCATTAGCTAGTTGCTCACACCTCTTACCACAGGCTGCAAGACAGCAAAAGAAATAGAGGCAGACTGTGTGTCCATGTGGCACAAGTGACTCAGCAAGCCAACAGCAGGCTTTTCACCCTGCATTGTTAACCTGCCTTCTAATTCAGCAGTTGGGGAGCCTCCATTAGGACCTGAAAGTCATCACTTCAAATCCTTACACAAGTATCTATGTTGATCATTTCACCTGTGTAGAATTTGCTGGGCTCAGACACCTTAGGTATCCTTCCTAGTGCAGAACCTCTCTGATTTGGGGAGGAAAGTAGGGGGAAAGAGGAAGAAAATTATGAAGCCACTGTAGGACTCAAAAGCTCAAGTTAAGTGTGATGAGAAAGGGTGCTCATAGTTTTTTAATCAAAATGCTGGATGTATATCAAAATTCAACTTTAATGTGTTGGGTTTTTTCCCCCTAGAAATTAAATGAATACTGTATAAGTCTAACTCTTCTGAAACACTGCAGATTCAGGATCACAATTTGCAGAATTGTTCCTCTTTATACAGGACTTTGGTTGTATAGAATGGACTATGACTGAAGTTAGTCAGAAATGTCTCAGAGGAGTAACTTTTTGTTAGAACAAAAGCATCTCAAGGGCACATACCTAAAGCATGGAACTTGAATTCACATCTTCTAGAGCCTGAAAGGTAATACTTACCCTGGAGAAATATTTTCTTACAGTTACCTGGTAACTGTAAAAACTTCTGTTTATATAATAAACAAAGCACTCTGTTTACATAATTAAGTGTGGGGAGACCTTATTAGCCTTCAGTCACAAGACTGACTTGCAGCCTCTGCTGGGTTTAACTGGTCAGTGTGGAGAGGACTGTCCCTGCTCCTCATTTCACTGCTGGCCATGCCAACTCTCTGTCCTTGCCCCAGGAGCAGTAAGTGCAGGACATGCAGGCTACTCAGCCACCAAACTAAATGTTCCCCTGAAATAATAAGGAAAAGACTTGGTAACACTGCATGATTTTGTAATGTCAACAAGGAGGAAGGAAGTTTCATTGTCACTGATGTGTCAGGTTTTGATAGCTACAGGCCACGCTGAAAGGACAACAACTGCAGCAAGTATGACTGGGAAAATGCATTAGGGAAATAGAATGAGATTCTTCAACCACCCATGGAAAGCCACTGAAAATTAGGACCAGACACAAACTGCCTCACACAGCCACTCTCGCAGCAGCTAACTGCCTGGCTCCTGCTATTTCTACCCCAATTGCCTGACCAGCCAGTGCAATCCTCCAGCATGCCTCACACTCTGTCTTCCTGGTAAATGCCTCTGAAATGTCAGCTCCAACAGCCATGTTTTTCTCAAGACTGTCATTTTACAGGGCACAGTTAATCCATCCTTGGTCAGGTCTGAAAGCCACTTCACAGCTCAAAAACGTTTGTATCTCACTGTTCCTATATTGACCATGTGCATCTCTTAAAATACAGCCTCCCTCAAAAACTAAACCCTGCAGCAGCTTTAGGTTTTTCACCAGAATAAACCAGAGAGACTACAACTGCCTTGTCCCTCTCTTTCTGCCTTGTCATTTAGCGTGCCACATCTATGGCTGTTGCACCTCCTGCTTGTCGAGATGAACATATTGTATTTGAGTATTTGGTACATTGCATTTGAGTATTTGGCATATTGCATTTGAGTATTTGGTACATTGTATTTGAGTATTTGGCATATTGTATTTGAGTATTTGGTATATTGTATTTGAGTATTTGGTATATTGTATTTGAGTATTTGGTATATTGTATTTGAGTATTTGGTATATTGTATTTGAGTATTTGGTATATTGTATTTGAGTATTTGGTATATTGTATTTGAGTATTTGGCATATTGTATTTGAGTATTTGGTACATTGCATTTGACTATTTGGTATATTGTATTCGAGTATTTGGCATATTGTATTTGAGCATTTGGCATATTGTATTTGAGTATTTGGCATATTGTATTTGAGTATTTGGTATATTCTCAAGCTCTACCAGGAGAAGTTTAAGCTCGAGGTGAGGAGAAAGTTCTTGACTGAGAGAGTCATGGACTGCTGGAATGGGCTGCCCAGGGAGGTGGTGGAGTCACCGTCCCTGGAGGTGTTCAAGGAGGGTTTGGACGTGGCACTTGGTGCCATGGTCTAGTCTTGAGGTCTGTGGTAATGAGTTGGACTTGATGATCTTTGAGGACTCTTCCAGCCTTGGTGGTACTGTGATGCTGCGATACTGTGATGTGTGTGTGCACAAAATGCTGCAAGTGCATTGCATGCATGCAGTGCACATTGTGTGTGCATGCAGCTTAGAGAGGTACAGGGAAAGGTCCATTGCCTCTGATCAGGAAAACATCACACAGCAAGGGTGTTTTTCTACTGCAACACACCTATAATTAAGCCAAGTGATTCATTGTGTGAGAACCAAGGAACTTAAATGCTGTATTATGCTCAGCTCTTTGATGTGAGTGTCAATTTTACTGGCTTAAATATTGTAAAGGTCAGGCTTATATGATCATAATTTCCACTTTATTTGATCTTTGGTTTGGGTGTTTTCTCCTAAAAATAAAGGAAAGGAAATGTGAGAAAAATAAAGAGGAAAACCAATTATTTCTGAAAAGTGCAAATAGATGAGGCTTAAATAATGCATCATCATTTGAGAGAATAAAAGCTTGTCCCACTTAAGAAGACCTGTGTGTGTTCTGCAAGTGATAACAGTGGGAAACTGCTTTTGACATTCACAGAGAGGTATATGAGCAAGCAGGTATTTTAGTGTGGAGAAGGTAACTCCATCACATGTACTCTTATGGAGTCAACATAAAAACTTTTTATAGATTCTGCTTTGCTCCAGCCAAGCTGTGCACAAAGGAAATTTTCCCTATGAAATTTTATTGAAGAGGTTGTGCTCACAGTTCCTCACAGCAAACAGTTTGCTGCAGCCCTAAAATACCTGGTAATAGAGAGGATTATTAAAATAGTTAGGTGTAACAGAACATGCCCGAAATACTGTTCCAACCTGCAGAGTTCAACCTGACTTTGAGAAACCCTACAATCAAGGACTATCTCAAAACTCACAAGGTTATTTTTTCCTAGCTGTTACAATAATTTCGCTCCAGCTAGTGGCCAAGGAGGTTAGTTTCTCTTAAAAGCCAGTCTCCTTGCAGAATAGACATAGAACATTTCAAACTCAGACCATCACTACGTGAACAATCTCTTGAACAACACCCAATAAGGGCCTTGTTCTTCATTATCTGACTACTTCTAAATCACCACCTGGAATTTGAAGCCAGCTGTTGAAATATGTAATCACAGCTCCATTTATTTAAACTGAAGATTTAAGCTGGATGTTAGAGGGAAATTCTTTACAGTGAGGGTGGTGAGGCACTGGCACAGGTTGCCCGGGGAGGTTGTGGCTGCTCCCTCCCTGGAGGTGTTCAAGGCCAGGTTGGACAAGGCCTTGAGTGAGCTGTACTGTGGCAGGTGTCCCTGCCTATGGCAGGGGGTTGGAACTGGATGATCTTTGAGGTCCATTCCAACCTTACCATTCTATGATTCTGTATTTCTGCCCTGATGTCCCCATGGAGAGGGATCTGGGAGCACTGGTGGGTAACAAGTTGTCCATGGCACAGCAATGCACCTTTGTGTCCAAAAGGGCAAATGGAATCCTGGGGGGCATTAAGAAGAGTATGTCCAGCAGATCAAGGGAGGTTCTCCTCCCCCTCTTCTCTGCTCTGGTGAGACCTCATCTCGAGTACTACATTCAGTTTTGGACTACCCAGCTTAAGAGAGACAGGGATCTGCTCCAAAGAGTCCAAGGGAGTGCTACAAAGATGATGAGGAGAGGCTGAGGGACCTGGGGATGCTTAGTCTGGAGAAGAGAAGACTGAGAGGGGATTTAAGAAATGTTTATAAATATCTGAGGGCTGGGGGTCAGGAGAGGGGGACAGGCTCTGCTCACTGCTGCCTGGGATAGGACAAGGAGCAATGGATGGAAGCTGCAGCACAGGAGGTTCCAGCTCAACACAAAGGAGGAACTTCTTACTGGAAGGGTCCCCGAGCACTGGCACAGGCTGCCCAAAGAGGTTGTGGAGTCTCCTTCTCTGGAGCCTTTCAAGGCCTGTCTGGATGTGTTGCTGTGTGCCCTGAGCTAGATTGTCTGGTCCTGCTCTGGCAGGGGAGTTGGACTGGATGATCTCTTTGGGTCCCTTCCAGCCCCTGACATCCTGTGAGCCTGGGATTCAGTTCATCTCTGAAAAAGAACAGCCTCTATTCTTCCTTGTGCTGATTCTCAGTATTAGAGAAGAAGTTAAATACCAGGAATAAACATGACTTATGTTTTACTCATGCAGATCCTCATTTTAACAGCTGGTTAACTAGGTGCATTTCATTTTTAATAAGTTTAACAAAGATAAGCACAAAATTAATATGATTTGTAGGAATGGCCTAAAACTGGTTATTTGAAGTGCCTGAGGTGAAACAACAAATAGGGAACTTTAGATTCATGGTTGACAGCTTGTGGCTTACACTGAAAGTAAATCTAGCAAGGATATACTTCCCAGCCATGCATTCATCATCTGTGGATGTGCCAGGAATTGCACATCATTCTCTTGAGAAGCAGTCAGCACCCTTCTTACATCTTTTCCATAGCTTTCACTTTCCAAAGTTGAGAAAACTGATTCATTCAAGGGAGATTTATTAAGACTCAGACCCCCTGTCTTGCAATCTAAGGATTCAATAAGGATCACCCACTGTGGGACAAGTGCACCTTTTGCAGTGGCAAGTTCTACCTTTTGGGTTTTTTTTTTCAGACCATATAGTTCTGTGCAAAATGATTCAGATTTCACTATTTCATAGTTTCATAGAATGGTTTGGGTTGGAAGGAACCCTGAAGACCATCTTGTTCCAACCACCCTACCACAGGCAGGCACACCTTCCACTAGACCAGGGTGCTCCAGGCAGACATACCTGGGCAACCTGTTCCAGTGTCTCACTACCCTCACTCTGAAGAATTTCTACCTAATTTCTCTTCATAGAGAGAAGCCTTCTGACTGCATTCACAGTTCTATTGCAAACTAATACTACAAATCCTTTATAATTGGCATTTGGTTTTAAGCCTAACTGCAAAAGAATACTTTAATTTTACCTTGAGAGATTACTCTCCAGAGCTCACCTTTTGCCAAACATTGACAGAGGAACAATTGATTAAACAGGACCCTGCAATTTCTTTATGTACTGGGATTTTTAGAAGATTAATGGACTGCCCTAAAGAACTGAAATCTGAAATCTAACTCACTGAAGATTTATAGATGTATGGAACTAAAATCTTAATCTAAATCACTGTAGATTTATAGATGTACAGGACTAAAATCTAAATCTAAATCACTGCAGATTCATAGATGTGTGGAACTAAAATCTAAATCTAAATCATTGTAGATTTATAGATGTATAGGACTAAAATCTAAATCACTGTAGATTTATAGGTGTATAGGACTGAAATCTAAATCACTGTAGATTTATAGATGTGTAGGACTAAAATCTAAATCACTGCAGATTCATAGATGTGTGGAACTAAAATCTAAATCTAAATCACTGTAGATTTATAGATACACAGAACTAAAATTTAAATCACTGTAGATTTATAGATACACAGAACTAAAATCTAAATCTAAATCACTGTAGATAAATAGATGTATAGGACTAAAATCTAAATCACTGTAGAACTATAGATGTAAAGAACTAAAATCTAAAGTCTAAATCACTGTAAACCATTCAAATACATGTACATCCTTAATTGAAAAGTGGCCTGGCCAGATTGCCACGTGCTCATAAACAGTTATAAAGCCAAATGAGTGTACAAACACTTGGGCTAGTCTTAAATAGAAGACAAAAATGTGTTCTAAACCCCTTCCTTGTAAAGGTATCCATTTTATCTGGACTGAAGCTCAGCATCCCATTCTCTGTACACAGTACGTTCCAAATTCAATGCTCAGAAAATTATCTACATCATTTGCCAAGTACTTGCAATCATCACATTTTGGAATGTGCTTTTCTGTTTACCAGTGGTCTTTAAAAAAACAATCCCAGGCCTCAACACCTTCCCACAGAAGCCATTGACAAATTTGCTCTGATTTCAGTTAGCTGTTCACATTCTTATTTTTACTGCTGTATACAGAGTTTCTAGGACTGATGAATTATAAAATGCATGGCATGGAAAATTACATTTATGCTCAATAGATTAGTTCCATATTACTCTAAGATGCCTTTATGAATTGTCATTTTTATTGCATCCACCATTTTTTCTAGCACTCCATTAACCATTTTGCTGTGTGAGAGAGAAAGTCCTGGGAAATGCTCGACTCAAGAATTAGACAGAACTTGTACCAGTATTCATATGGCACATAACCTCCACATCCCAAAAGCTCTTTCCAGTAATGCCTGCTAATAGGAGTTCTTTGCATTGACAGGCAATTTTAAGCAGCAAACATATTTGTGGGAGCTTGTCTGTTGAAGGATGGGGGGGCGGGGGGAAGGGTTCCATTTGACAAATTCCTCATTTCAAATCATGCACATAATTGGCTCCGCGGGGTGCTTATTCTAGAGGGATCTTTCACGACCTGAAAGAGGGAATTGATAGACTTAAACTGTGAGGTAAAACAGTGCGAAGCAAAGGGAAAGCAAACCCCATAGAAAAGTGGAGAAGTATTAGGTGTGGATGTCCTGCAGTATGCACTGTTGAAATCACAATCAAACTGCAGCAAACGTTCAAAGGTTTGGTTTTTCTCATGACTTCTCTAAGACACGATGTTCCCTTAGGCAAAAGTCTTCTCAGAACTGCCATACTGCAGACCTTTCCAGCTTACTGCTGTCTCACTGAGGTGACATACAAAAGGGGTAAATCAAGTTGGTTGAGCAATTATTAAACAAATCCATGATTTCACAAGAAGTGTGCTGGGAGATATTCGCTCGTGGCTTTGTGCTGCTGGGATAATGCAAAGCAGTCGAACGAGCAGCAGAATTTGAGCTGCTAATCTGAAATAAAGACCCATTAATTGGCACTTTAATCCATTTTACCTATTTTAGGCAAGGTTTCCTTAGATTAAGGATGTATTTTTTTGAGACTCAGTCGTATCTTGAGAGCTCTGTTTCCCATGGAGAAAGTCTCCATCTTTTGCTGAGTTTCCAGAAGTGAGCACACAATGACTCCAGTGCCTCCTTTTGCAGTGTTATAGGAGACTCCATGCAAATACAGAGGAATTTGGATGGAATCCTCCCCCTCCCAAAGATGTAAAACTTCTGTTTTCACTGTTGACAGAAAGCAGAGATGGAGGGGGAATTACAGGCAAGGAATTGAAGGTTAAAATCTGATCTTCCCAACTGAGTCTAGATAATCTCCTCTTTTAAATAGAAAGTGAAGAGCTCAGATGCCTGTGTTTGGAAAGAGGTATGGGGAGAACAAAGTGTTTTAGGATACCCACAGACATTGTATAGAGGAGACTGTCTATTGGAAGAGAGTTGCACCTTTCCCTCTGAAGCCACTTCTCCTTTCAGGAAGAGAGTGAGATAAGGTCCAGAAATCACCAAGAAAAAGCTGGGACATGACTGACTCGCAGATTTCTTATGGAGCTGCTGCTTGTATTTTCTAACTCAGAATCACAGGGGCCTGCACACAATCCTCCACACTCAAGGATGTTGTCATGATAATTCATCACCAGATCTAGTTGAAGATGAGCCTGCTCATTGAAGGGAGGGGCTGGACTAGATGACCTGTAAAAGTCCCTTCCAAACCAAATTTATTTTATGATTGTATGATTCTGCAGTTCTGTGCTTAGATAGGGAAAAAGGCATAATGCTCACCCAGTCCAAGCCACATCCCAGGACCTCAAAATGGATTTTATGAACTGAAGTACTCAGGTACCTGAGGTAGCCCATGGCAAACCCTACTTTCTCAGTGTTCATTCTTGTGAGGACTTTCCCTGTGACCATGTGGATTCTTTGAGAACATGCATATAGTGCCCAGAGTATTTCCTTCTTCTAAGAGACCCTAGACAATACCTAAGATAAAAGTTAAGGCCACCAGAAGTTATCTTCCTAAATACTGGTAAGCACAAAAAAATATACCTGACTTACCTAAGAGGCATCTGCTAAGACAAATGGTGAACGATGGCAACAATTTACCACTGCTGCACCTTAACAAAAGGAGTAGATGGAGCCTGCTGAATGTCATCATCCTGAGGATTAATATAAATGCTCACATCAGTCAGTGGTATTTATTTCTTCCTTCCACAAAGAGAAAAGATGAAAGAAGGGAAGTGAATATACTGAAAAGCCCAGATTTAAAATGATAGAAAGCTAAAGGATTGTTCTTTAAAGTAACCCACTAATTCTTAAAGAACATTCCACTCTTTGTACGTAGAAGGAATTTCAAAGCAAAACAAAATAAATCTTTTTTTTTTTATCATTTTCAGAAGTATAAAATGTAGTATTTGACCACATTCACAAGAGTTACATTTTTTTCCACTTTATGTTTCCATTATTGTACATTATTCCTTTCAGAATCAATTTTAGCAGCACTGATGGTTTAAATTCAGCGTAAAAATAAAACCCAGCAAATGTCATGGCAGCGTACCAAACATTTAATGTCAGGTTCCCTTATGTTCAGCACTTAGCTAGAGCTTCCCATCCATCAATTAGACAATTTTGGAATATTTTACTTTTTAATTAAAAAAAAAAAACCAAAAAACAACATGTCTCTTGTGCTTGGTATTATTTTTGTGGGAAAAATTGCTCCTTCATATCCTCATCCCAATAGGCATGCTTTTATATGTATATATGTGTGTGTATATATATATATAAGATATATATTTATGTATATATATGTGTGTATATAGGTATATGTATATGTATATATGTATGTGTGTATATATATGTATATGTATGTGTGTATGTATATGTGTATGTATATGTGTATGTGTATGTATATGAATATGTGTGTATGTGTATGTGTATATATATGTATATATGTATGTATATATATGTGTATGTATATGTGCATATGTATACGTATATGTGTATGTATGTGTGTATGTATGTGCATATGTATGTGTGTATGTATATGTGTGTGTATATGTATATGTGTATGTGTATGTGCATGTGTATGTATATGAATATGTGTGTATGTGTATGTGTATATATATGTATATATGTATGTATATATATGTGTATGTATATGTGCATATGTATATGTATATGTGTATGTATGTGTGTATGTATGTGTATATGTATGTGTATATGTATATGTATATGTATGTGTATCTATATGTATACATCACAGTATTACAGTATCACCAGGGTTGGAAGAGACCTCAAAAATCATCAAGTCCAACCCATTACCACAGACCTCAAGACTAGATTACATGCATGTGTATGTATATGTGCATATGTATATGTATATGTGTATGTATGTGTGTATGTATGTGCAGATGTAAGATGTATGTGTGTATGTATATGTATGTGTATATGTATATGTGTATGTGTATGTATATGTATGTGTGTGTATATATATGTGTGTGTGTGTATGTTTATGTGTGTATGTATATGTATGTGTGTATGTGTATGTATGTGTGTATGTATGTGTGTATGTTTATGTATATGTATGCGTGTATGCTTATATATAGTATATGTACATGTGTATGTATATATATGTATATGTGTATGTACATGTATATGTATATGTGTATATATGTATTTGTGTATATATATGTATGTATATGTATATGTATGTATGTATATGTACATGTGTATGTATATATGTGTATATATGTATATGTGTATATATATGTATATGTGTATGTACATGTATATGTATATGTGTATATATGTATATGTATATATATGTATGTATGTATATGTATATGTGTATGTATATATATGTAAATATATGTATATGTATAGTATATGTATATATATGCATGTATATATGTGTACGTATATGTATACATATATATATGAGTGTGTGTATATATGTATACATATATATGTATACACATATATGTGTGTGTGTGTATATATACATGTTTGTATATGTTTGTGTGTGCGCATTTTTTCAGCTTTCTGGTATTACTCACTGTTACTGTAATCAAGTGGTTTCTTTCTGTTAAGATGTGGCACTTCATACATACTTGTGCAAGTGGACCCATGCAGAGGCCCAATCTATTTCCCAGCAAGCCTACAAAACCCTCTAGAGCCAGCCTGCAAAGGAGTGAAACCTTAAATAAGTGTGAAGAGGCCACACCAATTAAGACAGGAAACAGAGTGTTTAACATTACCCAGGGGCTCAGGAGGAAAAGTGGGATGACAAGAAAAACAGAAGGAATAGGAATGCATGGGTGGAGTGAGCTGGAGGAAGATGTTCCTGCTGGTACAGGCTACAAGAAAACAGCAAGAAAGAAAATATTTGGGCCCTGCAATTACTTTTAATTCTGAGCTCAGTGTAGGGTCCTTGCCTATGCTAAAACCTCTCCCCATCACGTTGGGGATCAGCCAAAGATAGAGTCATAGAATAGTAAGGTTGGAAGTGACCTCAAAGATCATTTAGTTCCAACCCCCTGCCATAGGCATCAGAGTGACTCTCATGACAGACATCCTGAAATCATTATGGTTGTGATTATTAATCCAGACAAAGCCTATCGAAACAGCTTCATGCTGACACATGCCATAGCTTCATGCTGACACATGCCATAGCTCTGCAACTGTAAATATCTGTTCAAACTCTTGCAGATTTATCTTCAGCTCACTCTAACTGAACGTAGACCATCTATATGCTGGCAGCTGGCACCCGAGGCTCATAACTGCACCCTGCTTTCATGGCGCTAGCCCTTTGTTAACATAAGCTGGTGAGCATTATCTTCATTAAAATACTAGCTCTCAAACATCATGTTTTTAATTGTCATATTCTTCAGAGTTTGGTTGCTGCCATGATTTCATTTGGGTAGGAGTTCATTCATGATTAAGCAGGAGCAAAAACCCTTTAACTGTTTGAGTCAAGGAAGCGCACAGCCATGATAATTTCTTTCGATGCTTGCATGTCCTAAGCCTTTAAGACCAAAGTTTTCCACAAAGTCTTATTTGTTTCAATGTTTGTTTGTTCTAAGCCTCTAAGACAAAAGTTTTGCACAAAGTTTTATTTGCTTTATCAAAAGAGCATGATTTTCAGCTATCTGCCATCCTACACTTTCTTGAAATCACTGAATAATGAATGGTATCACCACAGTCTAAGGTTAAGTCTAAGTCCTAAAACTTGGGGGGGTGGTGGGGGGGGTGGTGTTGTTTTGGATTGGGTTTTGGGTTTGGGGGTTTTTTTTTGAGCCAAATATATTTATGGCTCGTTAATGTTTACTGTCATATACGGTATATTTCAGAGCCCAGAGTTGGTCCTGGAAAGTTTTACAGCATGAGGTGTGAAATCTGAAATACCACAAGGACAAAGAGCTTAGCCTAGAGTTGTCTGAACTCACACAGCACACTGACTGTAAGCACAAGTCCATATGAAAGGGGGGAAAAAAAACCCAAACCAGCAAAATAAGACTGTCTTGTCTTATTGCTTTTATTTAAGCTGGTTTGCAGTGAATGGGATCTTTAATATTTCAGTATGCAGACAGCCCTCTTCCCCCCTCCCCCTCATTTCATTGCTTCCTGCCTTCCTTGGGGTGCTCTGGTCTGTGTGTAAACAAACACAGGCTTTTTTCTGAAATCATAAGGCAAGGGTGGATTAAGCAAGGGGGCAATGAAGCTGGCATGAGCACAGCCCAGTGCTCTGCAGCTCTCTCAGAAAGGCTCTGCTGCCGTTCAGCTTTTCCTGTGCACATCAGGGCTGTAAGCCACTGCATCACTGAGGCATTGAGGGGTGTGGAATCAGAACGCTGCTGGATCAAGGCCACCACACTCTGTGATTTGTGGAATCATATTTGCAGCAGGTATAATTCTGGACCACTAAAGCCATTTGTATGTAGTGACAGCTTCTGCTTACAAACTCATTTTTCATGCCCTCTTTACTTTAAAACTGTGTCACAGTTTCACTGGACTTTCTCAACTGGTTGAGCTGTAACGTTTAGGCGAGGGTTTATCTTCTTCAGCTTCAGCATTTTTCGTTAATAACATTAATGCCTGGCAACCTCTTTCCAGCCAGAGCAATGAAAACTGTCTGGATGTACAGCATACAAAGTATTCTTGTACAGAAACATCCTCTTGGAGCTCATCAGGCCAAAAGCTATTTCCTTTCTGTTTACTCACACTCCATAGAAATGAATGAACAGAGCAATGAAAGGAAAGACTTTGTCTTAAAGGGTAGCCTGTCATGAAATTATATTTTATGTTGTTTCTTTTTTTTTTTTCTCCCTCAATCCTCCATCCTAACTCTAAAATATAATTCCCTAAACACACACAATTTCAGGAATACCCATGGCTGTACTTTAACTCTAAAGCAATGTTTTTGTCTACAGCCCTTTGGTAGGGTTGTGATATGTGTGAACTGGAAACTGAATCACACACAACATAGCATGTGCTGCTCATGCTGTCAATAAATAAGTGTGAATTTATGCAATAAAACTCTGCATTCAGATTGTCTGAGCCTGGGAGTGCAACCCAATCAGGCCAGTTCAATTTGTTTTAGGATGAGACACCAGTTTCTGTATGAATTTTCTGTTCTGATCCATGCAGGGAGTGTTTGTTCCAAAATCAAAGCCTGCTGTAATGCTCTGCTTCCGTCATGTCTCCCTCTCTTTAAGGCTGGTTGTTGAAATACAAACAGCATTCTGGATTCCTTCTGCATCTGCAAGGTATATGAAGAAGTGGTACCCATAGTGGAATTTCTCAGCTTCTATAGTTAAAGTCAGATGCTTAAGGCTATTTAACACAATTAGAGCCAGATGCTCTCAATCACGTACAGCATTCCTTTGATATCCATGAAAAGCACACACACAAAAAAAAAGAACCTTGTTTTCTTTTTATAAGGAATTTCAAAAGGTCTGCTTTCCAAGGCTGACTTCTAACTCTGTAAAGGGTCTCACAAAATCTCTCTTTTTTTTTTTTTTTACTTCAGGGGGTCCAAAAATATTTAGCACTTGCTTCTTTTTTTTTTTTTTTTTTTAGGGGTTTCCAAAAAATTTTGTGCTTTTTTTTTTTTTTTTTTTTTTTTTTTTTTTGGTTCATTTCTTTCTTTCTTTCTTTGGGGATTTTTGTGTTTTGGTTGGTTGGTTGGTGGGGGTTTTTGTTTGGTTGGTTTTTGTGCTTTGTCTGTTTGTTTGTTTCCTTTTGTTTGTTGTTTGTTTGTTTTTCTTTGGTTTGTTTGTTGGGATTTTTTTTGTGTTTTGCTTTTTTCTTTATTTGTTGTTCTTTTGTTTGGTTTTTTTATTTTTTGTGTGTTTTGGGTTTTTTTTCCTTCGAGTTTTTTATGTCTGTTTTTTTCTTTGGTTTTTTTTGTGTTTTGTGTTTTTTGTTGTTGTTGTTTTGGTTGTTTGTTTTTTGTGTGTTTGGTTTTCCTTTGTTTTTTGTGGGTTTTTTTTTTTGTTTGCTTTTTTATTTTTTGTGTGTTTTGTTTGTCAGTTTGTTTTTTTTCTTTGGGTTTTTTGTTTCGTATTTTGTGTTTTGTTTGTTTTTTTCTTTTTGTTTTGGTTGGTTGGGGTTTTTCTTTTTGTTTGTTTTTTCTTTGGGTTTTTTTGTGTTTTGTTTGTTTGGGGTTTTTCCCTTTTGTTTTTTTTTTTTTCATTTTTTTCCTTTGTTTTTTTCTTTTGTTGTTTTCTTTGGTTTTCTCTTTGTTTTTTGTGTTTTGTTTTTTAGTTTGGTTATTTCTTTGTTTTTTCTTGTTTTGTTTGTTTCTTCTTTGGTTTTTTGTGTTTTGTTTGGGGTTTTTTATTATTGTTGTTTTGTTTGGGTTTTGTTTGTTGTGTTTTGTGTGTTCTCTGTTTTTGTTTTTGCTTTCATTTATTCTTTGTTTTTTAGTTTGGTTTTTTCTTTGTGTTTTTTTTTCTTTTGTTCTTGTTGTTTTTTCTTTCTTTCTTTCTTTTTTAATTTCATTTTGGAAACAGTGTAAAGCACAAATTCACCAGAACAAATAAACAAGACTTTTCAATTTCTTTATGCAGTCACAGGGACCATACTAAAATAGGGCAATACTTTGTGTCTATCATTTCAGATAGAAAAGGCCAGTGGTGGAAAACGCTGTTGTTTGAATTGTTGCAGCAAGAATTTTGTCTTATTTAATAAGAGATCTCCTGCTATTAAAATGACTAAGATAAAACAGAAGTGGAGGCCACTCAAGTTCCAAGCTATTTGCACTAAGTCCAGACTGAGTTGGAGCTGTTCAGGCTGGAGAAGAGGAGGCTCCAAGGTGACCTTCTCGTGGCCTTCCAGTATCTGAAGTGGGTTACAAAAAAGCTGGGGAGGGACTTTTTAAGCTACCAGGTAGTGACAGGAGTAGGGGGATGGCGCAAAGCTGGAGGTGGGGAGAGTCAGACTGGAAATGAGGAGGGAGTTCTTCAGCATGAGAGTGGTGAGAGCCTGGAATGGGTTGCCCAGGGAGGTGGTTGAGGCTCCATCCCTGGAGGTGTTTAAGGCCAGGCTGGAAGAGGCTCTGTGCAGCCTGATCTAGGGTAGAGTGTCCCTGCCCATGGCAGGGGGGTTGGAACTGGGTGATCTTTGTGGTCCCTTCCAACCCTGACTGATTCTCTTATGCTGTGATCTGAGCTCAGTAGAATCACATCACTACAACCTTATGTAAGAGAAGACTCAAGTCTGATGTGTCTGCTGGGAAACATGGGACTAATAATTAACAGAAAAGAAAAACTGGTACAAACACATAAAGGAGCTTCAGGTAAGTAAGGAAGCAAGCTCTGGAAAAATCTATAGAGTTTAAGCACTTCTCATCAGCTCTTCTACTTTGCTCTGGTGTCCAAGGCAACTTCTGCCAGACACCAGTAATGGGCTCCGTGCCTGTGCCTCAGTCATTTTGATGAAAGCAGGGCAAATTCAGCTCAATTGTGGGTTTCACAGTGCTGTGGCTGTGGCTTCCAGCTGCTGATTCCCCAATGCAGAGACAGGAACCATTGCATGAAACAAGCTGATAGCTTAGGACAAAAATGCCCAAAATTGACAGGGACCAGGGAAGCTTATCTTACAGAGTCCTGGGAAGAAGAAACGGGTATGAAGGTGCAAAAGCCTCTATCAAACGATGGTGTGCTTAGAGATAGACTTAAACTGCTGTGGCTCACAATCTGACTGTGTTTTCCCAAGGTATCTAGCAATAGGACAAAGGGGAATGGTTTGATGCTGAGGTAGAGGAGGTTTAGACTGGATCTGGGGAAGAAGTTCTTCAGTACAAGGGTGGAGAGACTCTGGAATAGGCTGCCCAGGGAAGTTGTGAATGACTGCTCCTTGGGGGTGTTCAAGGGTGTTCTAGTTGAGAGATGTCCCTGCACGCGGTGAGAAGCTTGAAGTGGATGAACTCTGAGGTCCCTTCCAACCTAAGCCATTCTACAATGATTCTGTTTGAAGTATGATTTATGTAACTCCAGGCATTTCTCTGTAGGTGTTAGCCAGAATCACTTCTCCTATTCAGTACTAAGGCACCAATCGCACAGTAGAAAATTCTGTCAAACTATTTTAAGTTCACACTCTATATTTCATTAAGAGTATTAGTTGTGCTTAATTAGGTCCAAGCTGATCTTGGAGGTTTGTTTTTGGTGGGGTGGGTTCTGAAGGATGTCTCATGTAATTATCTCCAGTTATTAATTGGAACTATTATTCATCCATAATGAAGACTGAAGCAATATTCATCTACAACTTCAGAAGCCTTTGAGATGGTAGAGAGATCACATTTATACATTTTAACCTGCAGCTCACAGAGGGCAGAATTTGTGGGGTGGAAGGTACACTTCAAACCCTGCAGGGTGTTGTGAAATAGCCAGCTTGTTAAACACTTGCCATGAAATAAGGTGAGCATTAGCAAACTCCTTAGAACAGGAAACCATGAGACAGAAATATCTGTGCTTATCAGCTCAAAGCATACCACTGCAAAAGAACTACAACGTCAATGAGAGTTTACATCTGCAGCTGATTCAGTGACATCATCTTATTGCTTAGAGGAACTGAAATTTGCCAAGCCACTTAAAATCTTTCAGCATTTTAAGGCATTTGCCAGGGTCTGAAATTTTTCCCTTTTTTTTGAGGGAAAAAAAATGCCATTTTTTTACCCAAATTTCACTTTTAAAAAAGGATGTTTTGAGTTTTCTGCCTTCCTGGTTTTCATTTTAGAGATTCATCCTGAGTTCCCTTGTTTCATTTTGAGCTGTTCCATGGGAAATCTCAGTTCAGCCCTGACAGATGCTAGTGCTCTTTGCATCCTGCCCTGGATGCAGGTCCACTGTGTGAGGTCCCAATGCTTCAGACTGATTTACACAAGTCACAATATGACCTGCTGCAAGATCACTGTTTATTTGACTCCAGGATTCAAATGGATGCCTTTAGTCTTTGACAAGAGGGGAAAACACAGCAGACTGGACATAAGTTCCCAGCATAGCAGACATATGCCAGCAATAGGTGCACTGTCATTTCTGGGTAGAGTCATTCCCTCAGAAAAAAAATCTCTCCCATGTTTTGCAGGATTAGGAAGCAGTAATTTAGAACAGGAAACATTCTTATGTTACTGCTGGGAGAGAAGGCACAAAATTTTGCACTTTCTCTTCTATAGCCAGACACCACGTCAACAGAAGGAACAAATAATGCCATGAAATTGCCTGGAAGCTGCAGTCTCCCATGAAAGAGTCAGTCAGGTCTCTTCTATTTTTTTTTTTTCCCTGTAAAGCAATAAGAAAAATAACTACTGCTTCCTCAGAAACTAAAATTACCATTTCCTCTTTTTTTTTTTTTTTTTCCTTTTAACAAGAAAAAAACCCCAACAGCTCACTTCTGTGCTCAGCTGAGAAGTGGCTGGGAAATTCTGTGGTTTAAACACCCAGCACCTACAGAGAGAGAAAGGCAAGTCTCAGAAGGAACTGCATTCAAGACAGCCACTTTGTCAACTGGGCAGTATACTTGCTTGCAAGATCCTGGAGGTGGGAGATGCTTGTCTCCAAGTAATACTCATAGAGTCATAGAATCAACCAGGTTGGAAGAGACCTCCAAGATCATCCAGCCCAACCTAGCACCCAGCCCTAGCCAATCAACCAGACCATGGCACTCAGTGCCCCATCCAGGCTTTGCTTCAACAACTCCGGGGACGGGGACCCAACCACCTCCCTGGGCAGCCCATTCCAATGCCAATCACTCTCTCTGGCAAGAACTTCGTCCTAACCTCCAGCCTAGACCTTCTGTGGCACAACTTGAGGTTGTGTCCCCTTGTTCCATTGCTGGTTGCCTGGGAGAAGAGGCCAACCCCACCTGGTTACAACCTCCTTTCCTTCACAGAACAAAGCAATTTGTCATGTGCTCATGGTAGCCTCCAGAGAGATAAAAGTTTGCTATAACTTAGAATGCCACATAGAATCACAGAATGGTAAGGTTGGAAGGGACCTCAAAGCTCATCCAGTTCCAAACCCCTACCATAGGCAGGGACACCTCCCACTAGAACAGGTCACTCAAGGCCTCCTCCAACCTGGCCTTGAACACCTCCAGCCAGGGAGCAGCCACAACCTCCCTGGGCAACCTGTGCCAGTGTCTTACCACTCTCACTGGAAAGAACTTCCACCTAACATCCAGTTTCAATCTCCCCTCTACCAGTTCAAACCCATTGCCCCTTGTCCTGTCATTGCAAGACCTTGTCAATAGTCCCTCCCCAGCCTTCCTGTAGCCCCCTTCAGATCCTGGAAGGCTACTCTAAGGTCTCCTGGAAGCCTTCGGTTGTCCAGGCTGCAGAGCCCCACCTCTCTCAGCCTGTCCTCAGAACAGAACTGCTGCAGCCCTCTGAGCATCTTTGTGGCCTTCTCTGGACCCGCTCAAACAGTTCCATGGCCTTCAATTTACTTGCCAGAACACTTGGAGCCACCCAAGGCATCTGCTATGTCTAATTTGGAGTCAGGATGAGTGCTTCAAGCAGAAGTTTGGTTTACACCTGAGTATGTGTTACCCATTAGCATTCCCTTCTATACTCCTTTTTCCCTGACTTTGCCCACATGTCAATGACTACATAAGGTAGAAACAGTGAAAAGACAAAGACCTTTACCCTCCAGAAGCATTTGTAGCAACCAAGACTGAAATTTGTAGAAGGGAACAAGGGAGCTGAAGGATTTCTTCACGTGAGGGTCTGACAACAATCAGGTTTGGTTTAGTTTGGGTTTTATTTTTTTGCAGCTGAATGAAAATCAAGCACACTGCATTGCCAGCCTTTCAGAAGAGCATGTTGATTTTTTCTGGGGACAACACTGAAGCAACTCACACCTTAAGAACTTTGAAGACTCTTAAACAAGAATTGCTTGCACTGAAGTTCATTCTTTCTGTGGAATTGCTTGTCAGAGAGTTCGCACACTTCAGCTTCAGAAGGGTGATGTCCATCTGCTCAGTGGTGTCACATACAAGGTTGAATTCAGGTCAGTTTAAGTCCTACTCAGTCCAGAAGACTCCACATCCTCACTCACACAGCAGACTAATGTCAAATATTTCAATCAGTTGCCCATGAAAATCAAGTAGTAAACCACACTGCTGGATTCTCATTAATGTACTACTAGATCTGTGGTACTTATGCAGCTTATTGTATACAAATAGGAGTCTTCTTTCAAATACATGATAACAACTCACAAAAAAAACAGTGTAAGGGCACTGGAGAGGTTCTTCTGGAACTGTTTTGTGCCTGCAACTTACTTGCTTCAGTCTCTGCTAAATGTTAAGCTCTTTTTAAATCCTTTTGACTTCATTTCTCCATGAAGTTCTCACAGCCTGCTTGTCTCTAGAGCTGAATCAATGTATTCAGCTCAGGGAACTTTCCCCTAAGATTTTGACACAGATGAGAAGGAAGCAATTGCATCCTGTAGTTTATGCAGATGCTCTTAGATTTGCCAGGCACTGCAGCCAGCAGTGGGCAGGGAAATAATCCCATGCTCTCTAAACTTGGAGGAAATGTGTGTCTATTCAACATCCAAACCCACATCTGAAATCAACTTAATGTGCCTCAGGTGGACAAATAAGGACTCTTTCTTGTTGCTCGGGTTTTTTTTAAAACCAGTAAAAACCTTGTAGATGATGTGTCCTTTATCAGACCACAAAGAGAATGTGAAGATTTTTATTTCCAGTAACCCAAAAGCCTTTCAAGCTCCTCCTTGCCTATTGGCTGAAGGTATGATTTAAGAGAATATACACCAAAAGTGTATTTGGTTCGATGTACCTTGTAGAATAAAACTTAGTTTGCTATCTGTGATTTAAATAACATAGATACAGATTCCACTCTGGGTTTTGGTACTGGGGAACACTGCTACTGTCCTAACAAAATCCCTATCAACAGTCATTTAATGACAGGAGTTAATTGGTATTTGAGAGGCATCTGTGCCACCTGCAAGTGCAGAGATGAATAATGCAGACTCAAGCACTGACTTGACCAGGTTAGGAAAGGAGCCAGCCCATCTTGCTGGCAGTCACTGCTGCCAGTGGCAGTGTCTGTAAAGCCACAAGGAGAGACTAAAGTTGTGATGCTCTGTTAACCACCCCTTAGGCACAGAAACCTGCTTCAAAAGCTGTGAGTTCACCACAGCAGTAGCCAAGGCTCTGAGAGGCTCTCTTTTTTTCTTTTTCTTTTTTTTTTTTTCCATATTTTGAGTTGGAACCATTAAAATTCTCCCTGTTCTCCCAAGCAGCAAGGTATTTGAGATGTAGGATATGCTTATGATGCACATAAGTGACTCAGGTTAAGAAAATCACTGTTATGAAGAGTTGCAGGCATTCTGGAACATACTGGTCAGATCATAGAATCATAGAATGGTAAGGTTGGAAGGGACCTCAAGGATCATCCAGTTCCAACCCCCTGCCACAGGCAGGGACATCTCCCACTAGTACAGGTCACTCAAGGCCTCCTCCAACCTGGCCTTGAACACCTCCAGGGAGGGAGCAGCCACAACCTCCCTGGGCAACCTGTGCCAGTGTCTCACCATTCTCTCTGTAAAGAACTTCCTCCTAAAGATATCCTACTTAGAATCATAGAATCAGTCAGGGTTGGAAGGGACCACAAGGATGATCCAGCTCCAACCCCCTTGCCAAGCAGGGACACCTTACTGTAGATCAGGCTGACTACTTCAATGCCTATGGGGCCACAGTGATCAGAGAAGTCCCCCTGGCTGACCATCATGCCCATGTCCATCACCAAGGCTGTAGCCTTACAAGGAGAATACAGAATTGCAATGTTCAGTTGCACTACTGAGGCATTTTTGATCTCTGTAATTATATGACTGGGACAACCCTTTTTTATTTTTAATTGTTCTGGGTTTTTCTTTAATTTTTTCAAATCAAAAAGCAGTGTAAAAATCTCCAGGCATTTCTTACCTTAAATAGGGGAGTTTGTTGCTATGGTTTACAGCACTGAATTAGCAGAGAATGTGAATGAAAGTTATGTAGGAATATCTGCAGTGTAAGTGTAGTTTGGTCTCTGGAAAAAGCAAGAGAAAATCTAAATAAATAAATGAATAAATAAATAAAATTTTACATTTTATATATAGATATAGATATTAAAAAAAACCAACAAACCTCTATCCATAACTGAGAGGGGTTTGCTCTGTTTCTTGTGGAAACTATTTTGCAGCTGCTGACCATTTGTCTGAATTAACAACAGACCTTTGGTTCTTCTTGGTCTCACAGATCGTGTACAGATTGTTCCACAGGGTTTTTTTGGGTTTTTTTTTTTCCTATGCATCGTGGCAGTGCTTGTGCACATGAAATGTTTCAAGGGGGAGGGGGAAAGGCAAGTCAGATATCATTTGTTAAACACTACACTCAGGCAGGTTTGAAGAGCTACAGCGTTACAGAACATTTGTAAAGCAGCTCCGCTGACTGCAGGTTTAAATGCTCCGTGAGCATCCCAAGGAAAGGACTGGCAGCCCATGGAGTGCCAGGTGAAATGACTGATGTGTAAGCTTTAAAAATGATCATTAGACTTTCCCACCAGCCTTTTCTATTAGTTCAGCTGCACCAGCCCTAGCAGCATAGGGGGAGGCGCATTCCCATATTACTGTATTTAGCAATGTACTACTTAAATCTGCTGAAAGTAAGAGATTCTTATAACTGACAGACAAGGGAAGAGGGAACAGAATTTGTCAGTGTGGTTCAGAAGAAGTGGACATTTTTATATGGTGGAGATAAAGAGTATTTTTTAGTCTGGAGAAGAGTGAGAGGTGATCTAATTAACGTTTATAAATACCTGAGGGCTGGGGGTCAGGAGGGAGGGACAGGTTCTGCTCACTGCTCCCTGGGATAGGACAAGGAACAATGGATGAAAGCTGCAGCACAGGAGGTTCCAGCTCAACACAAGGGGGAACTTCTTGACTGTAAGGATTCCAGAGCACAGGCTCCCCAGAAAGGTCGTGGAGTCTCCTTCTCTGGAGCCTTTCCATGCCTGTCTGGATGTGTTCCTGTGTGCCCTGAGCTGGATTGTCTGGCCCTGCTCTGGCAGAGGGGTTGGACTGGATGATCTCTTTGGGTCCCTTCCAACCTCTGACATCCTGCGAGCCTGTGAGCCTGTAACATGGCACACCACCACACTGATTCATCCCTAGGATATATCAGTAGCAAGCTCCTCATCTGCACCACACAAAGCAGAAATTTCTATTCAGTACTGAATTTGTGCACTGTAGTAAAACACAGAGTCCATTTCACACTCCCCACAGCAGCTACAACAGTGTACAAGTGCTGCCATAATCTACTAAAGCTCTAACTTCTGTGAAATTGCACAAGCCATTCATCACAGCCCTTGCTCAGATTTATAGTGCAGTATTTCTCCCTTTGCACAGACTCTTCGTCTCCTTGGCCTTCCCACTCTTCCCATTCTTTTATACACATCCTTTGACAGAGTTGTTAGAAACTGGTGGTAGCAAACAAGCTTGTACCCTGCATATTTCACTGTGCCTTTTTGAATAGCCCAGCCTGGGTCTCTGTCTATGTCCTACATCATTGTGTCCAGCACAAAAAACCAAACAAACAAACAAAAAAAAAATTACAAGGTGGTTGAGATTTGTCCTTAGACTTCTGGCCCTGAAAGAGGAATAGGATGTTAAACCATCACTCATGACATATTCCTCCATTTACTTCTGTTACAAGGATGATTTCTGATTATGCTCCTTCAGAGGAGGAAAAAATGTATCTACCTCTTCTCCAAGGGATACACACCAAGATTTTTGGCTGCATTAAAAAGCAACAACACTTCACAGTACTCCACCTGGCCAGGGGACCAGGAACACATTACAAGTTCACAAGGAAGCTGGTGAGGGGCCTGGAGCACAGCCCTGTGAGGAGAGGTTGAGGGAGCTGGGGGTGTGCAGCCTGCAGAAGAGGAGGCTCAGGGTAGACCTCATTGCTCTCTACAACTACCTGAAGGGAAGTTGCAGCCAGGTGGGGTTTGGTCTTTTCTGCTATGCAACCAGCAACAGAACAAGGAGATGCAGTCTCAAGTTGTGCCACAGTAGGTCTAGGATGGAGGTTGGGAGGAAGTTCTTGCCAGAGAGAGTGATTGGCATTGGAATGGGCTGCCCAGGGAGGTGGTGGAGTCCTTGTCCCTGGAGGTGTTGAAGCAAAGCCTGGATGGGGCACTTAGTGCCATGGTCTGGTTGATTGGCTAGGGCTGGGTGATAGGTTGGACTGGATGATCTTGGAGGTCTCTTCCAATCTGGTTGATTCTATGATTCTAAGATTCTGTCTACTTGTAGAAGTCTTTAATAAATTGGCTATAAATATTCCAGCAGCTCCAGGTCTGCTCCAAGAGCTGCCCAGCTATCCCAGCAAGGGCAGCACCCCTCCAAGAAAGACTGAGACACGACAGAGCATCATGCATCTTTCAAGCATCTGACTTTAATCCTCTACCACATGTGAGAGCTCTTAGATATTTTACAAGGTCACTTAGTTTTGTGACAAAAAGCACAAGACAATTGTTTCATGGACTAAATAAATTGTCATTTGTAGGACTTTTGGTTCCTTGACCAACTACAGTGTATGCCAGATGGGAAAGGATCAGATTAGAAAAGAGTACTAGAGACCAGCACAAGTGAGCAGGGGATGAAAGAAAGATAAAAATGAAGGTAGCAATTATAAAATAGTGAGCACTATCTGTGAGGTCTTCTGCAAGTAGATGTGAAGTTGTACAAGAACTTTCTGTCAGTGTGGAAGATTTAATGACACAAATAACTAGGAGGAGACAGGACACAGAGAGCCACATCCTGCCCATATGGGAAAGCACACTGGAGCTCAGAAGAGAGGTGTGGTTGCCTCATGCCAGCTGCATGAACCTTTCTGCTGCAGCAGTAAAATGCCTCAAAGCAGGAAATTCAGAGCCAGTCTGAGAGGTTTCAGCAGACAACTGAAGAGCATGCTCCACAGAGCCACTTCCCTCTGCTACTTTGATGCCTGTGCCCCTGGCTGTGACATATTGCTGGCAGCAGCACATACATTTAACAACAGCAGCTTTATCATTCAAGGAAGGAGAAAAGTTTTTATCCAGCCCAGGAAAATCAGTACAACATTGGTTTCTCTCCCAGTGGGATGAACACAGAACTCATCAAGATCTTTAGAGGGGTTGGAAGGATGAGAAGGAAATTTAAAAATTGTCTCCCCTCCTGAAACAAGCAAAATTTATTAGTTAGGGATTTCACCTGAAATGCTGACAAGGCCCCCAGTACATATGACACAAAGTCTAGGTAAGAGTCAGCTTATCAATAAGTTAATACAAGGAAAGCAGGCACCCTATGGGACCTTGTTTACATAGGACATTGTGAGAGACAGGTCAAAAGGCACAGCTTGATGGTCAAAGCATGGTGGGTAGGATGTGGGAGAAGTAAGATTTTATGTTTGAAGGCTCCAAAAGAGACATTTGAAAAAAACAAATAGATTGATGAAAGGATGAAAAGTATGGCAGTGTGGCCCTTTCTAGCTCCCTCCCACTAGATGTCCCCCAGGACAGTCTGGCACAGCGACTCTGAATGCCTGACAGAATGTTCTGCAGGAATCCAGCTAATTACTTAGACATGAGTAGCCTCATTTTTGAGGCTGAGCAGGGAACACTTTAGGGTCCACATGCACTAATACTGCTGCACGTATTTCTGCAAGACAGGAAGCCAAGGTGGCTGAGCTCGTCACATTCCTGAGCACCAAAGCACTTCTGAGCTGCATCCCCAGAGACCTGCAAGGCTATCTCCTGGTAGCCTGAAACTGCTGTCAAAGCAAACCCATCCCTGTGCCACCAGTGACTCCAGCAACCCATCAATAAACTAAATGACAAAACCAAGACATGTCTTTAAGGCTGCAAACACTGCTTCAGAAGCCTGTGCCAGGGAGCCAGATGTTGCAGGAAAAACATCTGGGGTTTTTTTGGGGTTTGTTTTTTGGGGTTTTTTTTTTTGTTTTGTTTTGTTTGTTTTTTTTTTTTTTTTTGGATTGCCTTTCAGAAGGAGTAGGAGGAGAATCGTGATGTGGTATGAAAAATAGCCTGCTGCATAGTTCTATTGGATTAATGACAAAATTACCTCCTTTAAAATTCTGTAAAATGTAAGAATTTTAACTCATATAGGATGGCTTAGCAGTAAATATATATATATATATATATATAACAGAAATATAGAGAGCCTTGAATAGCTTCCAAATATGACATGCTCATACATAGAACCTGAAAGTGTTTCATAAAGATATTTCAAGAAGAAAAATTTCCTTTCTATCCATAAGCAAAGCTTTCATAGGGAGGAATGGGAGGGAGGAGGAAATAACTGGGGACAATTCAAATGAAGCAGCTCACTTCAATATATACATTGGGTCTCCACTTGATGCTAGTCTTGAAGGTGTAAATCAGGAGTAGGTCTGGCCAGGGAACATTTCTGCTGCTCTAAGATGGCTTTTTTTTTTTCAGATCTCCAAACCATTCTGTTATATGAGACCAGACCAAAACAGACCTCTGAAGAGAAAGGCAGTAAATATTTCCTCTCCACCCTTCCACAAAGCTGGTGCTAATGAAAGCATGTGTACTGCAGCAGGGGAAAGGCAGCAAAACCCAAACCAAAACAAAGTTTTCTGTGGTCTTCTTGCCACCCTGGGTTATTCTGAAGGAATGGCTTTGCCCCCAGTGAGAGCTAGAAATCCCAGCCTGTCTGAAACAAGTACCAGGAATTAGATTTAGAAAAATGCTGTGCCTTGTGATTGAAGTCAGTGGGAGCTTCACTTTGAACACAGAAAGTTTTGTAAAGTACTGTCAAAAATCAGTTCCTCAGGAACTCCATTTGGACACTAAAACTCAATGGGCACTTTCAGTTTATTTTTTTTTTCTGTACTTCAGCAAAAATAAACCATCCAACTCCACAAGCCTGTGCTGAAGGGAAAAGGGAAAAAAAAAGAAATTAAAAAGTAGTCTCACAGAGCAATGAGGGAAGCCCAGATGGAAATTAGTAATTCTGCCTTTAAAGGAGGGTTACAAAGCATGCAGCCACACACAGAACAGCCAACCCAAAACAAGCCACGGGCTGCCTGCCTGCGCCAGGAACGCATCCTGCTCCAGGAGTGCTGAGGAAGCCCTTCAGAAAACACCAGAGTGTTTGAGCTATTAATTATCTGCAATAATGTTTGTGCATAAGGGAACTGGCTCCAGTAACAAAGCAGTCACAGTGGTAGCATGACCCAGCTTTTGAATTTTAATACTATTCTTTCAGCCTGGTCTCTTTTGTCATCCACATGTGCTGTGCGCACACTTCAAAGAGTTACAACCCGGTAGAAAAGAGAAGCTCGAAGTAACCTTTTCAACTGTGGGAAAAACTTCTTCCTTCAGGAAATGAGCTGTAGCACATTTTGCCTTTCCAAACAGTTTTTTTGCTTCTTCCACCTACTTGGTGCAGTTGATGTTCATTGAAGCATGTCCTACCCACCACGTTCCAACTGAAAACATCTTTTTTATTTTCATAATAAGAATCACATTTCTTTAGCAATTAGTACCTACTGTATTTTTTTAAGGCTGTGGGAGAAGCTTTCCCTGCTGTGGCCAAATTCCTTCCTTTGCTACAAACTTTTCCACAGAAATGTAAATACATACATTTTCTCACTGGATTGTGTTGTCCAGTCCTCAGTTTACAGTATCTGCCCCTGGTATGGCTCTGCCCAGCATTTGTGTGATGGGCACATGCTTCCCTTGATGATTTTGAAGCATATTTTGGTACCTAAAGATGCAGACAGGAATCCAGGCAGAGTTCATAGAATCACAGAATCATAGAATTATAGAATCAGAATCATAGAATTATAGAACCATAGAATTATAGAATCATAATCATAGAATTATAGAATCATAGAATTAGAATCACAGAATCACAGCATTATAGAATGATAGAATCACAGAATCATAGAATCATAGAAACAGAATCACAGAATAGAATCATAGAATCAGAATCATAGGATTTTAGAATCATAGAATCACAGAATCATAGAATTATAGAATCAGAATCATAGAATTATAGTATCAGAATCACAGAATTATAGAATCACAGAATGATAGAATCACAGAATTATAGAATTATAGGATCATAGAATTATAGAATCACAGAATCATAGAATTATAGAACCACAGAATTATAGACTCAGAATCAGAATTATAGAATTATAGAATCATAGAATTATAGAATCACAGAATCATAGAATTATATAATTATAGAATCATAGAATCAGAATCATGGAACCATAGAATCATAGAATTATAGAATCACAGAATCACAGAATCATAGAATCATATAATCATAGAATTGTAGAATCATAGAATTACAGAATCACAGAATCATAGAATCATAGAATTATAGAATCACAGAATCATAGACTCACAGAATGTCAGGGTCTGGAAGGGACCTTGAAAGCTCATCCAGTCCAACCCCCCTGCCAGAGCAGGATCACCTAGACCAGATCACACAGGAACACATTCAGGTATATCATGTTTGCATTTTCACTCACTTCGATTCTTTGTCATCTTCAAGCAGCACAGACAGTGCTTTACAACCATATATCAGAACTTTGCTGTTTCTTCAGCCCAGCAATGCCTTAATTAATTTTGGAAACCCTGCAATGTACTTTTCTTCATCTTAGATTTCTGGGTACTTCTGTAAGTCTGAGTCCAGGTGGCTCTTCTGACTGTGCAAGATTCAGGATGATCTTGTTTAATATTTTCACACAGCATGGAAAATAGGGCTGGTGATTAAATTTGCCAGCAACACACACAAATTTAGGGACAACCTCAAAACCCAAGAGTATGAAACAGAAATAACTGGATGATTTGGACAACTCCAGTACTAAAACAGGGCAGTATCCAAGAACAACTTTGAGTAGAAAGTTAGATACTAAACACGAGCAGTCCAAGCTGCTTAAAGAGACTCCTGAAAGGGTGCCAGATGCAGAAATCCTAACAAATTTTTAATGCAATTAGAATAGTTTCTGGAAAGAATCATGGGGTGTAATCTGCTGAAGAACACATTCCCTAGATGGAGTGTGGAGCTTCTCTCATGCTCTCTAATGAATGACCTGTTCTAGTGGGAGGTGTCCATGCCCATGGCAGGAGGTTGGAACTAGATGAACTTCGAGGTCACTTCAACCTAAACCATTCTACAATTCATTCTATGATTCTATGATTCATTCTTCAGTTTCTAAAAAAGAAACAGGAGCCAGGTCCTTACCTGTGATTCTGTTAATTCCACTAAATCTCTGCCAGGTTATGACCACTCAGCATCTAGCATTTTCCCTGGGTTGTTCCTATCTCTATTTTAACCACAGTTACACTGGTACTGGAAGAATTGCTCTTAGTTAAAATGTAGTTTGTTTAGTTGCTTAAATCAAAGAAACTTTTAGCACAGCATTTAGAACACTGTTTTATTCCATCCTGTGGCTGTGTTAGATTTCTAGCTCAGACACACACACCAAAAAAAAATGGGAACAGAGAAAGTTAGAAGTGGAAGGTCTGAGTGGAGAGGTGAATGTTCTAGGGATAGGCCATGTAATGGCAACAATACATAAGTTAATATCATTTCATTAGAGCATCAAGAGCTTCATGTCTGGAAGCACAGCTTGGACTTTCCCCTTGCTACTTCTGCTGTGCCTGCTGCTATCTTCTCCCACCACTGTTTGGCTGCTGCTGCTGTTTTGCTGTAGCTTGACCCCTTCCCCATCTTCCTTAAGATTATTATATTTCTGTAGTAGTTTATTCTTCTTATACCATTATATTTAGCTTAACCTGTCCAAAATACAATTTCAGGTTTTCTCTACAAAATTCTGAGTTGTAGTGAATTTTCTTTACTGAGGGTGGAATCTGCTCTAATCCAGTACGCATCCAGCTGAGGTGAGGTTAGCAGCTACATCCCCAAAAAGATACTATATAGTATAGTGCTTACATAGTTGGTTGCATAGTGCAGACAGGACTTAACTGTCTCTTCAGATAGTCTCCATACTCAAATAGCAGAAATCTAGGTGACAAACTCCCAGGGGATAAAATTTAATGTCACAAAACTGTATTCCTCACATAGCAGCCACTGCCCCATCCTCACTGCAACATGGATGCTGGCAGCATCACACCTTGCCAGCACATCTGTTTGAGAGTTCCTTTTGAGCTCTTTCATATTTACTTGTGGAAAGAGCAGAAGACATAAAGCAAACCCCAAATAAGCCCTTGTGTCTACCACAGGTAGGGCTTAAGTAGCTGCTGGGTAAGGATTACTCTTCCCTTTACACCTAACTTGAAGTTGCTTGTGTTTTCAAACACAGCTGTGTTATACAGAGTGAGCAGAAACCATCACCCATCAGCTGAAAGGAGAACATGCACCAGCTTTACACCAGCCACAGACTGCTGCTCCTTTGCTTGTGCTGCCTTTGGTGCCCAGTGGTCCTTTCTGTGAGTTGACCTAACTGTGCTGAAAAATGTCCACATAGAATTAAATGGCAGGGCTTGAGAAAGGCAGAAAGAAAAAAAAGATAAATGTGGGAGGGAGAATAAGAAGCATGACTTCACATTTCAACAGGAGTGAGTAAAATACCAGACCTGAGGAGGAGGTAGAGCCATGGGCTTCAAAAGACCACCTGGACCTTGGCTCATGAGCAAGTGCTAAAGATCCTGGTGAGTTTTATTATTGTGATCATTGTTCTTTAGCAAAGTCCCAAAGCAGTTAGACATGGGAAAAAACCCTACTTATAGAATCAGAGAATGATAAGGTTGGAAGGGACCTCAAGGATCATCTAGTTCTGACCCCTTGCCATAGACAGGGACACCTCCCACTACAAAAGGTCACTAAAGGCCTCCTGCAATCTGGCCTTGAACACCTCCAGCCAGGGAGCAGCCACAACCTCCCTGGGCAACCTGTGCCAGTGTCTCACCACCCTCATTGCAAACAACTTCCTCCTAACATCCAGTTTCAATCTCCCCTCTGACAGTTCAAGCCCATTGCCCCTTGTCCTGTCATTGCAAGACCTTGTCAATAGTCCCTCCCCAGCCTTCCTGTAGCCTCCCTCAGATCCTGGAAGGTTACTCTAAGGTCTCCTGGAAGCCTTCTCTTCTCCAGGCTGCAGAGCCCAAACTCTCTCAGCCTGTCCTCATGGTGACCATTCAGCTGCAGCAACATAAATACTGAACACATCTGTAAACAAGAAAATATGCTCTGTCATGATTTGGGTCACCATATCCAAAGGCTTTGAAACTACTACTACACCTTTGAACCAAGAGTCCATCTATTTGTACATGTTTCCAGCTGGGAAGAAAAGCTGCTGGTGGCCTGGGTAATGCAATCTCATTTAGAAGAAATGGACAACAGTTCATTTCCCTCCACATGGAATATCTGCCAGATCTGAATGTGATGGAACTGTTCCCCTGTGCTTTTAGCCAGACCCTTACCCATAGTGTTAGTATTTGTCGCAGTCCTCCCCAATTTACCTCTCATGCCTTGCCTCCTCTTGCTTCTCCAGACAAGTTGTCATTCCCACAGACACACCCCAGTAAAGACTCCTCAGAGCCTCCCCCAGTTATTTAAACTCCTAAGCAGCTTTTAATTCCCCTTCATTTGGAACAGAAAACATGAGCTTAACTGCCTCTGGGAGCTCCTTTAAGGGAACAGCAGAGATTAAACCTCACGATACTTGGGGACACGTTGCTGGAAAACAGCAGTGTGACCTCAGCTCAAAACTGTGCTTCTGCCATTTGTGGGCAGGGGAAATGCTGACTGCTTTTTAAATATTTGTGCAAGTGGGGGCGAGCCTGTTGACATCCTGAGACTTCCTGGTTCATGTTCAGTAGCATGACCAAGGCAATGGTGCTCCTGCAGCACTTCAGACACCTGGGTGCTCATTAAAGGGAAAGCATTTAAGAGCCTCACGTGGCTGTTGTGCTTTCAGAAAGCACAACGAATGTAAATCTCCTGTTTATTAATGCCTGTGCCAGTGCTGAAATGAGTACTGAAGGTCTTGGCATTTCCAGTTTAAAGTCTTTACTACGTTCCCACGTTGTTATTTCTGTTAACACTAAACATCTGGAAAGCTCTCCTTAACCAAACCTTAGAATTTAATTCCATTTTTCCCTGCCAACCCTGTTTGCCCTACAAACACACCTCAAATTGTGGTACAGCTTCTATCCTGCCCTCTCCTGCCAAAACCTTGTACTCCTCCGTACATTTAATAACTCCACCTCTCTCTCTTGGCATCCTAATCTGTCAAATTAAGATGATGTTAATGTCATATTAGACTTCTTCTGCAGCAGTCAGCTTTACAGAAACCTTGGGTCAGCAAGAAAAGGCCCATAAGAAGATTTTGGAGGAAGTAGGACGTAAGGTCATAGGAAAGTCACAGAATCACAGAATGTCAGGGGCTGGAAGGGACATTCAAAGCATATCCAGTCCAACTCCCTTGCCAGAGCAGGATCACCTAGACCAGATCACACAGGAACACATCCAGATGGGTTTGGAATGTCTCCAGAGAGGGAGACTCCGCAACCCCCCTGGGTAGCCTGCTCCAGGATTCTGTCACCCTCACAGGGAAAAAAATCCTCCTCAGGTTTACATGAAACTTCCTATGGCTCAGCTTCCACCCACTGCCCCTTGCCCTGTCACTGGGCATCACCCAGCAGAGCCTGACTCCAGCCTCCTGCACTCACCTTTACGTATTTATAACCATTGCTGAGGTTGCCTCTCAGTCTCCACTTCTCCAAGCAGCACAGCCCCAGCTACCTCAGGCTCTGCTCATAACAGAGCTGTTCCATTCCCTTCAGCATCTTTATGTCTCTGTGCTGGACTCTCTCTCTCTCTATGTCCCTCTTGAACTGGGGGGCCCAGAACTGGCCACATCCAGATGTGGCCACATCCAGATGAATATCCCAGATGTGGCCTTGGATCTCCCCTCTGCATTTAGGATGCAAAGGCTCTTAAGCAGTAGGACGTTAGCAAGAAAACTGCTTTTTTACTTCTGCAGTGAGATTGTTGTGATATCACTCACTCAGCATTCATCTCCCTGTTTACAGCCAAGAACTGCTCTCAGTGAGATCATTGCACTCCAGACCCGAGGACAAGTTTCTCTGAGGGGTGAGATACTCTGATCTTCACCAGAGTGGTGCCCTCAGCTCAGTTCCTAAGGCTCTGAATATCAGACTACTAAAATTAGTTTAGAAGGAAGTTACCTCCTCATAAGAAGATTCAGGTTTGCTGGTTAGCAGAGCAAGTAACGGCCAAATCTAGTCAACAGGAACTCATTTTTGCTTGAATCCTGCCCTGATGAGAGTTTTATAGACCCTTAGCCCTAAGCATTATTCAGGGCCCATGGAAGACTATAATTAACAACCGTTCAGTCTCTGCTTTTTAAATGTGTGCAATAAAATGAGGTTTACTGTCCATCCTAGCCCCAGGGCAGAGAAGTGGAGAAGAAGCTTCTGTCTCTTTTTGTAGAAGATCCCTACACACAGGGCTAAGGCTGTTCAGAGGCTGAGGAGAGGAGAGTGAGAGAATGAATCTTACTCCTGTTGGTCTTCTGCAAAAGAAAACCAAACAAATTAATTAGGATAAAGAGAAGGACGAGGATAAAGGTTGGACGAGGCCTTGAGTGACCTGTACAAGAGGGAGGTGTACCTGCCTATGGCAGGAGGTTAGAACTAGATGATTTTTGAGGTCACTTCCAACCTTACCATTCTACGATTCTATAATGCAGGAAAAAGAGTGAGACCTCCTGTTGAAGTGATCAGGGCATGTGTGTGAGGTCTGTGGCATCTCCTAATTTCAGTTCCAAAACCTGTTAAACAATGGGTGGATCAACTGCCTAAGTACCTTAGCAAATCCACAGTATGTCTAAAACCTTTCCAGTACATGACTCTGAGCAAAACTCTGAATGTGTTTTTTGACTCTTGAGCAATCAGTTTTCCTTCACTACAGGCTACAGCATCACTTGGATCCGTTGGCATCTCGTTGTCCTGCAGTGACATCTCCATGTAACTTGGTCTTTCAGTTTTGAATGCAGCTCTCCTCATGGCACAATCAAAAAAAAAAAAAACCAAACCAAATCATTATGTAGGGTTAAATTCTGTGCCTGGAAGTGTTGGAGTGGGTCCAGAGGAGGCCACCAAGGTGCTCAGAGGGCTGCAGCAGCTCTGCTCTGAGGACAGACTGAGACAGTTTGGGTTCTGCAGCCTGGAGAAGAGAAGGCTTCCAGGAGACCTTAGAGTAGCCTTCCAGGATCTGAAGGGGGCCTACAGGAAGGCTGGGGAGGGACTATTGAAAAGGTCTTGCAATGGCAGGACAAGGGGCAATGGGTTTGAACTGTCAGAGGGGAGATTGAAACTGGATGTTAGGAGGAAGTTGTTTGCAGTGAGGGTGGTGAGACACTGGCACAGGTTGCCCAGGGAGGTTGTGGTTGCTCCCTCCCTGGAGGTGTTCAAGGCCAGGTTGGAGGAGGTCTTGAGTGACCTGTGCTAGTGGGAGGTGTCCCTGCCTGTGGCAGGGGGTTGGATCTGGATGATCCTTAAGGTTCCTTCCAACCTTACCATTCTATGATTCTATGATAAGGAGAGAATGTGCTTGTGACTTGTGTGCTTTGAATCTGAGAAGTCTGAATACTGTATTAATAAAACCTATATTTAAAGAAAAAAAATATATACAAGTGTATTCCAGTTTACTAATCTGTGTGAGAGTGAAATTGTGGGAACAAAAAATATTATGCTAATAGGAAACCACTTCAAGAAAGCAATCAGAAAATATGTGCAGTTAATCTCCTACCCAGGAAAATGAAAGCATGAGAACAACCAGTAGCTTTTCACAGAGACAAGTGATGTTGGTGTAAATCACTCACACATTAGTATGTTATTTTCATTTAGAATTATGCACTGATCTGTTTAGATAGCCTGGATAGACTGCCAACTAGCCAAATCTAGTTGACAGTAGTAGCCATGAGCTTCACTACTCCTCAGAAATGCAGTACAATGGAATTATTCTACTGCTGCAAAATGGCTCTTTCTTGCTATAGAAGTAATTAATTAATGGAGTGTCAAGAAACTGCCAAGGGAGTGGTGGCTTTTCCTTTCTTGGTGTCTCCAATTTGATGCTTTCAGAGGAAGCACTTTTGCCAAGCACCAGGTAATGAGCACAGTACAAGGGAAACTGGGTGAAATGTACTGGCCTGGAATGTGCAAGAGGTCAGAGCAGATGATCTAAATAACCCTTCTGACCTTAACTTCTATGAATCCATGAATTATCCTAGATCTGTTGGCATGCACTAAAACTGGGGAAAAAAAAAAAAAAAAAAAAAAAAAAGGCAAGTCTTTGAGGAAAAAACTGTTTGGGATTTGCCTCAGGAAAGCAGTCTTCTGGTTCATGCAAAGGGAACTAGATTGATCTGTATTAATGGTGTCTGGCAGAACATTTTCTTAGTTGCTTGCCAAAGTTTTTTTGGTGAGGTTTTTATTGCCAACTGTAGGAAGCGATATGAATTGATATAAAATATACAAACAACTCAGTAACCTCCCCATGAGAGTGAAGTATATATGATGAACATCATTTCTTTACTTTTGTTCCCTTAGGAGAGTTCAGGAATTTGGCTCTTTCCAAAGTGTAGCAATCATGCCTAAGCATTTTATGGACTTCCAGGGAGAAACTGCCAAACCCTAGAGACTTGTCAAAGGCAGAGGTTGAATATTAATCTTCAACACCGTCATTTCAACTGCATCTGAGCTCCCTCTTCTGACGTTTAGATTTCTTTTTAACCCTTTAGAGGGACCATAAAATAAGCCTTCCAGGTATACTCCCTGGAGTAGCTACTCTAAGTAAATCTCATCAGAGTGCTGTGGACAGTAACACCTGACCAGCAACTCCCTTGGCTGCAAGTCCATATCCCATCATTTCAAGCAGGGATGTCTGCAATCCTTGCTCAATAATGTTTTGGGGTTTTGGGTTTTTTAATCCACATTTTTCTGCCATTATCTTTTGTGCAAACCCTTTCAGAGTAACTTTTCCATATGTGATTATACTAGGAATAAAAGTCCTCAGACGTTTCAGCCACTTCTCCCTGATTTATCCTATCTGGATGTCTTCCTAGGATGCTGTCCAGGACAATCACTGATTATAAAGCTTGCACAATCATTCAGGGAATCACTGCTTTATTATCCTCAGAGATAATGCATTCTTCTTTAATCATATACAACTCCTATCATGGTTTGTCTAAGCTGTCATCCTCAGAGAGCATTTATTCTTTTTTAAACACATAGACCTATATATGAATAAACATTTCCTGCCTGTTTGGCTGCCAGGGGCTTGAGAGTATTTTTTTTTTCTTTATTTTTTTTTTTGAAGTTTGTGATAAGATTAATCTCTTT
>VWZE01002673.1:8554-20198 GCA_013396675.1 Eubucco bourcierii | reverse complement strand
TTTTTTTTTTTTTTTTTTTTAACTTGTAAAGATTGTCTGCATGGTCACACATCCACTCAGACATCTCCACCCACAGCCATATTTCAGCATCCCCTCCCATTCTCTTCAGTGTATCTCAAGTTTCTTTTTAGCCAGGCAGTTTTTGGCACAAAAAGAACTCCACAGTGGCTGCTAGTTCAGCTTTAGCAAGAGAACAAATATGGAAGACTGCAGTCAATTACCAGCATTTCTAATTGACTTTGCATGATGTTCCTGTTTTATGCTTATGAGTTTCCTTCAATTCTTTAGTGCAGTTAAGGGACTTTCTAGCACAGTAAAAATTCACTGCCCAGAAAGTATCAACTTTGCCCATTAGATCTTGTGAATGATTATTTCACTCCAAAGTGTGTTTGCCTCTTAGGGAATAAGATGAGGGAGGGGGGAAAAAATCCCACATGGTAGCCAATTGTCATCTTTTAGGCTGCATATTTAAAACAGACTATGATGATGATGGGTTGGGCTGTGTGAACCTGGATTTATTTCATAGAATCACAGAATCAGAGAATCACAAAATCACAGAACCATAGAATCACAGAATCATAGAATCAGAGAATCAGAGAATCACAGAACCATAGAATCACAGAATCATAGAATCATAGAATCACAGAATTGTAGAATCACAGAATCAGAGAATCATAGAATCACAGAACCATAGAATCACAGAATAAGAGAATCAGAGAATCATAGAATCAGAGAATCATAGAATCACAGAATCACAGGANATAGAATCAGAGAATCATAGAATCACAGAGTCATAGAATCATAGAATCACAGAATCAGAGAATCAGAGAATCATAGAATCATAGAATCACAGAATCATAGAATAACAGAATCATAGAATCACAGAATCAGAGAATCATAGAATCACAGAATCAGAGAATCATAGAATCAGAGAATCACAGAACCATAGAACCACAGAATCACAGAATCAGAGAATCACAGAACCACAGAATCACAGAATCATAGAATCACAAAATCATAGAATCACAGAACCACAGAATCACAGAATCACAGAATCATAGAATCACAGAATCATAGAAACACAGAATGCCAGGGGCTGGAAGGGACCCTGAAAGTTCATCCAGTCCAACCCACCTGCAGAGACGGATCACCTAGACCAGATCATACAGGAATGCATCCAGGTGGGTTTTGAATATCTCCAGAGAGGGAGACTCCACAACCCCCCTGGGCAGCTTGTTCCAGGATTCTGTCACCCTCACAGGGAAAAAAAAAATCCTTTTCATGTCTAAATGAAATTTCCTATGCCTCAGTTTCCACCCCTTGCCCCTATTGCTAGCATTGGGCATCACCCAGCAGAACCTGGCTCCAGCCTCCTGGCACTCACCCTATACATATTCACAACCATTACTGAGGTCACCTCTCACTCTCCTCTTCCTCAAGCTTCTAGCCCCAGCTCCCACAGTCTCTCCTCATAAGAGATATTCCATTCCCTTCATCATCTTTGTGGCTCTGCATTGGACTCTCTCAAACATTTTTGTTAGAATAGCTTAGAAAAAACCAACCAACCAAACAAACTGGACACAAGAATCAAATACAGCATCCATATAGAAGTTTCCAGTTCTTCTCTAGATTATGTTTGTTTATATGCAGGCATATATGGTTTTTTAAAACATTGTTGTGAAAAATTGCAACAACCCTTGTGTAAAGTAGCTGCAAGAAGAGTGTTTGTTAGGTTGAGTACTCGAGTTCAGCATCACACAAACAAAGCCTGTGACAGCAGCTAACAGGACACAACCTGATCAGGCAGGCAGGATTTGCAGTACTCAACATGATGTGTTGCCCTTTCCAGAGGGGCAACAAACACAATGTGTGCTCGTCTGCCTGCTCCTTCAGCAGTTGGTGATTGCAGTTCAGCCCTTCAGACAATGCTCAAAGTATTAGTAAGGAAATACAAATGATTTGCCTATTTAATGCCTGTATCATATCCTGTCCTCCTTCCAGATTGTCACAGATTTCTGCTGGCACCTGAGCCTGCAGAGCCTGAGCAAGTATCTGCTGCAGACTCTCTCACGGATCAGTTGTTGTAAACCAGGTGTAAGAACAGATATAGCAGAATGTCCTTTCAGGTTAATGCATTAATAATCACCTAGACTCCATCTGGGGTTCTGAGCCCTGACTTGGGAAACACCTTGGAATGTTGTGCTGATGGAGGTTGAGAAAAGTGTTTTCAGCAGCAGCAGGATCTGTGTGCAATGATTTGCTTCGTTCTTTGCTAGGGACACAAAGATGCTCAGAGGGTTGCAGCAGCTCTGCTCTGAGGACAGGCTGAGAGAGTTGGGGCTCTGCAGCCTGGAGAAGAGAAGGTTTCCAGGAGAGCTTGGAGTGGCCTTCCAGTATCTAAAGGGAGCCTAAAGGAGGGCTGGGGAGAGACTACTGATGAGGTCTTGTCATGACAGGATGAGGAGGAATGGGTTTAAACTAGCAAGAGGGAAGACTTAAACTGGATGTTAGGAGGAAGTTCTTTGCAGTGAGGGTGGTGAGACACTGGCACAGGTTGCTCAGGGAGGTTGTGGATCACAGAAGCACAGAATGTGATCTTTGATCTATCCCTGCTGCAGTCACACTTTTTTTTTTTTTTCCCCCCAAAATAGTTCTATTAAAAAGGCTCCAAACAAGCTCCCCAAGCAAGACCCATCCAGAGAGCAGGAGCCACACATTTCTCTCGGGGAGCAATACAAACATAGACTGTGCTGTACAGTTCAGGTTCATAAAAATCCAATTTAGAAAAGGTGATTTAAGGGATTTAAAAATACAGACTGAAACTTATGAAGCTTTTGTTCTACAGTTGAACCCAGTCTCTCTCTTCCTAGGGACTCCAAGATAACATATTTCATCACTTGTCTGCTAAACTCTGCCTTTCCAGGATGAGAATAAAGTTTTTCTTCTTCCTCACTACAATTTTTGGAGGATAAAATCCTCTGATGATCATGAAGCACTCAGGTGCACTGAGACAGACCCTAAATAGAGAACACAAAAGACATCTCCAGAGCAGACTTTAGCCAATGTGTTCCTTTCAGATGTGAATTTGCAGTGCTGCTCTGTGTAAGTTTAGCTTCAGTTAAGGCACTTCATACTAGCAGCCTTGAACCTTGTCCTGCCTTTGCTAATCCTTTCACCTCTTGCCTTGCCTTCCCTTTTGCCTGTAGTAGAGCTGCAGGGATTTTAGACTTGCAGTGTAGCTCTGGGCACAGGAAAAGTCAGATTTTTTTTTTTTCTCCCCTTTCTGCTGATATTTTGTATGACCTCAGGGAAATCGTTTAACCCATTTGTTTCCTGTGCACAAAACGAGAGGCAGGATGTTTTCATTGTCCCATCCACCAGTACAGCACAGTAACCTCTCCTCTGACCACACCTATAGACAGTCGACCTTGCCTGTGTCTTGAACACCACCATGGCAGCAACACAGGAGAACAGCTAACAGATGGTGGCAGTAATGCCAGGCTCTGAGCTGTTCTCTCAGCTTGGAGGTTATGAGGAGAAAGGTGGTGTTTTCCACCCACCTTAATCCTGCTTCCATATGGCTTTGGGGCAGGACTGCAAAGAAAGAGGAAGGCAGCTGCCAGCTGCCAGGAATAACAGGAGCCACATCAGGAAGCATGGGAAATCTGCATCTTTGAAGGCTTTCCTGAAGTGCTGTTTTCTTGGTTGGGTTTTTTTTTTTTCCCTCTGTGCTGACTGTAGGCTTGCTCTGGCCCTGACTGACTTTCTCCCCAGCATCCTCTCCCTCCCAGCCTGCCTCCCCAGTGCTCTTCCTCCTCCCTGACCACCCCCTGAAAAAGGGGAACACTTTTGTGGCTCTTCCTGCTTGTGCTGCTGTCCTTTCTTCCCCATTCTTGTGTCTCTCTCATCTAACCACAGACCCTGGCCTTGAGGGCAGCTATCTAGTATTCAGCATTTGACTAGTACCCTGAATAAGCCTTACTCTGTTGGTTCTGTTATTCTAACAACGATTACTATTACTTTCAAGAAGGTAAGGAGACACAGAGAGGGATTCCTGCTCTTCCATGGAGCTGTTGGACCTGGTTACAAAACAATTGCCATGTATTCTTGTTATCAATTATCACTAAAATTGCTCAGAAAATAAAATATTTTAAACACCAACCCCACGAGACCTACATGAAAGAGAAAAATATATATCTACCTGACATAATTTAGCATGGCCAGCAGGAGCAGGGAGGTCATTCTCCCCCTGGACTCTGCACTGCTTAGGCCACACCTTGAGTACTGTGTCCAGTTCTGGGCCCCTCAATTTAAGAAGGACATTGAGGTGCTTGAACATGTCCAGAGAAGGGCAACGAGGCTGGGGAGAGGCCTTGAGCACAGCTCTATAGAGAGAGGCTGAGGGAGCTGGGATTGTTTAGCCTGGAGAAGAGGAGGTTCAGGGGGGACCTTCTTGCTGTCTACAACTACCTGAAGGGTACTTGTAGTCAGAGGGAGGTTACCTTCTTCTCTCAGGTAACCAGCACCAGAACAAGAGGACACAGTCTCAAGCTGCACCAGGGGAAGTTTAGGCTGGAGGTGAGGAGAAAGTTCTTGACTGAGAGAGTCATTGACTGCTGGAATGGGCTGCCCAGGGAGGTGGTGGAGTCACCGTCCCTGGAGGTATTCAAGGCAGGTTTGGACGTGGCACTTGGTGCCATGGTCTGGTCTTGAGGGCTGTGGTAACAGGTTGGACTTGATGATCTTTGAGGTCTCTTCCAACCTTGGTGATACTGTGATACTGTGATAACTAAAAGAGCTAGTAAAACACAATGTGGCCAGCAAGCGCAGTCATCCATGAAGTTCCCAATCACCTCTTTGGAAATCAGAGTTGGCTTGACTTGTTTCAGAAATCCTCAAAGACAGCAATGGTTTGAGTAGTGCAACGCTTTACCTTTCACATATTCTCCTAATCCTATACACTTGCTGCTTCAGTGGTGAAGATCAAGTAAACAGCAAACCATGACTTTGTTAATTGTGAGAGAAACTTAAAACGTGTAGTGGTTTTAAAAGGGATGCCTCTCAGAAAGCTCATTCCAGCTGACAGATGTAAACACACATGTCAAGTACAGCAGGACATGAGTTGCTTCTACCTGTGTTTAACTGCAGCAGGTTGGTGACACTTGCAAAGGTTTGTGTGTGAGGAAATGGATTAGTGAGCCAAAGCCCAACAGATAGATTTTTGCAGGGCTGCAATATCATGTATCTACAGATTTGGAGTTGGAAGTACAAAACATTGTATTTGGAAGACTTCCTCCACATCTAAATAAACCCACAATCTATTGTCAGCTACTAAAAATAAAATTAAGAAATAGAAGGTTTGAATTGCTTTATATTTTGTGACCTTTTCTGAAGCCTCTCATAACTGCTGAAATACAAATGTGAGATTATCACATTTGTACAACAGTTCTGGGGAGATGAATTCTGCCCAAGGAAACAAATGACATTGCAAAGTATTTTATTATATAAAGAGATTTCCAAGTAACTCAAACCAAACAGAAAATAAATACAGATAGAAAAATAAACCCACCATATTTTCTTCATTCCCTTTTCAGACTTGGTGGTATCTCTTTGGGGTCACTCAGGAAGGTCTGTGGAACAGAAAGGCACAGGGTGATTTGCCCCAGACCTTATTTTGAGGCATCAGAAGTGAAACAACTGACTATATTATGATCCACTATGATCCATCCAAAATAGAGCCTGTAAAAGCCCACTTCTTAAGGCATTTGACTCTGTCCCACATGACATCCTGGTCACCAAACTGGAAAAGCATGGACTTGATGGATGGACAACTCGCTGGATAAGGAATTGGCTGGATGGTCGAACCCAGAGAGTGGTGATCAACGGCACAATGTCCACCTGGAGACCAGTGCCAAGTGGTGTCCCTCAGGGGTCAGTGCTGGGACCAGTGCTGTTTAACATCTTTGTCAGTGACATGGACAGAGGAATGGAGTGCACCCTCAGCAAGTTTGCAGATGACACCAAGCTGTGTGGCACAGTCGACTTGCTAGAGGGCAGGGATGCCATCCAGAGGGACCTGGACAGGCTGGAGAGTTGGGCCCAGGCCAACCTGATGAAATTCAATAAGGCCAAGTGTAAGGTCCTGCACCTGGGTAGGCACAATCCCAAGCACAAATACAGGCTGGGTGGTGAATGGCTGGAGAGCAGCCCTGAGGAAAAGGACCTTGGAGTCTGGGTTGATGAAAAGCTCAACATGAGCCTGCAGTGTGCACATGCAGCCCAGACAGCCAACCGAGTCCTAGGCTGCATCAAGAGAAGCGTGGCCAGCAGGGCAAGGGAGGTGATTCTGCCCCTTTACTCTGCTCTCGTCAGACCCCACCTGGAGTACTGTGTGCAGTTCTGGAACCCTCAGCACAGGAAGGACATGGAAGTGTTGGAGCGGGTCCAAGAGGAGGCCACAAAGATGATCAGAGGGCTGCAGCAGCTCTGCTATGAGGATAGGCTGAGAGAGTTGGGGCTCTTCAGCCTGGAGAAGAGAAGGCTTCGAGGGGACCTGATAGTAGCCTTCCAGTATCTGAAGGGGGCCTACAGGAAGGCTGGGGAAGGATTATTTACAAGGTCCTGCAATGACAGGACAAGGGGCAATGGGCTTAAACTGGCAGAGGGGAGATTTAGACTGGATGTTAGGAGGAAGTTCTTTACAGTGAGGGTGGTGAGGCACTGGAACAGGTTGCCCAGGGAGGTTGTGGATGCTCCCTCCCTGGATGTGTTCAAGGCCAGATTGGATGAGGCCTTGAGTAACCTGTACTAGTGGGAGGTGTCCCTGCCTATGGCAGGGGGTTGGAACTAGATGATCCTTGAGGTCCCTTCCAACCTTACTATTCTATGATTCTATGATTCTATGCTCTCAGGTTTGGGGACCTTGTGCTCTGCTGGTAGCTGCCTTGTCCCCTGCTAGTAGCTGCCTTGTCCCCTGCTCTCCCAACCAGGGGCACAGAGCCACCCGCCAGGGCATTGAGCTCAAGTCCTCATGACCAAGTTTCTGAGCAGTACAGCTACAAACAACTGTGGATGGATCTAAGCCCAGTCTGAGATGTGCATTTCCCACAGAGTGAATGAACTGTCGTGTTCTGAGCACTTCTGCACTTGCAGCAGTGAGCTCATGACCATGGCTTTGTGTCACCACTGTATCAATACCCAGACAAACACAAATCAGGCTTCCTGCCTTATCTTGGCAGAAAAAAGATAAAGAGAAACCACAACTTGGAGGAAGGTGTGCTCAGCCTTGCTCCTCTTTTTTGCAATTTTATTGGCTAGGCAGCTAGATGCAATTTGTATCTCTGAGGAGAAGCAGCTAGATAATACAATCATTTCCTAGTCTTGGGTGCTGTGGTGCCAAAATCTCTCCTTTGAAAACCTTCAGGCAGACTGGTTTCTTCTAATCTTGTGCAATGCCTCTTTGAGATACAATTATCTGCTTTGAAGGGCAATCTGAGGTAGAGAGCAGAGAAAGCTTACTTTCCTGGGACAGTGAGCTGTAAGGTGAGGGGCAGGGTAGCTCTGCTTGCTGACAGCAGTACCAAAGTTTGCTGATACTGCTGCAGAGTTGAATGTCTGGGGCACGAGTGCCCTGCCCTTCCACTTCATTGTCCAGGTCCAGTCTAATTGACCTTATGATTCCTTCTTCACCTCTGTCAACCATGCTCCTCCTTCTTCCCCGGCAAATGCATGGCAGAGTGGAGTTTCTGCATGTGTGGAATCACTTGTGGATCTATAGGTTCAGAGAAGAGGGGTGAGAGTGGGTGCAGTGAAGTAGGGGAATAAGGATTTGTGCTGGAAATGGGGTCCTGCACTCTGAGGGGAGGAGGGCAGGAGTCACCCTGTGCCCTGCCCTCTACAAAGAGGTTATAAATGAGGTGTGAGGAAGAGATGAGATATGAAAGCCTTTTAAGGACCTGTTCTATCTGGGGACCTCATAAAGAATAAAGGAACTGTCCTTAGCCAAATCTTCCAAGAAACCCACTGACTGGTTCAAAAAGTTTAATAGCATTATAGTGTGTGTTTATACCTTGAGCCATTTCTGGTATCATTCAAGAGTCAAATCTTTGCAGACTGAACACTCTCAAAATGCCTGCTTAAGGCAGCTGCAGCTCCATTTTGAATCTGCCTGACATCCAGTGATAATTGTGCCTTTCCTATCGTCTTTGCCTTGAATTCTGCCTGTCCTTGCTAGTGTGGAGGTACCTCATACTTGCTGCTCGGTTTCCTAGACTACTCATGCTTGCCTCTCAAATGCTATCATAGGTACAAACTTCACCATGCCTAAGAACACAAGAAAATTCCTCTGATTTTTAAATGTTTCATAAAATTCATATTTAAGGGGAGAAAAAAACCAAAACAAAACAAACCACCAAGCCCAGAGGGTTTTGGGTTTTTTTTAGTAACATGAATGCAATATTAGTCTTGTCAGCATTTAAATGAGTCAGATGTTTTATTAGTCCATTTCAGAAATGTATGTGAATGAAAAATTTAAATGGAAATGGTCCTGAAAGAAATAGTGCTGAACATAGTCATATGCAAAGCACTCCGAAAATCCTGACAAGGGTAAAGAAAAAGAAAATGCCCATGGTGTACGGGGTTCGAAAAAGAAAATGCCCATGGTGTATGGGGTTCTAAGAATGAAAGAGAAATTGTTCCTTGCATGTGCTGTGTCAAACCAGTTGTTGCTCCAAAGCTCTTAACAGGCTTTATGCCCACACACTGAGTGAGCTGCACATCAGTGTTGAGTAAGATGCAGAAAGGAGAACTCTGCTCAGACTGCCAGGATTAAAGCACCTCAGAGGCTTACATTTGCACTTTTCCTGTCCTTGTGCTCACTGATAAGGCAATGTCAGCCCACAAAGATAGCCATGATTTCAGACCAAATAACTACCAATAAACCCATGGGGAGAAAAATGGAAATCAGTGGAGCGACCAGGCAGTGCTCCACATTGCTCTGTGTAACAGCAAGCGAGGGTTTTAAGGAAGCATATGAAGGAGGATAATAATACAGTTTGTGGAGCTTCTCATAAGCATGAGAGGCAGTATGGTAGAAAGGACATAACTGCCACTTTGAAGATTAAAAACTGGGTAATAGAAGCCAGCAGTATGAGGTAATTAGAGGAAGACACAAGATTTCACCTCCTGAATGCATGTGTTTTGTGTACCGTGCTATGTACAAGAGATGAAAAGGGACTGACTTAAAAAAAAAATAAGAAAGATGAGGAAGTGGAGATGGGAAGCTTTAAGAAAAGAGAACTATAAAATCTGTAAGAATGGTTACTATAAAAAGGACATTTACATGCTAAGAAGGAAAAAATAAAGGATACAGCTGAAGATTTTCAAAATAGCTCTAAGCCAAATGCGAAATAGTTTCCAGTAATTCAGATCCCTCATGGTCAGGCAGGTCCTGGGCTCTCTCCCGTGAGAGGAGCATTCTGAGGCTGGCATGGCATGACAGCATGTCCCCTAGTATGCTCTCCATGTTTCACATGCCAGGCAGTGAAAAGCGAACGGGTTGCAGGGGAAATGGCCATCTGCTTTTGTCAATAAAAGACTGGCGCGCATGGTTTGAGCCTAAGCAGGCAGCAGCCAGGCTTTTATAGCTACATGGGGGGATTGGGGGACCTCACTACAGTGAGAAAAGGATCATTTAAAGGGAATAAACAAAAACCACTGTGACACAACTTGGTCTGCTCTGCATAGGTTCGATCATAGAAGGCATGGGAACTTACCAAGGCAGATGTTCACATTAAACCTCTGGTTTGCTCAGCGTTCTAGGATCTAGTTTCATGAATGTTGTTGCAGATGCTGTTTTCTCACACTTTAATGTACTTTGTACAGGGGGGAAAAAAAAAAGATTGTAATGTTTTCCTTTCCAACAAATGTGTACAGCAGGCATTCGTATGCCCTGTTTACTGAAAGCACCTCACAATCTTCAGGGTGCTTCTTCCAAGCCACACAGGAGGGTGTGCTAATAACCATATTCCATAAACTATTTAGCTTAAACTAGAGTATAGGCATAGATGAGGCAGTACTAAAAATGGTATCACAGACAAAATCACAGTGGTTGTGGTGGGAAGGTCTCTCTGGGGAGCATTTGGTCCAACCCTTTTGCTCAAGTAGAGGTGCCTAAATACAGTTGCCCAAGACTATGTCCAGGTGACTTTTGAAGATGTTCACAGCCTCTCTTTGGCAACTGAGGGGGTGCTAGTCAGGTGATAAGAGTGGCATTTGCTTCCTTCCCATACTCAGCATTCTTCCCTGATCACCACAACCTCTCAAAGATAACCAACAGTATCCCTTCAGTGATAGCAGGCAATTCTCCGAACTCTGTTGGATACATCCTACCAGCTTTCATGGTCTCTTTACATTGAGTTCAAACAGGGTTCTCTTCCACCAAGGGTGAGTCTTCCTCACTCAAGGCTTTTCCTTTGTTTTCAGAGGCCTGGTGTCCATGAAGGTTGGTATTACCAGTTGAGGTGAAGAATGTGTTCAGCAGCCTGGACTCCTCTGGATTCTTTGTCGCCAGAACCTCGTTCAGCAATGGACTCACATTGTCCTTAATTTTCCTTTTGCTGCTGATGGACATAGAAGCTCTTCTCATCCCTCACCAAATTCATCCCCAGGTGGGCTTGGGTTTTCCTAACCACATCCCTGCACACTCTTATGTATTATGATAGAATCATATAATGCTTGGAAGTGACCTCAAAGATCATCTAGTTCCAACCCCCTGCCATAGGCAGGGACACCTGCCACTAGTACAGGTCACTCAAGGCCTCATCCAACCTGGCTCACCTGCTTCTGTTTCTTGCATGTTTGTTTTTTATATCTGAGTTTAGTCAGGATCTTCTAGTTCATCCATGCAACCCTCCTGCTGCCTTTGCTTGACAGTGCCTTGATAACATGTTGGGTACTAGGTGTGTTTGGCAACAAAGACACAGATAGTTCAAGGTAGAAACATTTTCTTCACCAAGATGTGGAGTCAGCTCATCTGTGATGATGGTGGTGGCCAGTGACAGGACAAGAGGCAGCAGGTACAAACTACAACACAGGTTTTACTTGAACTGAAGGACAAACTTTTCCTTACTCTGAAAGTGCTGGAGCTGTGGAACAGGCTCCTTCTCTGGAGACTTTTAAAACCCATCTGGACATGTTCCTGTGCACCTTGATTTAGGCATACCTGTGTTAGCATGGGGTTGGACTAGATAATCTCCAGAGGTCTTTTCCAACCACTACCATTCTATGATTGTTGACAATCACTGTTTCAGATGAAAGCATTCAAGTAGAGCTGATTTTAATTCAGAGTAATATGCAGAAGTGCAAAATAAGGCAGTTCAGGAAACTTTCATGTTCCACTCAGCTGTTCCTTCTGCAGGATGTTAGCCTTCAGAAGGGTGCTAACAACAGAACACTGGGGATGGCAGCTCCGGCAACCAACCATGTAGCTGATACATAATATGCTTAAGTTACACCATCAAAGAATCAACATTTTAGCTCTTAGTTCTCTGCCTTTTTCTGCTTGGAAAGGAGAGAGGGAGAAAGAAATCCACAAATCCATTGGGAGAAAAAAAAAAAAAAAAAAAAAAAAAGAGAAACGAAACAA
>VWZE01002672.1:23732-26870 GCA_013396675.1 Eubucco bourcierii | reverse complement strand
GAGGGGCAGGAGGCCGTGAGGGGCAACAGCATTGGAGGGACAGGAGGCTGTGAGGGGCAGGAGGATGGGAGGGGCAGGAGGCTGTGAGGGGCAGCAGGATGCAGGGGCAGGAGGCTGGGAAGGGAGGGCCTGGGTCATAGGAACAAATTGCCTGGAGGGCCCTCAAAACGCTTTGTTTGTGCAGGGGCATTTCCGTCGGCAGGGGAAGGACCTCCAGTGAGAGGTGTCCTGTACAGCACATTTGTCCTCCTTAGAGCAGCAGTTGGCATAGTTCTCCTTTCAGAGTGTTTATTGAGCAGAATTCTTCTCTTTGGAGTATTTATTGATCACATTTCTCCTTTTTAGAGTATTAGTTAAAACTTTCCTCCTCTTTATAGCATTGATCATATTTCTCCTCTTTATAATATTAATCATATTTGTCCTACTTATGATATTCTTTATAATATTTCTCCTCTTTAGAGCATTTATGTTTATAGTATTGATCTTATTTCTCCTCTTTATAGTATTTATCCTATTTATCCTGTTTATCCTACTGATAATATTTATCCTAGTGATAATTTTTATCCTATTGATATGTTTTATTCTAATTATCATATTCATCCTATATATGTATTTATCCTACTTAGAATATTTATCCTATTGATAATTTTCCCCTATTGATTTTTTTATCCTATTGATAATTTTCCCCTATTGATTTTTTTATTCTATTGATAGTTTTCCTCTATTGATTTTTTTATCCTACTTATATTTATCCTGCTGATAATATTTATCCTGCTGATAATATTTATCCTACTGATAATATTTATCCTACTGATAATATTTATCCTGCTGATAATATTTATCCTATTGATAATTTTCTCCCACTGATAATTTTTCTCCTATTGATAATTTTTCTCCTACTGCTTAGAAAGATTCAAACCACTCAGCCAGCCACTAAGAAAAGAGGTCAGACATAGAATCCTGGGTTGGAAGAGACTTTCAAAGGTCATTTAGCTCAGCTGCCATGTAGGGAGATCTTCAAAGAGCCCCACAACAGTCCATGCCTGAGCAACCTCCTCCCATGTTCTCCATCCCTCTTAGCTCCCTACTTTCCTTTCCTTCCTCTGTACCACTCTTAGTTGTAGACTGCTTGAGACACATCAACCAACCACTTAGGAAAGGAAGGAGTCACAGAATCCTGGGTTGGAAAGGACTTTCAAAGGTCATCTACAGCTGCCATGTAGGGAGATCTTCAAAGAGACCCAAAACAGTTTGCCCCTGAGCAGCCTCCTTCCACGTTCTCCATGCCTCTTGGTTCCCTACTTTCCTTTCTTTGTACCACTCTTGGTTGGAAGGATTCAAACCACTCAGCCAAACACTAAGAAAAGGAAAGAGATCAGACAGTTATAGAATCCTGGGTTGGAAGGGACTTTCAAAGGTCATCTACAGCTGCCCTGTAGGGAGGTCCTCAAAGAGTCTGTACCTGAGTAGCTTCCTCCCATGTTCTCCATACCTACTGGTTCCCTCTTTCCTTTTTCCATACCACTCTTAGGATGTAGACTGCTTGGGAAGATTCAGACCACTCAGCCAAGCACTGAGGACAGGAAAGAGTCAAACCACTCAGCCAAGCACTGAGGACAGGAAAGAGTCAAACCACTCAGCCAAGCACTGACCAAGGAGTCAAACCACTCAGCCAAGCACTGAGGACAGGAAAGAGTCAAACCCCTAAGCCAAGCACTGAGGAAGGGAAGAGTCCAAGCGGGGTGGGNGCACTGAGGACAGGAAAGAGTCAAACCACTCAGCCAAGCACTGACCAAGGAGTCAAACCACTCAGCCAAGCACTGAGGACAGGAAAGAGTCAAACCACTCAGCCAAGCACTGACCAAGGAGTCAAACCACTCAGCCAAGCACTGAGGAAAGGAAGGAGTTAAACACTCAGCCAAGCACTGGGGGAAGGGAAGAGTCCCAGAGTGGTGGGTTGGAGAGGACTTCTGAAGGTCCTCCCTGCAGTGAGATCTTCTATGACCTCCCCTCCCCACTCCCAGCAGTTGCTCCTCTGAGGGCCAGAACCTTCCACACTGCCTGGAGCCTCCTCTTCATCTCAGCTGAAGCCTTCTCAAAAGTAAGTCTGTGGTGTTCCTCATTGCTTGCTCTTCCTCACCCACTCTCTGAGTAGTCTGCTGGGAGGGAGATGCAGAGCATCAGTGTTGATGCTGCAGGAGATCTCAAAGTGTCATGGGGAAAAAATGATCTGCTGTAGGAAGCTGACTGCAGCCCAGGCTGCTCTGACTGGTAGGGACTGGCAGAAAGTGACCTCTGACAGGGTCCAGAGTAGAGAGATTCTGTGGATGGTTTACTGAATTACTTGAATTTACAACTGGAGTGGAGGAGAGGGGAGGGCTCCCTGCAGCAAGAGGTGACCAGGAGTTTGTTTTCCTGCAAGGTGTAGTCGCTCAGTGGGCATGAGTTTGTGTTCCTGCAAGGTGTAGCTGCTCAGTGGGCATGGGTTTGTGTTCCTGCAAGGTGTAGCTGCTCAGTGGGCATGGGTTTGTGTTCCTGCAAGGTGTAGCTGCTCAGTGGGCATGAGTTTGTGTTCCTGCAAGGTGTAGTTGCTCAGTGGGCATGGGTTTGTGTTCCTGCAAGGTGTAGCTGCTCAGTGGGCATGAGTTTGTGTTCCTGCAAGGTGTAGTTGCTCAGTGGGCATGAGTTTGTGTTCCTGCAAGGTGTAGTTGCTCAGTGGGTATGGGTTTGTGTTCCTGCAAGGTGTATTTGCTCAGTGGGCATGGGATTGTGTTCCTGCAAGGTGTAGCTGCCTAATGTGTGTTTCTCCAAGCTGGAGCCCATTACCTGCTTTGACTTTGAAGTGCAGGAGGACCTGCTGGCACTATGTGAAGGCTGCATCCCAGATTCCTATGGTTTTTTTTGGTGCAGCAATGATCCTTTCTTTCTGCTGCTTGGGAGTTGTTGCTTTCCACTGAGCTGATTCATGGTTTGCATTTGATCAGTTTGGTCATTTTTTTATATCCCCATGCACATATCTCAGCTTTTTGTTGTTGTTTTTACCTTTCTAAACTCCAAACTGCTTCAAGACACAGAGCAGGCTTGGTGGCAGACAATTAAGAAATCCCAGAGTGAGGAAAAATGGGAGAAGAATAAATA
>VWZE01002672.1:16232-18732 GCA_013396675.1 Eubucco bourcierii | reverse complement strand
AGGTGCTGGGCTGAGGCTTGGGTTTGATGACCTTTGATGCCTGGAGGTGTTCCAGCAAGCTGTGCCCATGGCAACTGTGGCCAGGGTTTGGTGCCCATGGTGGGGTTGGGTTGCTACTTGCACTGACTTGGCTCAGAGGCCTTTTCCAACCCAATCAATCCTGATTCTAGACATGTATAAAATAATCATTATTTTCAATTTTAAAAGCTCATACTTGACAAAAACAGGCTTGGGTTTGGGTTTTTGCTTGGTGTTTGGTGGTTTGTTTTGGTTTTTTTGTCCTCCTGAATTGCACAAATCAAACCTTGACAGAGAGGAAATGTGAGCCTTCAGAGCAATTAAGTGGGTAGTGTGCTTGGGGTTCTCTGTGCACATCCTGAAGGGTCCTAAACCAAATTGCTCTGTGATACTGCTTCCAACAGGCTAATTTGGTCCCATTGAGGCACAGCAAACTGTGAATTGCCAACACACAGACACACACACACACAATGAAGAGGAGCTGAGCCCTAAATTACTGCTCTCATTTATTCATCCCATATTAATGCAATATAATTATCTGGCAGGCAGAGTTTGATGGACCCTCAAACAGAAAAGCCACCCAATGGCTCTCCTGATGGAGGCAGGAAAAGCAAGCCTTGGGAGCTGGGAATCACAGTGGGATGCTCTTCAAGGGGCAGGAGCCTTTGGGCTTGCTAATTGGGNGGAGGAGGAGGTGGAGGTTTGGAAAGAAGGTGGAGGTTTGGAGAGGGGGAGGAGGAGGATTGGTGACCTTGGAAAGGCTCTTTAGAGCTGTGGTGTTAGGGAATGTTTCCAAACTGGAGGGCTCTGCTTCTGGGCTTCCCACGTGGAAGAGGGACAGGGTCCTGCTGGGGAGGGTCCAGCAGAGGCTGTGAGGCTGGTGGAGGGTCTGGAGCAGCTGTGTGGTGAGGAAGGGCTGAGAGCCCTGGGGTTGGTTAGCCTGGAGAAGGGAAGGCTGAGAGGGGACCTGAGCAGTGCTGGCAAACACCTCAAGGGTGGATGTCAAGAAGGTTCCAGGCTCTTTTGGGTGGTGTCTTGGGGTAGGACAAGGAGCAGGAAGCACAAACTGGAGCCCAGGAGGTTCCACCTCAACCTGAGGAGAAACTTGTGTGGTGTGAGGGTGCTGGAACCTGGAGCAGGCTACCCTGAGAGGCTCTGGAGTCTCCTGCTCTGGAGACTTTCAAGACCACCTGGATGTGTTCTGTGTGCCCTGCCCTGGGTGATGCTGCCTTGGCAGGGGGCTGGAGTGGATGACCTCCAGAGGTCCCTTCCAAGCCCTACCACTCTGTGCACTGCCTGCAGGCTGGGCTGTGACCCTCCTGTGGCATGAAAGCCCCAGATGGGTGGAACAGGGCCAGGAGGATGCTCATAGGGCTGGAGCTGCTCTGCTATGAGGAGAGATTGAGGCAGTTGGGGCTGTTCAGCCTGGAGAAGGCTCCCAGGTGACCTTATTGTGGCCTTGCAGTGTCTGGAGGGGGCTACAAGAAAGCTGGGGAGGGACTTTTTAGACTGGTAGGCAGTGATAGGACTGGGGGGGATGGAACCAAGCTGGAAATGGGTAGCTGTAGACAGTGATAAGGTCTTCCCTCAGCCTCCTCTTCTTCAAACCACTTCCCTGGGCAGCCTCTGCCAACCCCTGACCACTCTGGCAGCAAACAAATTTTTCCTCCACTCCAACCTAACCCTCCCTTGGCACAGTCTCAGGCCAGTTCCACTCCTTCTGCCATGTAATCCCAGAGCCCAGCTCCACCTCACTGTGCCTCCTCTCAGGAGCTGTAGAGAGCAATGAGCTCTGCCCTCAGCCTAACCATCCCCAGCTCCTTCAGTCCTCCTTCACGAGGCTTATTCTCCAAAGGGGAGATGGAGACTGGAGATGAGGGAGAAATTGAGAGTGAGGGTGAGGAGAGACTGGCACAAGGCTGTGGAGGTGTTCAAGGCCAGGTCAGATGAAGCCTTGAGGCTGGTGGGAGGTGGCCCCATGGTGGGACCAGTGGAACTGGATGTCCTTTGGAGGTCCCTTCCAGTCCAATCCAGTCTGTGAATCCAGCTGCTGGATGCAGTTTCTGCCAAGAGGGAGGTGTGAAAGGGAAGAACATCTTGGGAAAGGAAGCTGAGTTGGAAAGCAAATAAGGGGCAGATCTGAGCAATGCTTAAGGGTGGGGGGCAGGAAGAGGCCAAGCTCTGTTCAGTGGTGCCCTGGGATAGGACAAGGAGCAATGGGCACAGACTGGAGCCCAGGAGCAGGCTCAACATGAGGAGAAACTTCTGTGGTGTGAGGGTGCTGGAGCCCTAGAGCAGGCTGCCCTACCTGGGTACCTCTTTCCTTCCTTCCCTCCCTCCCTGGCTGGGAGCCTCTCTCCTTCCTTCCTTCCCTCCTTCCTTCCCTCCTTCCTTCCCTCCTTCCTTCCCTCCCTCCTTCCCTCCCTCCTTCCCTCCCTCCTTCCCTCCCTCCTTCCCTCCCTCCTTCCCTCCCTCCTTCCCT
>VWZE01002671.1:78560-91368 GCA_013396675.1 Eubucco bourcierii | reverse complement strand
GGCACAGGGCTGGGGATGGACACAGGGATGGGCACAGGGCTGGGGATGGACACGGAGATGGACACAGGGATGGGCACAGGGCTGAGGTTGGATTCAGGGCTGGGCACAAGGCTGGGGATGGACGCAGGGCTGGGCACAGAGCTGGGGTTGGGTGCAGGGCTGGGCACAGAGCAGGGGCCAGCAGCATGGTGCCTCCCTGCCCATGCCAGGGCTACATACACATTTGAGCTCGATGTCCCTGAAGATCTTGGGCAGCAGGAAGCGCCGCAGGGGCACGGTGAGGATGAGGATGAAGGGCAGTGCCAGTGAGGCTGGGGTGGATTTCACCACCCACAGCAGCACCAGGACCAGGACCTGGATCAAGGTGAAGAGGTGCATCCGCCAGGTCTTCACCTGCAGGAGGAGGAGCCCAGGGGGGGTCAGGGTGGTGAGGCCAGCACCTTGCAGCCTTCCCAGGGTGCTGGGTGCTAGAGAGGGGCAGGGCAGGTGGCCCAGTGAGCCTGGTGAGAGGCAGCGTTGAAGGAGGACGTTAAGGGAGTCCCAAGCCACTGCAGGGAGCACTGTGCAGCCTGGGGGACCAGCGAGACAGTGACCACCAGGCCAGGTGACAGGGCCCACTCACCCGGGTGACATAGGGCTCAGGGGGGTGGTACTTGGGTGGCATCAGCAAGAGCAGGATGCGGTCGAAGAGCTGAATGCCAAAGAGGGAGGTGACCCCCATGTAGAGGAAGATGCCAAAGAGCACGGCCAGGGGGATGTACTTCAGGATGGGCTCCATGAGGATGGAGACACCTGCGGTGGAGAGGGAGAGGTCAGGGAGGTCTGCGGGGGGCACCGAGCTCTGGCTGGCCAGGGCTGGGGCTGGGGGCACCTCCCCAGCTCACCGATGAGCACTGCCACCAGCAAGCCGCTGATGCGCTGCTCCTTGACCTCCAAGATCTGGGACTTCTCGCCAGGGGCAGAGGTCTTGCTCATGACAGTGAGGGCATTGGCATGGGTGATGGTGCGGACGGTGGTGGCGCTGAGCCAGGGCATGCCAAAGAGGGCAGCCAGACCCCCCATGGCCACGATCAGCAGCAGGTCCAGGTGGAAGCCTGTGCCCTTCACCAGCTTCCTCTCTGGCTTGCTGACAATGAGGCTGTTGGGGACAGAGAAGGAAGGGTCAGTGGTGAGAGGTCTCTCTCCATCCCTGCCCTAACAGGCACCTTCTGGTCCCTCCCTGTACACCCCTTGAGTCCTCACGTGGTGATCTGTGTCTCGAGGAAGATGAGGATGAAGACCAGGAGGGCAGGCACCACGGAGCCAAACATCATCCAGATGGGGAAGTCTTCGACCAGCCCCATGGGGTTAATAAACCAGCCCCTGGCAGAGGAGTTGGTGACCTCCAGCCCTTTGGGGACATTCAGTTTCTGGTGGGAGCAGAGAGACAGCAATGAGGGCACAGGTACGAGCAGCCAACCCTGCATTCCCCTGGTGGGTCCACCCCTGTGCCCCTACCCTGCCACTGTTCCCACACCTGTGTGTAGGTGTCCTGGATGAAGAAGTCCACCAGTGCCATGATGAGGATGGAGATGGGCACCCCGAAGTCCCCAATCAACCGCCGGGCCTGTGGGGACACCACGACAGTTTTAAACCCTCCTGTGCCCCCACCCAGCCAAGGAGTCCTCACCACTATGCCCCTACCCAGCCAAGGAGTCCTCACCACTGTGCCCCTACCCAGCCAAGGAGCCCTCACCACTGTGTCCCTACCCAGCCAAGGAGCCCTCACCACTGTGCCCCCACCCAGCCAAGGAGCCCTCACCACTGTGTCCCCACCAGCAGTGAGCTGCTGAAAGACCTTTGCAGGAGCAGGGCTGAGTTTGCAGGTTCTCAGCCAGCCCCTCTCAGGGAGCCACATCCACCAAGCCCCTGTTCTGCCCCCAGTGGGTCCCGTGGGGCTGAGGGGGCACCACTGTGACCTGCCCCATCCTCACCTTGCCAGGCAGGAAGGCACTGTTCTTGAACTTGCGGAGGAAGAAGGCCAGGAAGAAGGTGCCAGCCATGAGCACGAGGGACAGCAGAGCTGTGTTGGGCTCTGACACCTCGGGGTCATACCTGTCCTTCACGTGATAAATTCGCTGTAGTGGGTGGTCCTTGAAGATCTGGGGAAGGAATGGGAGAGGGTCAGGAAGGATGGGATCCCCCTGCACCCTTCCTGCTATGCCAGGAGCCCCATGGCACCATCCTGGTGGGTGCAGGATGAGTGCCAGGGTGGGCAGTGAGGCCAGGAGCTTGGCACACAGCTTTAGCTTTGGTTTTCTCCATGCTTCTTGAGAAATGGGGCTGGAGCAGGGCATGGGTGGCACGGTGGGGACAGCCAAGCAGGGCCCCACTGCTGTCCCTGTGTCACCCAGGGGCTGTGCTGGACTCCTAGAGGGGTGCACAAGGGCACCTCGATGTGATGGGGGTCCAAGGTCTGATGGGGTTTGAGTCCTTTCTGTCACTTCTCCTGCACCAGAGGTGCTCCTGTGGGCACCCAGCGCCTGGGCCAGCGCCTGCCCATTGCTACTGGCCAGCTGGGAAGGGGCTGAGCCAGGGGATGGGGGAAGAAATCAGAAGTCTCCAGGCAGGTGACAGGACTAGGGGGATGGTTTGAACTGAAAGAGGGAAATTCAGACTGGAGAGAAGGGAGAAATGTTTGGCCCCGAGGGTGGTGAGACCCTGGCCCATGTTGCCCAGATCAAGGGGAGGTGCCCATCCCCAGAACCATTCCAGGCTGTCTGAGGCTGTGAGCAACCTGCTCTAGTGGGGGATGTCCTTGCTGACTGCAGGGACCTTCAAAGGTCCCTTCCAAGCCAGGCTGGTCTGGGATTCTTTGATTAAGCTGCTGGGCAAGGATCATGTTTGGTGCAGCCCAGGTGAGACATCTGCCTGAACTTCACCTCCCTGCCCCCAGATCCCCTGCGGAGAGAAGCAGAAGCTGAGAAGGGGGAGGAGACCCTGGGAGACTCCAGCCCTTCCCTGCAGCCATCTATGGAAACCTGGATGATGAGCACAGCCTGCAGCCTCCCCCCGCCCCGCCTCCACGGGCCTGCCGTGCCCCTCACCGTGACCAGCTTGGAGAAGGTCTCGTAAATGAAGATGAGGGAGATGAGGAAGGAGAAGATCTCCTGAGTGTAGCGGGACAGGTAGCGCACCAGGAAGCTGCCCTCACAGGCCACCACCACCAGCACCAGCAGGATCAACCAGAAGCCAATCCAGACCCTGCCCACGATGTACTCGATCCCATAGGCACTGCAGAACTGGGGAGCCAGAGAACACAGCCCTGTCAGCTCCACCTGGCACGGGCACCCAGGTGGGCTGAACCCTGGAGTCCCTGCACCTCCTGCCTGGGGGTTGAGGGGTGCCAGGATGGGGACAGTGGTACCTCAGGATGGCAGGACCCCTGTGGGATTGCCTGGCTGGCAGCACCCTATTGGTATAATCTCTCTGGCATTGCCAGTGTGGTGTCACCCATGTGGTGTCATGAACTTCACATCACCCTGAACCTCACATCACATCCAGATGGCTCTACCCATGAGCCATCCCCCCACATGGCATCACCCATGTGCCATCTCAACAGTGCCATCCCTCATGTGGTGTCTCACCTGTGCCATCACCTACATGGCATCACCCCTGCAGCATCACCCATGTGCCCTCCCAGCAGTGCCACCACCCATGTGGAATTGCCCCTGTGCCATCACTCAGATGGCTCTACCTGCAGCTGTCGCCCTCCTGGCATCACTCGTGTGCCATCACCTGCACCCTGTTCCTCTGCCAGGGCTGCTGAGGACACCAGGAACCCACTGTGGGGACTCAAGGCCCTAGGGTGGCACCCACCGAGTAGAAGGCTTCCTCGAAGACAAGGAGGGGCCCTGAGAAGCCAACGACCAGCAGGGGCTGGGCACTGAGCAGGCTGAAGAGGACGCACTGCACGCAGGTGGAGATGAGCAGCTCCGACACCCCCATCAAGCCCTTGGTCTTCTCACCTGGAGGGCAGCAGAGCCGGTGGGTGCTGGGGCAAGGGACAGCGCCGTGTCCCCACCCCACGCTCCTCAGCACCAGGGCGAGGAGGTGCAATGACCCCCCCGGGAGCATTCCTAGGGGCGGTGCTGCAGGCGGTGGCTGCGCCTTGCTCCCCAGACCCTGCGCCCCGGCGGGCCCCCAGCTGCCCTACCCAGCAAGCCTCCAAAGGTGACAGCAGGCGACAGCGCCGCGAAGTAGATGAAGATGACTGCAGCCAGACACTGGGGGCTGAGGGCGTCCTTGATGTCGCTGGGGTATTTGGGGTACCGGCGGCAGATGTCCCGCACCAGCCCCCCAAAGGGTCTCCCCGTCCTGCGCAGGGGATCGTCGTCCTCCGCCGCCTCCTCCAGCCCTGCGGGCGCAAGCAGGGCACCGCGGTGGGACCTCGCATGCAAGAGGAGAATCCCACCGGTCACAAGGGGTCCCTGGGGTGGGGGTGTCCAGGGTGGTCCCCACCATACCCAGGTCCTTTATGAAGGCTTCTCCCGACGCCTTCTCCTGGGGCTGGTAGCGGCGGCGGAGCAGCTCATGCTGCAGCGGCACCAGGCTGCGGAGGAGCTGCTCGTTGGGGATCTCGGTGGGTGGCAGGACGATGCTGGCCTCCAGGAAGTCTTCGACCCCCCGCAGCAGGTCCTGGCGGCCGTCGGCCAGGTAGGCATCCCGGCGAAAGACCTGCGGGGTGGCCCCGGGACAGATGCTCAGCCGCCGCCCCTGGGTGCTGCTTGGGTACCAACCTGGCCCCTGAGCATCCTCGTGGGCACAGTGGGGACGTGAGGACTTCGGGCATGAGGGTGAAGGGGGAGCTTTGGGACAGTGAGACTACAGGAGTGTGGGGACATGGGTCCACAGGTGTGTGGGAACATGGGGATTAGGAGGGACATGAGGGTATAGGACACAGGAGCATGGGGAAGTGGTTGCTTGGCCACACAGGGACAAGAGGACATTTGACCTCAGGGACACGGGCACAGGCATGTGGGGACATGAGGGTATGAGGCCACAGGGACACAGGAGTGTGGGGACACGTGGAGATGGGGACAGTGGTGTGTAGGGACATGGAGACCAGAGGGATGAGCAGGGCACTGGTGCTTGGGGACAATGGGACACAGTGGTGCGGGGACACAGGGACAAGAACACAAAGAGGAACGTGGCACAGGCGGACAGGCCCTGAGGTGGGTGCAGCCCCAGGGACTTCGGAGTGCTCAGTGGGGCTGGCACCCTGGGCAGCAGCGCTGGAGTGGGTGCAGGTGACAGTGGCAGTGGTGGCAGCACGCCAGCCGTACCCTCTCTGACATCATGGTGGCCACGGCGCGGCCGATCTCGTGGTAGCTGAGGTGGGGACTGTCGGGGCCCAGGACCACGAAGAGGAAGCGGACAGGCAGGGGCACGTCCAGGACCCCGTCCAGCCTCACAGCCTCCTTCAGGCGAACAAAGGCCAGCGTCGGCTGCTCCAGGAAGGCTGCACAGCCTGGGGGGGAGGATGGGACGGGAGGGGGGTCATGGGGGGTCATGCACAGGGACATGGGACACAGGAGCATGGAGACATGGGGGTGTAAGAGACGTGGGGACACAAACGTGGAGACATCAGGGTGTGATGAGGAGACACAGAGGGATGAAGGCATGGTGGGGACAAAGGGAATAGGACATGTAGGCATGGAGGGTAGAGGGATGTGGAGACACAGGGACAGGCAGGTATGGGAGCACAGGGACATCAGGGTGTGGGGACATGGGGGCAAAGGGACACAGGGACATCAGGGTGTGGGGACATGGGGGCAAAGGGACACAGGGACAGGCAGGTATGGGAGCACAGGGTGTGGGGACACAGGATAGAGGGCACATAGAGACATGAGGACATGGGGACAGAGGGAAGTGGAAGAACAGGGCATGAGGACAAGGGACATGGGGACAGAGGACACAGAAAGCAGCACTGAGCAGCAGCAGGCAGTGAGGGCTGAGGATAGGGACAGTCAAAAAAAGGTGCAAGAAATGCAGCAAGTGAGCGAGCAGGCAGCAGCTGGTGGCACCAAAGCTCCCTGTGCAGCCCAGCCCCGCACCCACTGCTCTGACCCCCACCCCCCCCCAGACCCCCGACCTACTGCCCTGACCCTGCACCCACCCTGCTGCTGACCACTCACCCACAAGGACCAGCGTGGCCTCAGCATCCTCGGGCACCTTGCCAGGCAGCTGGGGCTTGCTGCTCCCCTGTCGCAGGCAGACAAACGGCAGCAATCAGCCCGCAGCCTTGGTGGTTGTCCCCTGCATGTCCTCCTCCATCCCCTCTGTGCCCTCCTCCAACCCCAGCATCTCCCCCTCTGGCCCTTGCACGTCTCTGTCAACTGCTGCATGTCCCTGTCTGTCCTGTGTCACTCACTCTGTCACCTGCATGTTCCCTTCTACCGCTTGCCTGTCCCCCTTTATCCCCTGCATGAAGCCTGCCATCCCCTGCATGTCCCCCTCTGTCTCCTGCATCTCCCACTCCATCCCCTGCAATCCTTTTTGTCTCCTTCATCCTTTGTATGTCTCCCTGTCTGTCCCATGTCACTCACTCTGTCCCCTGTATGTCCCCTGCCATCCCATTCATGTCCCACTCTCTCCCCTGCACATCCCCCTTCATCCCTCCTGTTGCCCTTTATCTCCTCGATGTCTCACTCTGTGCCCTGCATGCCCCCTGCCATCACCTGCGTGTCCCCTTTTGCCCCTTCCAGGCCTGGCTCCCTCACCACCACCCCTGCACGCACAACGTGGGGGTCCCTGCACCCCATTTGGTGTGCAACCATCTGGTGCCCGTGCCAAGGCATGCGTGTGCCCACACCAGCGTGTGTGTGCACCTCGTGTGCACCTCCCAGCAGCTCTCCAGTGCTCCCCCGCGCCCCCCGCTGGCCCCCACCGCCGCTCGCCTGCTCGGTCCCCGCCAGCTTGCGCATCTCCAGGGGCTGCTGCTCCCTCAGCAGCGGCTGCTCAGTCTCTCGCCGGCCGGTACCGGAGCGCTGCAGCTGTGCTGGTGGCAGGGTCCTCACTGACTCAGTCTCGTTGGGGTGTCTAGAGCAGTGTGTGTGGGGGGTAATGTCAGACAGGTCAGTCCTCCTGACCTCTCCAAAACTCCATAAGGTGAGTGGGGACCCCCAAACCGGGCTGGGAGGCAAAGCCAAACCACAGAGGGCTTTGCCACCCTGTGCCAGGCTCCAACGAGACTCGCAGGGGCCAGATGCAGTCCCACTCCCGGGATTCCCACCCCCGGGGGGGCCATCAGCCCGAGTCATACTTGTGCTGCAGCAGCAGCGTCCTAAAGATGTCGTCCCGGTCCTCGGGCTTGATCTGCCCCTCGTAGATCATTTGGTCGATGAGGACATGGGCGATGGCCGCCAGCGAGGTGGCAGCCACGTCGAGGAGCACAGCACCTAAGGGGACAGCTCCATCACCGCCCGGCCGCTGCCAGGTCCCCACCACCGTCCCAGCTCCAGATGGTGTCCCCACCTTTGGCCAAAGCCCGACGGATCTCCAGGAGGCTGCGGTAGGTCAGGAAGGAGAGATGGGGCTGGCTCCAGTGCCCTGCTTCCTTGAAGTCCTCCTCCAGCTTGAGCCAGTGGCCAGCCTCCATCCAGCACAGCTCCTTCGTGGTGTCCATGACCAGCTCATGCAGCTCCACGTAGCCCTGCAGCCAGAGCTGGGGTGTGTGGGGGAGCCCGGAGTCCCCCTAGACACACCAGGGACCCCCAGGAGCCCCAGAGCTGTGGCCACCCATGCCAGCACCCCCTCTACCCTGGTGTCCCCAAGGCTTGGTGTAAGGTTGGTCCCTGGGTGGCCACAGTCCACTTGCCCCTGGGAATGGGGAGAAAAGAGGGGCCCGTGGGGCAGCACCCACCTCATGGGTCTCCCGTCGGGACACAGGCCTCCTGCTGCCTGCTGCCTCCAGGTCCACATCAGTCACCGACGAAGCTGTGAGCAGAGCACCAAAGCATGAGCTGCATGAGCTGCTCCCTGCCCAGCCCACATCCCCCTAAGGTTTCTTGGAGCAGTCTGCCCCTCCCTCCCCCTCCATCCACACCCAAGACCCAACTTGTGTTGCCTGGGTACATCCCCTGCTCCATCATCCCCAGCCCCAGCTGGGGTTTGCTGGGTGCACCCTCACCCATTGCCCCAGCCCAGGCCCAGCTGGGGTTTGCTGGGTGCACCCTCACCCATTGCCCCAGCCCAGGCCCAGCTGGGGTTTGCTGGGTGCACCCCCACCCATTGCCCCAGCCCAGGCCCAGCTGGGGTTTGCTGGGTGCACCCTCACCCATTGCCCCAGCCCAGACCCAGCTGGGGTTTGCTGGGTGTACCCCCACCCATTGTTCCAGCCCAGACCCAGCTGGAGCTGCCTGGATGTGACCCTTTGCTCCATCACCTCCATCCCAGAAGGGATGTGTCCCACACCCACTGCCCCATCCCAGCTGGGGTTTGCTGGATGTGTCCCTCCATCAACCCCTGCCCCGCCGGTGCCCACCTCCAGCCCCTCACATCCCCTCAGCCTGGCTCCTGGGTGACAGCCTGGGGACACCACCGGGGCTGGGGTGAGGGCAGTGCTCACAGCCATGCCCTGCCCCACTGCCATGCCACTGGCACAACCTTGACCCCTGCATCAAACCCTGCCCCTCCAACTGGAACGGGGGCAGCACACCCCCGGCCAGCCAGACCCCAGGAGCTCGAGGTCTCCCTGTCCCCTGCCTACCTGCGCCCCCCCCCGCCCCGCGCTCCCCACAGCCCCGCGGGCTCCGTGCCTATAAAGCGGCGCCGAGCCCCACGCCCCGCAGCCGCCCTGTGTGCACCGTAAATCCCAGGAGCACTTCGCCTTTGCTGACAGTAAACAGCAGCACGACTCTGCCCGCGGGCACCCCAGCGCGGGGACAGGCTCACCCTGTCCTGTCCCCCTTGTCCCCTGCTGGGGACCATCACAGTCCCCTCTCTACTGCCAGCCAGGTCACCCAGCACGGTGATGCCACAAGAGCTGCATCCTGCTCTGCCAGCCGAAAGATGCTGTGCCCACACAAGCAGGGATGGGGGCACGTCCCCGCCCTGGTGTCCCCGACAGCGTTGGCAGTGGCACTTGGGCACGTGCCCGTCCTCGTCCTGTCCCGCCGCTGCCACCACCGAGCCGCCCAGCGCCAGCCGGCGTTCAGCCCCGAGTGGTTCTTGTCCTCACCCCAAACAAAGCCTTTATTTATCCTCAATCAGTGGGCGATTACGGGCAAGTGCCAGCGGTCACCTCGGGGCTTGCCCTGACGCCTGGGTGATGGGCACCACCACAGCCTGCCCTGGCGCCTGGGTGATGGGCACCACCACAGCCTGCCCTGCCGCCTGGGCAGCATGCGCTGACTCCTGGGTGATGGGCACCTCACAGAGGACGGGAGAGACGGGAGTGGCAAAGCCAAGGTGGGCGGCGCAACGGAGGGCTGGGGTTAGGGGCGACGCTAGGGCTGGGGTCTGCTCCCAGATGCCCCCACGGTCACTCACGTTGCCCTCTGCCACGGGGGATCACCCGTCCCGAGGGGGCCCCTGCCGCACGCCTCCTCCCATCCAGGTCATAGCATCCCCGGTGGCTGGGCAGATACTGCCTGCAAAACACACACCGCCGGGACAGGGGTCAGCGCAGGGCACCCTGCGGGTGCCAACAGCCTCCCCCTGTGGATGCCAGCTGGGCAGGTGAGGCAGCGTCCGGCCCCCACCCCAGTTTGGGGGACTCACCGCAGGGGCTTCAGCTCCTCGGCTCTGGCCCTCCATGCGTGTAAGGGGGACCCGGTGCCAGCGCCAACCCCTGCGCAGAACAGGTGGCAGCATTACCCCCCCGACCTGTGTCACCCCGAGTGGGGGCCCGAGGGGCTGGGTGCCAGGAGTTGGCACGGCCCAAGCACCCCCTTGAGGTGGCAGCAGGGAATCAACTCAGCTTTGGGCAAGGTGATGCTCTGGGGTACAGAGGCTCCCTCTAACTCCCCTCCCCTCCCTCCCCAGGGGCTCTTGGTTGTGGTCTTAAGGACCTTGTGTGTCCCCAAGCTAGGCCCCACCTTGGGCACCCACAGCCCTGGCATTCAAAGTGGCACCTCACTGGCTCTGGGCCTTGGACAAAGGGTGCCACTGCCTGTGGGTGATGCGATCCCAGGGGTTCCATGTCCCTGCCTTATGCAACAGGCTCCAAGCAAGCCCCACTGCACAGTGCTGGCACCCATGCAACATGCCCGTGCCACGTTGGCACCTGTGCAATGCCAGTGCCCATGCAATACTTACACCCATGCAACATATTTCTGCAGTGCTGGCACCCATGTAGTGCTGGTGCCCATGCAGTGCTGGCACTCAAGTATCACTGGTGCCCATATAACCCTACCAGTCGTACAACATGTCTGTGCAATGTCGGTGCCCACGCAACACAACCATGCCAAACTAACATCCATGCAACTTGGTGCCAAAGCAACACGGATACCCACGCAGTGCTGGTACCAATGCAACACTGATGCCTCTGCAATGCTGACATCTATAGAACACTGACACCCATGCAATGCTGGTGCCCATGCAACATGCCTGTGCCACCCTTGTACCCATGCATATCTGGACATGCACAAAATTCTGGTGTCCGTGCAACATGCAGCCTTGAATCAGTGGTACCCTTGCAACGGTGTGTGGTGCCATCACCCACGTGGTGCCATTGCCCATGCGGTGCCATCGCACATGCAGTGCCGTTGCCCATGCAGTGCCATCGCCCATGCGGTGCCATCGCCCATGCGGTGCCATCACCCGTATGATGCTCATGCCCACGCAATGCCATCATCAGTACCACACTGGTGCCCATGCAATGTCATCGCCCAGATGACACTAATGCCCGTGCAATGCCATTCCCCATGCAGCATCCATGCCCACGCGTGCCCACTGTCCCCCAGCAGCCACGGGTGCCACTCACTGCTCATCTCGCCCAGCGATAGGTGGGATCCTCTTATGCCGTGGTCTTCGTATCCCTCAGGGTCGAGGCTCCTCCTCATGCCCTCCTCGTAGGCCTCCTGCGGACAGAGATCAGGTGCTGAGCAGGGCCCAGCACCCCCAGCGCCTGGCCGGGGCTGCACCGGGGCGGGAGCCGGCCGGGGCTCGGCGGAGAGCCAGGGCTGGGGGCCGGGGCTCCCTACCTGACCGTGCCCCTCCATGGCCCTGGCCTCGCTGTGTGCCCGCACTCAGCCCGGCGACACCATCCCCCGGGCTCTGCGGCGTCGGGGCGGGCGAGGGTGGGGAGGGGTGGGGGAAAGGGAGAGAAAATAGATTAGGAGAGAGGGGACAGCGCTCGGCGTCCCCCCGGGACTCGGGCTTGTCCCCCGGGCTGGGGCTGGGGCCGCACACCCGGGCAGTTCCCGCAGCCCCTACCCTTGTAACCCGCTTGCCCTGGGTCGGGGGGTCCCCGGGGAAGTGGTGCCCTGCCCTGCCCTGATGGCAGCCGAGCGGGAACCGACGTCAAGCGAGGGCAGAGCTCCGGCAACTTCCCACCAGGGACATGACATCCCACCCCTCCCCACGTCTGCTGGGGTGGGGGGTGGGGGGGCAGGTCTCCTGCAGACCCACATCCAGAGCTCAAGTCTGCATAGACCCACACCCAAGGGTCAGGTCCCATTATGGATCCACTTATAGGGACTGCTGTCCCTTACGGACCCATGTGCAGGGACTGGGGTCCCACAGAGACCTGCACACGTCGTGGGGGCCTGGACACAGATTAGGTCCCACACAGCCACACACATGTGGAGAGGGTCTCACATAGACCCACGCATGGGGGACTGGGGTCCCCTATTAGAGCTTGAGGTCCCATATGGGACATGCACAGGGGCTGGGATTCCACACGAGCGCTCACATGTGGGTGGGCTCCCACACACATCCACGGGTGGGGACTCACATCTCCTACAGACCCACACNCTTAGACGCTGCAGAGCACTGGGGTGGGGAAGGGGACATTGAGGCATCACTGGGCTCATGAGAACACCTCAAAACACGACGACACGAGCATGCCACAGCCCCCAACACCCCCTCCCCTCAACTCAGTGCCCCAATTCTCAGCACCCTCCTGGGCAGCAGGTGGTTGTCTGGATGTGGGAGGGTGTAGCTTGTACCTACAGCCCTCTTCCACCCCAATCCTTGCACCCCTCTGTGCCCCCGCAAGCCGGGTTGAACCCTCCCGCAGCTGCCCCGAGGCTGTGCCGGGGGACAACCGCCAGGGGGCGCCCTGCTCCCGCACGCCGCCCCCCACGGTGGGGGGCCCGAAACACCGTGACCCCCCCTCCCACCATCACCCCCCATCACCCCATGTGACACCTCCTGGTCCCTCATTGTCCTTCAGCCGGGACCACTCGGGGAGGGGTTTGACCTGCCCTGAGACCTCCCGAACCCCACCCGCTTCAGCACTCCTCGCCATGGGAAACCCTCGAATTAGGGTGAAGGGGACCCCGAGTGCCTCCCGACTCTCCATTACAGAGACCTCACACAGGGGAAGGGGTCACGCAGTGGGGGGCTGAAATTCCAGGGCATGGGGGTTGGTTTTAGGGCGGGACCAGCCCCCCCAGATCTCACCGGGGTGATGCAGGACCTCGCTCCCGACCTGGGGCTGAGGAAGCCAGGGCGAGGGGGTCCCGGCTGCGATGCCCGACGGGGCGCGGGAGCCGCGGCGGGGCCAAGGGAACCGGGGCCTCGAGAACCGGGGCCGGCTCCAGACCGGCCTCCTCCTTCCTGCCCCGCCTGCCCCCCCAAGGCCGGCCCGACCCGGGCCCCC
>VWZE01002671.1:23873-71742 GCA_013396675.1 Eubucco bourcierii | reverse complement strand
GGGTCTGATCCCTCCACCCCACCCAATTTAGGGGCTCCCAGTGCTGGGAGTCTGCCCCAGAGCTGCTGTGGGCAACGGTGGGGGGAGGGGGGCACTGAGGCTTAGAGGCATCATGGCAGGGCCCCTCAAGTCCTGCTGGTGGGCTCTGGGGGATCTCAGAACTTCTCATCATGGCATAGGGCACCTCCAGATCTTGCTGTCTTGACATGGGCACCCTCGGGGCTCATTGCCATGGAACAGGGCACCTCCAGACCCTGCTGCCATGACATGAGGAACCCCTGGATAAACTCATCGCAGCACAGGGCACCTCCTGACCCTGTTGTCCTGAACTGGAGATCTCCTGGACCTCCTCACCATGGCACAGGGCACCTCCAGACCCTTCTGCCATGACCTGGGGACCCCCAGGACTTCTTGCTATGGCACAGGGCACCTCCAGACCCTGCTGCCATGACATGGGCAGTCTCAGGGTTCTTTTACCATGGCACAGGGCACCTCCTGATGTTGCTACCATGACTTGGGCACCCTCAGAGCTCCTCTCTGTGTGGCACAGGGCCCCTTCAGATGCCATTGTCATGACACGGGGACCCCTGCATCAACTCACCACGATAGAGGGCACCTCCAGACCTTGCTGCCATGACATGGGGACCCTCAGGGCTCCTCGCCATGGCACGGGGCACCTCCAGACCTTGCTGCCATGACATGGGGACCCTCAGGGCTCCTCGCCATGGCACGGGGCACCTCCAGACCTTGCTGCCATGACATGGGGACCCACGGACAGGGTGATCCCCGCCATGCACCTGCCCTGTCCCCGCTGTCCTGCTGCACTCAGCCTGCTTCGCGTCCTCAGCATCCCTGCTGGCCCAGCACGGGCAGGCCGGGCGGAAGGGGAAGCCATCACCGCCCGCGCACGGCCGGGGAGGAAAGGAGCCTTTGTTCGCCCTTCCTGGCCACTTGCGCGCCGGGGGCGCAGCGGCCGCCCCGCGGGGGTCCCTGGGGAAGAGGGGACACGGGGGTCAGCGAGCCGCAGCCCACGGCTCAGCCTGGTGCCCTCCTCCCTCCTCCCGCTGCTGGGCTCCGAAGCCGAGGTCCGCAAAAGCATTTTGCTTCACGGCCGAAACCTGAGCGGGTACCCACTGGGTGCTGGGTGCCCGTCCCCTCCCACCCATGGTGCCCGTCCCCCCGCCAGGTTCTCGGTGAAGACTCTGCTGGAGAAGTACACCGCGGACCCCATCGACGACTCCTCCGAGGAGTTCGTTAACTTTGCTGCCATCCTCGAGCAGATCCTCAGTCACCGCTTTAAAGGTCTGTGGGGGACAGGTGCCCAGGCAGCCCCTGGCACGTCCCCGTCCCCATCCCTGTGCCACAGGGTGGGTAGGGACACGCTGGCACCACGGAGCTGCGGCCAAGGGGCTTTGCCAGCACGGCAGCCCCCGAGCCGACGGCAGCCCCGGGTGCCTGCAGGCCCTGTCAGCTGGTTCAGCTCGGATGGGCAGCGTGGCTTCTGGGACTACATCCGCCTGGCCTGCAGCAAGGTCCCCAACAACTGCGTCAGCAGCATCGAGAACATGGAGAACATCAGCACCTCCAGGGCCAAGGTCAGCAAAGTGCCAGCCCCAGCCCTGGCCCCGTCTCTGTCCCTGTCCTTGTCTCTATCCCTGTCCCAGGCCCCTTTCCTGTTCCTGCCCCTGTTCCCATTCACATTCTGTCCCTGGCACGGGGACCCATCTCTATCCCTGCCCCACCTCCAATCTCACTATCTCCATCCTCATTCTATATTTGCCCCATATCCATCCCATCATCCCATCCCTACCCCCACCCTAGTGCCATCCCATCTCCATCCTTAACCCATCCCTACCTTTGTTCTTATCCCCATCCTTATACCAGTCTCCATCCCTATCCCCATCCAAATTCATCCCTATCTTTATCTTTGTCCCCATCCACTTTTCCATTCTCATAGCCATTTCCATCTCCATCATCTCCATCCCTGTTCCCAGCCCCATCCCATGCCCATCCCATGCCCATCCCCATCCTCATCCAAATCCACCCCTATCTTCATCCTTATTCTCATCCCCTCTGTCCCCATTTCCTCTGCCCTGCCCCCCTGCAGCCCCATCTCACCCCACAGGACCTCCAGAGGGTCACTGGGATAAAACAGGATCCTCATGGAGAATATTGGGACTAGAAGCATCTCCTGGGCAGGGACTGGCTTAGAGCCTGGGTGCTTAGAGCCTTGGGAGCAGGCAGGAGTGTGGCAAGGGGCAGCTGCAGGTGGCACAGGCAGGGGTGGCACAGGCAGGGGTGGCAGCTGCACTCAGAACTGGGTGCCTTGCAGGGCCGGGCCTGGATCCGCGTGGCGCTGATGGAGAAGCGCATGTCCGAGTACATCACCGCAGCGCTGCAGGACAGCAGGACCACCAGGTGAGCAGCCACAGCATGGTTGGCCATGGCTGTGCCTGAGGCACCCTGGCAGTGCCACGGGTATGTGGGTGCTGGTCAGGTGCACAGGCAGCCACAGATCTCCTCGCAGGCGGTTTTATGATGATGGAGCCATCATGCTGCGGGACGAGTCCTCGGTGCTCACCGGGATGCTCATTGGGCTCAGTGCCATTGACTTCAGGTAAGGACAGGTGGTATGGTGAGACATGGACACCCTGCCTCTGGCTGCCTTCCCCCGTGCTGCCCTGACCCTCTGCTTCTTCTCCTGCCGCCACTCAGCTTCTGCCTGAAGGGTGAGGTGATGGATGGCAAAACACCTGTGGTCATCGACTACACCCCCTACCTGAAGTTCACGCAGAGGTAACAGCCGGGGAGTCTCCCATCGGGTGGGGACCCCATTGCCTGTCCCCCAGCATGCTGGAGAGGCTCAGCTGGGCTCCCCCAATGCATGCCAGCCACCCGCCGTGGTGCCATCCCTGCTGAGCCCCTGTAATCCCTCAGCTACGACTACCTGAGCGAGGAGGAGGAGCGTGGCAGTGTGGAGAGCAGCACGAGTGAGGACAGCTCCCCCGAGCACCCCTACCTGCCCCTGGTCACTGATGAGGACAGTTGGTACAATAAGTGGCGCAAGATGGAGCAGAAATTTCGCATCGTTTATGCCCAAAAGGTACCAGGAGCTGGGGTGGGGCCGCCTGAGTGCCAGCTCCTCTGGGATGCTTCATCTCAGAGCTTGCAGTCTCCCGCTGCATCCCTGCAAGCCTGGTGGTACCCATAACCCTTCATCCTGCTGCTGTGGTGGCTGAAGCCTCTCTTGGTCACTCTGGGTGGCCCTGGCTCCAGTGGGGACAGCAGGGAGCTGCTGACGGCGATCTCGTGCAGGGCTACCTCGAGGAGCTGGTGCGGCTGAGGGAGTCACAGCTGAAGGACCTGGAGGCGGAGAACAAGAGGCTGAAGCTGCGCCTGGAGGAGGTGATGGTGCAGAACCAGCTGGAGAAGAGGGAGCTGGAGGGTGTCATCCTGGAGCTGCAGGAGCAGCTGTGAGTGGGGACCAGCTACTGATCCCAGGCCTGCCTGGGCACCATGGGCAGGGGGGTCTCTGGAGCCTGGATGCACTGTGAGCTCTGGGTGGGTCCACAGTGCCCCACTGACTATGAAGGGCAGGGTTCCTGGTGGTTCCTGACACCCCCTGTGCCCTGTGGGGTGTGATGGGTTCTCAATGCTCCTCCAATGTGTCCTACGTGCCCTGTGGGACACAGTGGGACCCCAGTGACCCACGTGGCACATAGGTTATGATGAGTGGCAGCTCCCTCCAGGCAGGACATGCAGAGTCCCTCGTGTCCCATTTATCCCTTAGGACGTGGTTGATGCCCACTGCCCCATAGAACCTGTGGGACACAAAGGGTCCCCTGTGTTCATTGCATCCTGTGGAGCATCTCCCATGTCCCATACGTCCTGTGGGCTGCATCACCCAGCAGATGCCCAGCACTGGTGGCTGTGATGGGTCCTGAGTGCCATCTGCCTTTGCTGCAGGACGGGGCTGATCCCCTGTGAGAACCCACAGCTGACTCAGCTCTCCAAGGAGATGGTGACCCCCCTGGTGAACCAGTGGCCCTCGCTGGGAACCCTCAATGGCAACGAGAGCGGCTCGGAGGGCAAGCTCTACAGGAGGTAACCCCCGTAGAAGGGCCAGAGTCACCCCAACCTGCACCCAGCCCCCTAACCCACCCCGGGCGGGGAGAGAGGCTGCCTCGGGCAAGGGATGAGGAGAAGGGCTGGTGGAGAAGGGCTGTGCTGGCCCTGGGGAGCAGGGGGCAGGGGGGCTCAGCGCCGTCCCTCTGCAGGCACAGCTTCGTGAGCACCGACCAGCTCTCGGCCGAGAACAGCCTCAGCTCCGACTCCCAGCGCCTGGGCGAGGGCAAGCGCGAAGGCGAGCCCTGGGGGCCCTTGGGTAAGACCCCCACCCCCATCGCAGGGTGCCCCGCAGAGCTCAGCACCACCCCACACGTGCACTCAGGCACCTTGCTCCCCCCAGCAGCTCCCATCCCCACTGCAGGGACGCTGCCCCGGCAGAGCAGCCAGCTCCGTCCCGGTGAGGTGGTCCTCGTCGTCGTCCCCCTCGCGGCGGGGCTGGGGCTGCAAAGTCACAGCCCCCACGCCGTGACCGTGTCCCCCCTCTCTGTGCCCGCAGGGAAGGACCCCACGCCCTCCATGCTGGGGCTCTGCGGCTCCCTGGCCTCCCTGCCCAGCTGCAAGTCCCTGGCCAGCCTCAAGTCCAACGAGTGCCTGGTGAGCGACAGCACCGAAGCCAGCCCAACCCGCAGCCCCAGCTGAGACCCCCGACCGCCTCACCGCCCCCCGGCCCGGCCCCCCGGCCCAGGGCCGCGGCGGAGGACTGACTTCATGTCCCCCCACCTCTCGCCCTCCTGGGACCGACGAGGGACTCGCTGAACCCACCGGGGAGGCTGGGGACACACATCCCCCTCCTCAGCTTGACATCCTGCCCTGGCTGCACCTCGGACCCCCAGCCCGGTCCCTGGCTGGAGACATGGACCCGTCGGGATGGGGGATGCTGGATTGGGACCTACGCGAGCTGGGGATGGGGTGGGAGGTGCGAACTGTGCTCGGGGGAGGGGACACACACACTGGGAGTGAATGCTGCTGAGGAGCAAGGCCTGGAGCTTCAGGGCCAAAGCCCCTCCAGGGCTGAAGGTCTGCACGCAGTCCTGATGCCCATCCTGCTCAGCCCACGGGCATCCCCCTCGGGCTTTGCCATATCCAGCTCCCCCCAGGGGCTGCAGTGGGGGTGGCCTGTCCCTCTCTTTGGGGACCAGCTGTAGTAGCATCCCCAAGACAGAGATAGGCACCCCTCTCGCCCTTCCCCTGCTCCCCGGAGTTTTGGGTTGCTTTGGGTGATTTTGATTTTTACTTCAGCCCCATCTGCCTTGTTGGAGCAAAAGGAATCAATAAACACAGCAAGAGGAGGTGGCCTCCATAAGCTCCCCCTGCAGCCATTACTGGGAAAAGGTGCGACAGGAGCCCTTGAGTGTTCCCCAGACACGAGGTCTTGCCCGAGGCAAGGACAAAAGAGGCAGTTCCATGAACCTCTTTCAGCTCCCCGGGGAAGGAAGAACACCTTTGGGACAGAGCAGGTCGCCATCGCCAGTGGGGAGCTGCTTCAGGGGGAGCAAGGATGTCCTGGGGTCTCCTTCCCCCCAGTAAGAGCACAGCCAGGACCTGCTGGCTGGCATTAGGGAATGTCTTCCACAGCCATGCAGGGAAGGGAATCCTCGGCCTAAGAGACAAATAACTCCTTTTATTTAAGAAAATAAGAGAGCTTCCCCCCTGGAGTCCCGTGGCAGGCTGGGGCTGTGCTGTACTGAGCAGGTTGCTGGGGCAGAGCCTCATGGTGAAGGGACAGGGCACGGGCAGAGGTTGCCAGAATTCCTGCCAGCCTCTTCCCCCGAGAGCAGCAACGAGGTCTGTCCCCATGCAGGGTCCAAGCTCAGGGTCTAGCAGGGGACAGAGACAGCCCCAGTGGGAGGAGGTGCAGAGGGCAGGAGAAGGTCCTAAAGTCCTCATGGCATCTGGGGTGGGTAAGGGGATACTGTGCGTGACTGATGACAAGAGCCTTAGGTGGAGGAGGCCTTGGGGGCTGAGGCAGGTGCACGAAGAAGCTCCCCACGAGGGGGCTCGATAGAGCCCCAGCTCTCATCTCCTGCTCCCTTGAGTCTCCTGGGGCACCCCCTCCTCGCCAGGGAATCAGTGAATCCAGCAGCCACATCTGTCCAGCCTCAAGGGATGGGCACGGGGGCACTCCACCCGCCCGGTGTCACAGCAGCAGGCACAGATGGGCCCCAGTGCACAGGACAAAGGCACTTGGTCTTTGCACAGCCGAGTGCAAGTCGCTGCTCCTGGGGCAGGGGGGAATGGGTTGGCACTTGGCCCCCAGGGCACTGGCCACATCTAGCCCAGTCCTGGCTCACGACCCTGGCAGCCGCCGCTCCTGGTTCAGCTTCTGAAAGAAGGTCTTGCCAAATTCGTAGGTGCTGATCATGATGGCACAGGCAGGTGCCACCTTAATGACACGGGGCAGGAAGCCTGCAAGGACAACCTCATTATAGACCCTTGGCAAGAGCAGTAAACCCTGGGGGGGCTGGGGGCAAATCCTTACCTGCAAACAGCCCCCGGGCACCAGACTCAGCCCGGATCCGGCGCAGTAGCAGCCAAGTTGAGGAGGGCTTGGAGGCTGTGACTGTGGGGAGAGGGGAGTGGGTGAGGATCCAGGGGTGTCCGTGTACCACCAGGGAATGCCCCCCTGAAGCACCCACTCAGAGCCCACACCCTCACCTGGGTGCACCTCGCTGTCTCCCAGCTCAATCTGCCGCTGGGTCTTCACCACGTCGAACGGCAGCGTCAGCACCGCAGCCACCTGCAGGGACAGACAGCAGCTGGGTGCTGAGGGGACCTCAGTGTCCCCGGCCAGTGCTGGCTCTGCCAACAACACCTCTCAGTGTCGTCCCAGCTGCCATCACCTCCCAGTAACGCTGAGCCCCATCCCCTGCAGCCTGCGGGGACCACCTGCCCCTGCTTACTGCCGAGCAAGCCGCAGGGCCCCAAGCTCACCGTGCCGGAGATGGCCCCGGAGGCGAAGGTGATCATGAAGGTGGCCTCATCCAGCCCGGCCTTGCCGCACAGCCACTCCTTCACCAGCTCGTAGTTAAACCAGTAGAGAGCTGGGCGGGGACAAAGCCGGCGGCGGTGTGAGGAGGCACGGAAAGCCAGCACCGGGCGAGGAGGGGTCCCGGACACACCAACCTCCCCCCGCCACAGCTCCCAGCGGCGCCGTACCCGAGAAGGGGACGTCCCTCAGCACGGTGGGCCCCCAGCCCCTCCAGAGGGACAGCCAGCCGTCCTGGGCCACCGCCGACTGGATGCAGGCGCCCAGCTCCCGGTAGCTGAGCTGCCGAGACTGCATCTTGGTGCGGATGAGCTCCAAGGGGCTGATCACCGTCACCGTCACCACTGCAAGGGAGGCGACAGCGCCCAGTGGCTCCAGCAGCCGGCACCGAGCCGCCGCGGCGCCGTGTCAGGGCAGTCGGGTACCCAGCGTGGGCTCCGACGGCTGTGAGGGTGCAGGGTTGGTCCAAGGGTGCCCCCGGGGAGGAGGGGTACTCACTCCTGGCGAGGGCACCGGCCAGCAAGGGGATGTAGCGCCCGCGGCTCCCTGTCTGAGCACGCAGGTAGTCCCGGAGCTGGTCGTAGGCGGTGAAGTAAATGGCAGTGGCTGGCACAGCCATGACCCTGTGGAGGAGGGCAGCTGTGAGGGGCACGTGTGCCCTCCCCAGGGGCTGGTAGGAGGCTTGGGGAGGATGTCCATGTGCCCAGACAGGCGTTAGCACCCAGATTCACCCCCAGGCAGGGTCCAAACTCACAAGGTGGGTGGCAGGCCGCTCCACAGAGACCTGATGCCCTCGTGGCGTGTGATCTTCACAAAGGCATCCTGGGGAGAGAGCACAGCACCAGGCAGAGGGCCAGAGGGGCAAATGCTTCCTGCAACAAACGTCCTGACCCCTGCCCAAGACAGAGAGGCCCCTGCCCACCCTTCCTGTGCCCACAGCCCCTACCAGTGTGCCGGTGAAGCGGGTGGGGGCCTTGTACCAGGCAGTGCAGCTGTTGCCATTCTGGCAGACGTACAGGTGGTCCATGAGCCCATTGCAGTAGAGGAAGCATTTCCCTAGGATGGGGGGCAACAGCATCACCATTAGACAGGAGACTTCCCTTCTGCCCTGTGCCCAAGCCTATTTGATCCTCAAACCCTCAATGCCCAAGTCTGGTGGGGAAAAACCCCAGACTGAGATCAGAAGAAGGAAAACCCTCCAGGAAGGGTCCAGCGGCGGCCAGACCCATGCCCTGGGGGACGTCTAGCCTCACTGCAGGGACAGCAGCACAGCAGGAGCCAGTTTCTGACTTGCTTGCTACCAGGTCTGTTGCCCTGGCACAGTGGGGACCCACTATAGGAGCCAGCATGGGCCCCAGGCTGCGCTCTCAGGCCAGGCAGTGCAGAGCAAGCAAGGCACAAGAGATCCAAGGGGGCTTTGATGTAGCAAGAGGATAGTGACAGGACAGGGGACCACAGCCAGCAAGGTCCCAAAGCAGGGCTGCAGGAGATGCTGTGGGACTGGGACAGTCCCAGACCCCACACCAGACAGTGATGCCCTCTCAGCCCAAGAGCCCAAGCCACCACCATCAGAGAAGCAAACCGGGGCCAGGGCCTGGCAAAGCAAAGCCACTGGTGGCAGGAGCTGCCCACCAGCCCTAGGCATTACTCACATCTGGCCTGCTGAGCACCCCTGGGCACAGACTGAGCTGGCAACACTGAAATACACAATGGAGACATGTCGAGTGCTGACATGGGCACATGCCACCACCCCAGGCTAGGGCACATGCGTGTGTTGCAGCTCCAAAGTAGACAGTTGGAGAACATGGGTGAAGGGGCAGGATGTCCCCACAACCACTTCCCAAATGGTCTCTACTGTAACCCAAGCAGTCTTTTGGGACCAGCCCCAGCCCCCAAACCCAGAGGGAGTAAGGCAGATGGGGGTCGCTGGAACCCATGGGGTCTCTCTTGTCCAAAGGAAGCTGTGGGGAGTATCATGGAGGCAGGCACAAAAGCTGTGGGAGTTAGAGCAAGCACCTGGAGAAGGATGAGCCCTTCCACCCCACTCCCCAGCAGGCAGGGGGCTGCTGGGCATTGGCTCGGGGCTGTGGAGTGGGAACGACAGAGACAAGCACCAGTCTGGCTCCCCTGGCAGGGCCCCCCGAGCCCGTCGGGCCGAGGGGCCCATGGTGCCCTGGCACCTCACGATGGCCCCGCGCTGGGGAGCTGGCGAATCCCAGCCACCTGCTCTGGCAACTGGGTCACCCCTGTGGGCTCCTCGGGGGCTGGCAGGGGCGGGGGCCCTGGCTGGGGCCCCCCGACCCCGGTACCTTTGGAGAAGGGAGTCCTCTGCGCCTGCAGCCGGATCTTTACCACGTCCAGCGGCGTCACTGAAACGACACCAACCCCTCAGCCGCCGTGCACCGTGCCAGTCCCGCGCGCGGTGCCCAGCCGCTGCCCGCGGAGCTCACCGAAGAGGGAGGTGAGGATGGCTCCTGTCCCCGAGGCCAGCATCTGCTGCAGGGGTGTGATGGCCCCGCCGGGGCTCGGCGACGTCTCCTCGGCCATGGCGCTGGCTCCCTGCGACACAGGCGGGGGGACGCTGGATGCCGGGGGGCAGGGCCCCTGCCCGGGCACAAGCGATGCCCTCCCACCACCCCCACTCCACGGGTGGGAGGACAGCGTCCCACTCCCGGCAGCGCTATCGCACGGCACAGGGCAGGCGCGGGCCCTCCCCGTAATCGTGCTGCCCCTTCGGGGGGGCATAGCCACAGCTTCTGAGGCCAGCACCGCCCCGATAACGCCCCCGGGCCCCCGCTGGCTGCCGCCCAGCAGAGGTGGGGACAGCCCCAGCCAGCCTCCAGCGCCCCCGGGGCAGGAGGATCGCTCCCTCCCGGCACGCGGGCAAAGGAGAGACAGGAAGCAGCAAAGTCCAGAGAACACCACCCCTGGGGTGGCAGCGCCGAGGGGCACCCCCCGCAGCCAGGCCGTGCAAGCATCCAAACCGGCGCCTCAAAGAGGGGCTGCAGGGACAAGAGCTCCTACGTGCCCCCTCTGGTGCCCCCGGCGAGGCTTGGCAAGGCTGCGGCCCCAGGGCCAGCAGCTCTGCCCTCGGGAAGCCGGAGCCATCGCATCTTTCCTGCCGGAGCAGGCAGCCAGAGAGCAGCCTCAGGATCAGCTGCTCCCTCTCGCCGCAGCCCGGGGATGGTCCTCGCCGTGCCACGGCAGGAGGGCTCCAGGTCCCCAGAACCTTTGGATTTTTTTTGTTCTTTCCAAAGCCAGGGAATGCAGCAAAAAAAGCCCTTCAGCACCTGACTCAGCAATCCACAAGGTCGGAGCAGTCATAAATCTCCCAGTTTCAGGCTTTGGACTCGTTCAGTGCCCAAGGCTGCGAGCAGGGATAGGTCCATCCCAGAGCTGCACACATCAGCCTCGCCCCAGAACAGCTGGGTGCTGCTGTGGGGTGGGCAGGACGCCCACTGTACCTGCAGAGCCCTGGCATGCTGCCCGCGGACCTGCCAAGCCATGCCACCGGCAGGGCACCCAGCCCAGTGCTGGCTCTGTCCCTTCACACAAAGCCTTACGCAAGAGGGGGGTGGTGGGGAGAGCTTTGACTTCTCTGCACTGCAACACCTGAAAGGCTTCAGCTGAGCGATTTACACCTGGTGTTTGTGCATGCCACAACAGGACCCCCTCCCAGCCCCCGGGGAGGGCTTCTCGGCTGTGTCACAGCTCCCGGCCCTGCTGAGAGCTGCTCCTTTTCCCACCCAAGGGAAAAAAAAAAAAAAAAGAAAAAAGTCGCTAAAACCCAGGATCCAGACCCCTCGGGGCTAGGTCTGCAGACCTGGTGGGTGTGCTGGGTACAGCCCTGGGATGCTGGGGGGAGCGAACAGGCGTTCGGACGGTAAAGAGAAGAAATTCCAAGGGACGGGAGGAGCTCAGCTGCCCTCTGCCCGCGCAGGAAGGGCCCTGCTGGGTGTCCGTGGGGGAACATTAAAGGAAATCCTCCAGACAGACCCCTCCTGTGCTTCCCAGCGCCTGGGCTGTGCCAGCCTGGGGCTGCCAAGCTGCGTTTTCCACCCGCCCCTGCCCCCGGCGTCCCTGGAAGGGCCCCAGCAGCCCCGGGGGCCTCATCCTGCCGGGGCACAGCCCCGCCCGGGGCAGGACCTGGGCACTCGCCCGGACAGGCAGAGATAGCAGCCAGGGCTGCTGGGGAGGGTTCGGCCACAGCTCATCCCTCGTACTCCGAGGGTGGGCTGGGGGCAACACCACGCACGCGGTGTGCCCCTGGGCACACAGGCACCCGGCCCGGCCCCGGAGCTGGAGTTTGCAACCATGCCTGGGGTCTGCACCCAACTCCCTCAAGTCTCGCGGCCCCCAGCCCAGGGCTCTGGAGTTCGCAGACCCTCTCAAGCACTCCGCTGCCCTCCTCAGCACCGCTCCTCTGCAACTCCCCTCGAGGTCTGTACCTTATGGCCCCCAGCCCAGGGCTGCGTCCCCTCCGATGGGGTTTGCTGACACACACATCCCCCCCCAAGGACCCTTCTGCGGGGTCTGTAGCACCCCCAAACAAAGGATTNTGGGAGCCCGGAGGGGACCCCCGCAGCCGCCTCTACCCCTCCCCGAACCACCTTACGACCCCCACCGCTACGGAAGCAGATGCCGGGTCGGCAGAAAAGTCGCGGGGAGGTCACCGCGGGGGAGGTCCCCTCCCCACCTGCTCATTCCAGCCGCCCGCGGCCTTGCCCTGCACCGGCACCGGGAGTGGGGCAGGTGTCGGCGCCTTTAAGGAGCCCCATGGACGTCTCGAGCCACGGCCGCGCGCCGGCCCGCGCGCCACTTCCGTCCTGCCCGCCCCACGCCGCGCCGGCAGCGCGCGCCTGCGCCTCTCGGCCCCGCGCGTCACGGCGCCCCCTGGTGGCCCGGAGGCTGCAACGGGCGCCCAGAGTCCTGGGTGGGCGTTAGATTTAAACCCACTGCGGCTGGGAGAGGGGTGAGCCTGGCACGGGCACTGCAGGGAGAGGGGTGAGCCTGGCACGGGCACTGCAGCGAGAGGCGGTCCCCTGGGTGCTGCAGCCAGCAGGAGAGGCTTTGGGGGTTTGCCCCTGTGAGCTGAGGCAACTTCTGCACATAGAGCAGCCACAGCTAGGATGCAGCAAGGTGCTTCTACAGCCTGATCCCACCAGGACTAGCAGGGAGGAACCAGCCCCTCCAAGGTGCTGCTGCAGGGAAAGGGAAGCACCAAGAGCCTACTGCCACCCCACTCTCCTTTCTAAGGTCCAAGGAGAGGAGGTGGGTGCCAGCTAGGGCCTTTTAAACTAACCCAAGCTGAGAAGGAGGAGGCATTGTAGCCTATATAGTACTACTCCCCCAGGACCTGGGCTGTGGGAGGTTTTTTGGGGGGTCAAGATACCAAAGAAAGGAAACACCTTCTGGTGAGAGCTTTTAGGGATCTTTGCTGTGTGTTAGCTGGAAAATCTCTTTTATTGGAAGGCTGCAGGTTGTTTTCTGCCTTGCCAGCCTTTTTGCCTAAGAGGAGCTTTATTCAAGAAGAGGTGTGAGGAGAAGGTTCCTAAGTCCTTCCTTGGATCTCGGAAGAAAGACGCAAGAATGTGCTGCTACAGAGAGAGCTGCAGCCCCTGCAGTGGGCTGCTGTGGTGTCCGGTGGTGGCTCACATCTCTGCCAACAGGTGCAGGCACTGGAACCTTCTCTGGTAGTTCCACCTGGCCCTCTAAGAGTTGTGGCTTCAAGTTAGGGATTTGCCTTCACTGGGAGGCTTAAAATCTTGTCTCTGCTCCATGTAGGTACTCAGGATTGTTCCTTGTCATGTGTTGGAAGCCCTTTGTGCAGACCTTTGTGAGCCCTCTGTGGTGGTCTTACTTCTGGTGGTGTTTTAAGCTAGAGAAGATGCTTGGCTGTGTGCTGGTGAGAGCAGCAGAGCAGTGCTGAGCGGTGACCTTGCTGCTGCTGAAGGTGCTGCCTGATGCTGTAATGAGAGCTGGTGACAGCAGATGGCTCTCAAAGCCCCTTTGAAAGCTGAGTGGAGGCTACCAAGGGGCACAGGCTCTGGCCTGGCACTGTAGAGCCCCAGCAAGGTGACAAGTGGTGGCTGGGTGGGGCAGAAGAAGTGGGAGAAGAGCAGAGTGGTGCTGCAGCTGGTGCGTCCTCCTGGTAACCCCGCAGGCTCCTGGGGACTGTGTGCGTGCGATGACTTTACTGCCAAAGCCGTCAGTGGCACTGCGTGGTGCAACCCTCCTGGCAGAGCAGGGCTGAGCTCTTGCGCTGGCTCAGGCTGTGCGAGTGCCTGCGTCCCGCTCCGCCCCTCTGAGCGCCATCCTGTGGCCAGAAGAGGAAGGACTCAAGGACAGGCAGCTCGCAGATGGCCACCAGCAGGCCCTGCCCGGGGCAAGCAAGTAGGAACAGTTTGGTGCTTCAGCGTCTGCAGACGCAGCGGTATCTGGCGAGCAGCCTGTCCCACCCTAGGGCCATGTTCCCGGAGCCGCAGTGGCTGCTGTCCTCTAGGGGGAAAGGCCCTTCTGGCTGTCTCTGAAGTTTGTCAGTGAAGGGCACACCAATGCCAGGAGCAGTGATCAGGCTTCCGTCCTGTGAGGCACTGCTAGCATCTGCCTAGAGGTCGTAAACAGCCGCGGGGTGGTGCGTGAGGGAGAGGAGCTGCTGAGGCTCAGTCTGGATGTGCAGACAAAAGGAGCCTGAGGCCTCTGCCAGCACTCACTGCCCTGCCAGGATGCCAAGGCCAGGGGAGTCTTGACTTTGGGATGTGGGGCCAGGAACCTCTGAATTCCCACGGGCTCACATAAGTGAATGCATCCTGTACCTCCCCGATGAGTCAGCTCTGCCTCTTAGACACAGGCTTTAAGTGGTCTGGAAAGCCTCTTGAAGCAGGCAATTTAGAAATGGAATAATGATTAATTAAGAAAAAGACATCCTCAGGGGTGCTGGGTCTTGCATCTTCTGTTTGTAGCCCTTGGACTCTGCGTGCCTCAGCTGCGGGGGAAAAAAGGGAATCACCTTTCACTTGCTGGGGAGGCGAAAAGAGGGCCCAGGTGGCTCAGTCTGAGTTTGGCAGCTTTCTGGTTTGCTGCTGGTCGGAGGGAAGCGGTGAGCTGCTTCTCCCTGCCCAGTGGCGCTGAGGATCTCGCTGGCTCTCAGTGCTGAGTCACGGCCCCGGTAGCTGCCACCCGCCCTGGCACCCGGGGATGTTTCTGTCTCTGATTTGCACCTCGACATCCCTGCTGGGCTCGGCAGGGGCTAGAGGGGATGGATCCTGCTCCCGTTGTCTGTGGCGGTGAAATTCAGGTGTGACTTCAGCCGGGGAGAACCGAGTCGGAGTTGCAGATAGGTGCAGTTGGTTTCAGCTTGGAATGAACGGGGCCGGACAGGCTCTAACCCATCCCCTTCCGAGCTGCGAAGGCAGAGCTGCTGGGGGAGGCTTGCAGGAGCCGTGCTGCGGTCTGGGCAATGTCTGCTGTGACCGAGAGAGCAAAGCACGGCTGGGAAACCGCTTGTGTAACACCCAGCTCGGGGCTCCGGAGCTCGGGAGCTGCCGGCACGCAGCTGGCTCCTGGGCCGCTGCCAGGGCTGCTGCCAGGGCTGCATTCGCGGCCGTGCCCTGGGAAGCAAGTCTGGGAGCTGCGTCTGCCGGGGGCTTCCTTACTGGGCAGGGGTCAGCCCTTGGGCTGCCAGCCGGCACCCGGAATTGATCAGAAAGATCAGTCCAGTCTCGCTGCTGGAGACAATTGTGAAAGCCATTAGCCCATTTCCCTTTTGTTCCCAGGTGAACCTAAAGGGCCAGGTTGCAAAAGGGATCTGAGCTGTAATGGAATTAAGCTAGTGCAGAGCTGGAGGGTTTATTCCAGCTCGGACCATTACGGGTTTGCCAAAGCCACCCTTAATCTGAGTTAAGTGACTGAAATGAGGCAGCTTGTGGACAGATGAGGCCCTGGGGGGCTATTAGACTTAAACCCACTGCAGCCCAGAATTCCCAACACGGTGCTGCAGGTGAGATCTGAGTGATCCTGTCCTGCCTGCTGCCAACACCTGCCTGGGAACACCTTGATACGGTGTGGAGCAGGTTACAGAACTCGGCTGTGGGGGTGATGAGCCCTGTTTATGGGCGAGGAAATAGGGAGGGAAGCTGAAGGCTTAGTGCTTTCCTTCCTTTATAACTCAGTGCTACGAAACAGTCTTGTTTGTAGCCAGCAGCGTTGTGGGGTGAAAGAACAGGCAGAAGGAGCCTGGATCAGGCTGGAGTGGTGTGGTAAGTCCACAGATCTTTTACCCTGTACCCAAACCCACCTTGTGAATGCGAAGTGGGCAGAAGAGCTCTGTGTAGTAATTAAAGTTTGCATCAGCTGTCAGCCTGATGAGTCTACAGGTAAGGAATGTGCCCACGGAGTGCTCCTCCGCGGCTCCTCCCGGCCAGCACAAGATCTGTTGATCGCTGTGAGCTCATTCTGCTCGGGGAGCTCTCAGCGGCGCCGCAGGGCTTGGGCTGCTCCAGCAGCTCCTGTAACACCTCAGTGCTGCTGCAGCGGCAGCCCCCAGCAGCTCCTGTAACACCTCAGTGCCGCTGCAGCGGCAGCCCCCAGCAGCTCCTGTAACACCTCAGTGCTGCTGCAGCGGCAGCCCCCAGCAGCTCCTGTAACATCTCAGTGCTGCTGCAGCGGCAGCCCCTTGCATCCACCCGGTGTGAAGAAGTGGGCGCAGGGAGCAGAGGTGGGGCTGAGCTGTACTCCAGAATGAGTGTCCTGCTGCTCAGCAGGGCTCTTGTCAAAGGGTTGGATCTGTAGCAAGCTGGAGGTGTGTGCTGAGACACCTGAATGGGAAGGGAACCTTCTCCCAGGTGGTGGGAGCCTGCTCCCAGGTTTAGCAGGAACACTCAGTCCGTTTCTGGCCCTGCAGGGTGCTGAAGAGGAAAAGCTGGATGCAGATTTGATTATTTCTCGGCGGTAATCTCGTTTACCCGGGAGGTCCATGCGCTGATGTTTCTCTGAGCACAGAATTGCACAGCAGGAGGCTGAGCCTTTGCCCATTGTACCTTTAGGGCTGCTGATGGGTCTGGGAATGTTGTTTTGAAGCGCTTCGCCCAGGGCCAGGACAGGAAAGGTGACTGCAGGATGACTGTGGAGAACACTGCTGTTCCACTTCGGGCTGGCAGCACTGTGGTCTGCTTAATTCTTGCCCAGCCTTTGCCAACAGACCTTCTAAAAGGCCCAGAATGTGTAAGAGTGGCACTGCCTGAGCATCATCTGCAACTGGCTAATGATGTGTCCCCATTCTGTGGTTTCTTGGATCCTGAAGGGACTCTGTTCCTGGTGAGCTGAGAACTCAGGCAGTCAAAGCTGGGCTTGGAGATGGCTTCAGGAAGCCAGGAGTCATCACCCTGAGTGATTTTGCTCCTGTCATAGAATCACAGAATTGTCAAGGTTGGAAGGGACCCCAAGGATCATCCGGTTCCAACCCCCCTGCTGTGGGCAGGGACTCCTCACAGGTTGCCCAGAGCCACATCCATGCTGGCCTTAAAAACTTCCAGGGATGAGGCTTCCACCACCTCCCTGGGCAACCTGTGCCAGGCTCTCACCACCCTGGTGGTGAAGAGCTTCTTCCTAATATCTAACCTGCATCCACTCACTTCTAGTTTTGCTCCATTGCTCCCAGTCCTATCACAACCTGACACCCTAAAAAGTCCCTCCCCAGCCCTCCTGTATCCCCATTCAGATACTGGAAGGCCACAATAAGGTCTCCTCAGAGCCTTCTCTTCTCCAGACTGCACAGCCCCAACTCTCTCAGTCTGTCTTTAGACAGAGCCCTGTTGGAGGATGCTAGGCTGATCCCCATCCAGTCTGCTGTTCCTGGTGCATCTGGAGTGCCTGCAGGAAGAGCTGCTGATCCAGAGCTGGACTTTGGCTGCTTGCACCATAAGCTGAAATGCAGCTTGTTGCCTGTTGCCTCCTTGCAGCACTGTAGTAGCTACTTTACAATTCCCAAAGCAGTGCTGTTGGGTTTTGGGAGGGAGATGATGTGTCTGTGCTGGGGAAAACTCTCCAGCTAACTCAGTGGGTTTATAGTAACTCATTTCCTAACTAACAGGGCAGAAAGGAGTCACTCCTCTGTTCCAGCTACCTTGCCTGTTTCTGCTGACCTGAAGAAGCTCTGCTTCGTGCTGGTGCAAATCCATGAATGCAGTTTGCCTGCCCTCATATGGCTGTGCTGTTGATACTGTAGTAAGAGAAGGGCTTTGCCTCTCTGCAGGGCTGGCTACAAGACACCTTGAGACCTGTGTTCCAAGCTGAGAGGGACCATTCCCAATCCTATCTGCTTTTAAACCCCTCCAATGGTGTGGATTCACATCTGTTTCTCTTGATCCCTCCTGAACTTTCTCTGTCACAACCTCTGCCAGAAGCCTGTCCTTGCACTGGGCATTTGCCCTTGGTTTACACCTTAATGTTTCTTAGGTAAAACTGAAGCCTGGAGCCTGACAGGAGCTCCCTCCTGCAGTTCCTCCACTACATCCAGTGGCCAGGGATGCTAAGCCTGTGATGCAGGGCAGGAAGTCCATCGAGGGATCTCCACTGTGCTCACAGAGCTCCCAAGCAGAGCCAGAGCATCTCAAGGCTGCTCCAGATGAAACAGGCCAGGTGAAGAGGAATCTTTTGGGAGTGCAACTTGTTTCTTCAGCCTCATCTTCAGCTTCCCAGTGCTTCAGGCTGGGTTGCAGGTTCTCTATTGGGCAGTAAGGGAACCCCAAAGCTCCCTAATGCCTCAGTGATGAATATGTCACTTGGTGACTCCTTCCTACAGCTATCTGCTGAACCAGATGCCAATTAAAGCTGCCCAGAACCTTCCTCCATGCACGCTGTGCAATCCCATTGCCATTGTGGCTGCAGAGCTGCCTGCCTGGTGTAGAAGGCTGCTTCCTCTTGGTCAGAGTGGATGAAACCAGACCTGGATGGTTGCACCTGCAGCTCTTGTCAGGGGCTGGTGAGCAAGGCAAGGGGATGGTGCCAGCAGCGTATGAGCTGTTGGTCTCTTCACAGAATGAGAGAATCAGTCAGGGCTGGAAGGGACCACAAGGAGCATCCAGCTCCAACCCCCTGCCATGCCCAGGGACACCTCACACCAGCTCAGGCTGTCCACAGCCTCATCCAGCCTGGCCTTAAACACCTTCAGGGATGAGGCTTCCACCACCTCCCTGGGCAACTCTTGCCAGGCTCTCACCACCCTCATGCTGAACAACTTCTTCCTAACATCCAGTCTGAATGTCCCCATTTCCAATTTTGTTCCATTCCCCCCAGTTCTATCCCTACCTGATAGCCTAAGAAGTCCCTCCCCAGCTTTCTTGCAGCCCCCTTCAGACCCTGCAAGGCCACAAGAAGGTCCCCTGGGAGCCTTCTCCTCTGCAGCATGCACAGCCCCAACTCCCTCAGTCTCTCCTCACAGCAGAGCAGCTCCAGCCCTCTGCTCATCCTCATGGCCCTTCTCTGGACACCTTCCAGTCCCTCCAGATCCCTTCTGCCCCAGGGGCTCCAGCACTGGATGCAGTGCTCCAGGTGGGGTCTCAGCAGTGGGGAGCAGAGGGACAGGATCACTTCCCTGCCCTGCTGCCCACACTGCAGCCCAGGCTCTGGTTGTTCTTTGGGCTGCAGGAGCTCACTGACTTGCACACTGAGGACAAATATTCCAGTGGGCTTTGCCTTCCCACCTCGTGGGTGACTGCTGACCAGGCAAGCCTTCATGCCATTGCAAGGCCCAGGGTGCTCAGGAGGTGGTCTGCCTGCTGTTTGCTCTGTGCCAAGCCAGCCTGTCCCAGTTGCTCCTGCAAGCAGCTCCCAACCCCTCTGCAAGGCAGAACAAAGTCCTCCCACACTTGCCCTGCAAATCTGTTGGTCCTGTTGCCACCCAAGTGGCACTTTCCTGGCACACCTCTGACAGGGACAAGAGTGAATGGTATCACAGATTTGGTCCCAATATTCCCTTCTCCATTCCCTGTCTCCCTACTGCATTTTGCCCATCCCCATAGCTGTGGTCTGGCGCCAGCCCACACAACCAGGGGGCTGTGGGGTGTGTGTGTGGTCCCTGTGCCCTGCTCAAGGGCATTGCCACAGTCACTCTGGTTTGCTGAGCTCGCTGAGGAGAGCTGAGCAGGGCTGGACCCCAGGGGTGAATGTAGCTCCTCAGGCATGAGGTCCTGGGAGCAGGTGCATGTAAGGGTGATGAAGATGAAGGATCTGTAGGACAGGTCTGGTGAGGAGAAGCTTAAGAATTGGGGTCGCTCAGCCTGGAGAAAAGGTGAGCAGGGGCAGGAGACCTTCTCGTTCTCTGCAGCTCCCCAAAGGAGGCTGGAGCCAGGGAGGTTGTGCTCTGCTCCCAAGTAACAGAATGCAACATCCTCGAGATGCAGAGCAGGGCAGGTTTAGGTTGGGTTTGAGAAGGTTTCTTCACTGAAGGGATTCCCAAGGACTGGAACAGGCTCCCAGAAGCAGTGGTCGAGTCCCCATCCCCGGGGGTGTCCGAGCCAGGCAGAGCTGCGGTGCGCAGGGGCAGGGCTCCAGCACCAGCCTCGGCAGAGTCAGAGTGGTCCAAGTTGATGATCCTGAAGGTCCTTTCCGAGCAGACTGACAGCAGCAGGCAGGGCCGGCAGAGAAGTCTACCCTCGCCCTGGGCTGGCCGGGCAGAGCCTGCTCCGGCTCCGCGGCGGCGCCCAGCACGAAATGGCGCCGCGAGCGGCTGCGGGAGGCGGGGGCAGTGCTTGCGCGCCCCCTGCCGGGCGGGGCCTGCGCTGCCGCTGCCCGCAGACAAAAGGCGGCGGCGGCCCCTCCCTCGCACCGCGCATGCNCCGGAGCTCCGCGCCCGCCCCCGGCCCGCCCCGCCCGCGCCGCCGCTGTCACTCGCCGCCCGGCTCCGGTGCGGACTCCCCTGCAGCGGCAGGTAGGGCCACGGGCTCCGGGAGCGACGTGCCTGGGGAGGGCAGGGGGGCGGTGGTGGTTGCTGCACGCCCGCATCCCCTCTTCTTTCCCCGGTGTGCCGCGCTGCGGTTCGCTGTCCCCACGCTGAGAGCGTGAAATGGGGTGGAGAAAAAAAAAAAAACAAAACCAAAAAGGAAACAAAACAAACCCCTCAGTGATATGGCACCTAAACTCCAAAGTANAAAAAACCCCAAACCCAACCATTTCAACCCAAAAAAACCGCCGTGGAGGGGCGTGTCAGCGCCGGTGCCGGTGCAGCCCCTGCGGCAGCGCTGCCGCCCGGCTGCAGGTGCGCGGCGGTGCAGGGCATGGTGTGGGGGGACCGCGGGCAGGAGAGAGGGGCTGCCAAGGATTATTTTTTTGCTTATTCGTTTTCTTTTTTACCCGGGGTTTGGGTTTTTTTGTGTCCCATTTCCAAGCGGCAGGTGGGGCTGGGGGCTACGCCGGCAGGGCTGCGGCAGGAGGGGTGGGCAGCGCCTTCCCGGCGCGGTGCCATCTTCTGCATCNCACTGTGCTGCCAAAAAACCCAAAGTGGATTACAAATGGCAAGCTTAGAAACAAAATCAGGGAAAAAAAAAAAAAAAAAAAAAAAAGGAAAATGAAAAGGCAAATGAAGAGTAGTGAACCGCGAGCCAAAAGCATCTGAGAAAATGGAGCTGTCCACGCCCAGGCTGAAATTTGGGGGTGGCAAACGCTATTGAGGTCACGGTGCCCGGAGTTGCCTTGCTTTGTTGCATCCCTCAGATGCCCGGCCGGAGGGTCCCGATGTTTAACGTTAGCAGCACCCGAGGTGGGTTCCTGCGCTGCCGAGCCCTGGGTTACCCCAGCCCGGCTGGGGATGCTGTGGCCAAGCCCTGCGGCTTTGGGGTTGTGCTGGTGCTGCTCGCTGTACCTGGGGGTGCTGGCGGTCCCTGGGCGTGCCTCGCACCTCGTGGGTGTCCGCATGATGCGCTGAAATTGACCCCATGTGGGTTTCATCTCTCTCTTTCCCTGCCGCTTGCTCTTTCTTGTCCTAAAATGACACCGGGCAGAGCGTGGGGCTGGACCCCTTTTGGGGTTTGCCTTTTTTCTTTTTTTTTCCCTTCCCTTTAGCTGGGGTTGTCTTTATTTTAAGCCTATAACTTCACAGGCGTGTAAAAAGGAAGTTTTCTTGCCAGGTGTCTCCAGATGTGCAGTGCATTACACCTGCCCTCCTTGCTCGGAGCAATTAATCCCACGAGGAGCAGAAGCAGCTCATTCCGGCTGAGGGATGGAGGTTTTTGCTGCATCCCTGCCTCCTGAGGTAGCCCAGGGGAAGGGCTGCTTACGGAGGATGCTTTTGAACACCAGCAGTGCAATCCTGTTGTTGGTTTGGAGAGGGCAGCTGCCATCGCTTGGAAGGGAGTTTCTGCTTCCATTTGCTGGTGGCACCACCAGGCGAGGTGCAGCAGCTCCATTTGCTGGTCTTGCTTAGAAACAGGCTGGGTGGAAGGAGCAGCTGAGATGAGCTAAGCTGTCACTCCAGCAATTGGTATGCAGCTTGCTCCTGGGCTGCCCTGCGTTGGGCTGCGTGGATCTGGGCAGATGTCTGACTCGTGTCTGAATGAGTGGAACAAAATTCACTACTCAGAGTCATTAATGCCTTCTGTTGGGCAATGGCTGCCCCTTTACCTCCAGTGGAAGGTTTTGCTGCCAGTACCTCAGGTTTGGAGTGCTTTGTGGTTTTCTTTGTGCAGCTCAATGTATTATTTTTGCATATTATTGTGGGGTTTTTTCTCCTCAAGTTGGTCACCCAAAACAGGTCTCAGCTGGGCATTTACAGGCTGCTCTTGAGAGAAGGAAAGTGAAAATCTCCTGCTCTTTAGAAATGAGAAGCAGTCTAACCCAGCTACACTTGAGTTCCTCTTGATGTGCACAATGCTTGGGTCTTAGCCCTCCCCTCTGCTGTGAGGACAGGCTGGGGGAGCTGGGGGGCTTCAGCCTAGAGAAGGGATGACTCTGGGGGGACCTCAGAGCTGCCTTCCAATACCTGGAAGGAACCTAGAGGAAGGCTGCAGAGGGACCTTTTCTGGGGGTGTCTAGAGACAGGACAAGGGGAATGGTTTGAAGCTGAGGGAGAGCAGAGTTAGACTGGATCTTGGGAAGTTGTTCTTCAGTATGAGGGTGGTGAGACTGGAACAGATTGCCCTAAGAGGATGCCCCCTCCCTGGAGGTGTTCAAGGCCAGGCTGTATGAGGTGTTGGGCAACCTGGTGTAGTGAAAGGTGTCCCCTGCCTGTGGCAGGGAGGTTGGGTGGGCTCTGAGGTCTCTTCCAAGCTCTTCCATTCTCTGATTCTATGATGCACAGCTGAAGGAGAAGAGCAAGGTGCTGGGCAACTCAGCTGTAGTGCACAGAGGTTTTCCAGACAGGCAGTTTATACTTGATGGGAGGATTAAATGTGATCTTCTCATTCTTGCCCTAGATAGAGTAGCAGCCTTTGGGAGGAGGCAGCATAATTCCCTGTGCCATCCCCCAGCGTTGGCAGAGGTACCTCAGGCTGCCACACACTCTTGGGAATGAAGGCTTGAGAATTAGGATGGGTTGGAGTTTGGGTTTTGAGACCCAGCTCCTGTGCTCTGGTGAAGTGGGATGTCTGTCCCATGAGTTGGTAGCTCAGGTCTCCTTAAGGCTTGATTGCAGCATGAGAGGACCTTAGGATGATCTTAAGGGGGCTACAAGAATGCTGGGGAGGGACTTTTTAGGATACCAGGTAGGGATAGGACTGGTAGGAATGGAACAAAACTGGAAATGGGGAGGTTCAGACTAGAGGTTAAGAAGAAGTTGTTCTCTGTGAGGGTGGTGAGAGCCTGGCAGGGGCTGCCCAGGGAGGTGGTGGAAGCCTCATCCCTGGAGGTGTTTAAGGCCAGGCTGGATGAGGCTGTGGACAGCCTGAACTAGTGTGAGGTGTCCCTGGGCATGGCAGGGGGTTGGAGCTGGATGCTCCTTGTGGTCCCTTCCAACCCTGACTAATTCTGTGATTGAGTCTTGAAACACAGAGCTTAAAATGAAAGAGCTCACTGGGTTTAGAAGGTTCTTGAGCCATTGGTGTGTGCATGGAGGTGTCCAGTGCTGGGCTTTGTCCTCACCTTGCACAGCAAGGTGGCCACAAGTTGACCCTTGAGGAGCTGGAACTAAACCAGCTCTGCCTGGTTTAAGGAGTGAAAGTGTGCAGCATGGCTGCCATCCTGGAAGCCTTCAAACAAAGACTCCCTCTGAAAGAGGACTTCTTGTTCAGCTGTGGAGCAGCTGAGAGCTGCCCTGCAGCTTTCAGGTGGACTTGTTGCAAAGGTCCTACCTGACAGCACCGTGAGACACATGGAGATGCTGGGGGCTGTGCCTGGGAGAGCAAGGCTGGTAGCTGCTCTGGGGGCAGGTGGCATCGCTGGTAAGATGTGGACACTTATCCTTTATCAGCTGGGATTAGCTGAGATGAGGACAGAAGTGGCAGGACCTCTGTGTGCCCTGCGGGGAACTCCTGGGGAGAGGAGATGGGTCTGGTGCTTCCAGGTGCCGCAGGAGTGGCAGTGTGGGCTTGTGTTCCTCCTTCAGCACTGTGTGAGTCTTTAGGGCTCAGGCTTCTCATCTCTTCCTCACCCTGCACCAGCTCCTCTCTCTCACCTTGCTGCCTTCTGCTTCCAGACTCATTCAGCCTGTCCCATCCCCTCTGTGCTCCATGAACTGCAGGTTCAGCAGGACCCAGGGACCAGATCTGTCTGTCCTGCAGCTTTCTCATCTTCCCAAAAGCCACGGAGGGGAGGCTGCTTCCCTGGCCAGGAGACCAGGCTAAAAATGAGGGAAATGTGACACTGCAGCTGCTCTTTCACGCTGGGGCTGAACCCAGTGTCTTGGGACGCTTGTAGCATGCCAGTGAGGTGGGTGCCAGGCTTCTGCCTTGCTCCTCTGCTTCCTTTTGAAGGACCACGTTTTTCATTGCATGCCTCTTGGTCTGTGTTGCATCATTGTCTTTTTTGGTCAGGAGTTTGGAAGCATTTGGGAACCACCTTTGCTCCCTGTGTGTTTGCTGGGGCTCTGAGTGGTGATTCCCACCGTGTAGTAGTGAGGAGTGCAGCAAACTGCTCCTTGGCAACGTTTCTGTCCTCATTTGCCAGTTGGGCTTTGCAGTGTGCTGAGGCTGTTAGAAGCAGCTGGGGGAGAGCTACATTGGAAATGCTTTGGTGTCTGTGCTGCTCCTCCTGGAAGCCTGTGGTGGGAGCCCCTGATTGTCCTGATGGGCACAGCACCACGGCTGTGCCCTGTGTGGGCATGGGCATCGCTGCTGGGGTGTGTCCATGTCCAGGCTCTCAGGCAAATCCCTTTTGGTTTGGTTGAAAACTGGATCATGGGGGAGTGCTGAGGGGGGGCCCTTCCCTTTCCTCCCCCTAGGACCATGCTGGAAAGGCTGGAGGAAGGTTGTGGATTTGAGTTTGTCTCCAGCAGGACAAGCTCCTTTTGCCAGCCTGGCCTGCAGGTGAGGCATGGTTGTTGCCTTGGCATCTTTTGAGGCAGTGCTGCTAATTTAGCTGTTGCCAAGCCCTGACACCTGATGAATTGGTCAAGGGAGAATCTGGGCTCTGGCTTCTACCCAGCCCCCAGTGTTTCCCAGTTTGCTTTGCCTGCTAGCTGGGGAGCTCAGCTGGGGAGCAGGTTGCTTACTGCTTCCCAGCCCCCCTGCAGGTGTGGGGCTGCACCGTGGCAGTTGGAGGTGTCCTGGGCTTGGCTCCCTCAGCTGGGTGATGCTGAGAGGGTGTGTGGCATGTCCAGGCTGGCTCTGGAGCTGCTGAAACGTGGCACAGGTTCAAGAGGACAATGGCTCTGCACACAGGGCAGAGCACCCAGCCCCTGACCAACAGGGTTGTGTGTTCTGGGTGCAGGGTTTGAGGTCTGCAGAGCTGGGTGGGCTGTGCAAAAGCACTGTGAGCCCTTCCTGCACCCAGCTGGGGCTGTGAGACAGAACCCCAGAGAATTGCTTCCCTGCCTGCAGCCCCAGGCTCAGCAGCTTGGCTGTTGCCAACCTCCCTTCAGGGCAGCACTTGGGGATCTCTCACCAGCACTGCAGTCAAAGCTGGGCTGGCATCTGGGGGTGTCTGCCCAGCCAGGGCCATCTCTGTACCACCAGAGCTTTTCTTGCTTAACCAGACTGGAGGTGAGCTGGCATGGTGTGTGGGGCTTGCTCTGAGGGCATGTCCTTGCAGCTGGCACATTACAGCACTCTGTGCCAGCAGGGCTCTGCCTGCCCCTGCAGACAGAAAAGAAGGGAGGTAACTGCAGAGATAACTTGAGCTGGGTTGCTAATCCCTACAGAGATATTCCCACTCATCTCAAACCACTCCTGGGAAGAGAATTATAGAATGCCAGGTTGAAAGGGACCTCAGGGATTGCCTGCTCCAACCTTGCCAACCATGGAAGTGACAGAGCAACCTGCTGAGGAGCCTGCTCCCAGCCCTCCTATTGCCAACTGAACTCAAAATGTGGTGAACAGTTCCCAGAACTCAGGTGAGTGGTCCTGGGCAGGGCTCAGGGGGCTGCTGAGTGCAGGCAGCCCTGCCAAAGCCCTGCAGAACACCAGGCTGGCTCAGCCTTGCCAGAGGTTCAAGGCTCAGTGCCCTGCTGGGAGATGCACCCACGATGGGCTCTGCTCTGTGCAGTGTTGCTCCTGCCTGGCTTTGTAGCACGACCACTGCTGGGTCCTGAGCTGCCTGTGCAGATCTCCCTGGGATCTGGTGGCCACAGCAGATGTGAACTGTGGCCCTTTGAGTAACCCTTCTGTGGCTTTGCAGGTGGGCACAGCTCTGCTGTGAGGGACTGAGTGGATCTCTGGATCCAGGATTGGTCTCCTCCATCTGCAACTGGAGCTTTGTTTTGCCCTGAGCCCTGCCAGCTGTAGGCTGTGCTTTGAGTGCCCGTGGAGGGCACTTCTCCTTCCCCTTGCAACCAGTAAAAGCAGTTGTTGGGTGTGGTGGGGATCCTCTGTTCAGTGTTTCCTTTCAATAGCCAAGGAAAGGGAGCACCAGGGGACACCTTCTGTTAGGCTAAAAGGATTATTGCTGCAGTCAGGGTAATTATTTCCATCTTCGTGGCTCCTCACTGTACCTGCCATGACCTCTCTTCCCAGAGCTGATCTGTATCACTGCCTGCCAGTCTTTGCCCTCCCCCAGTGGGATTCCACCATCAGTGCCCTGGGAGGGCAGCAGGATTGTCCCTGAGCTGTCCTCTTTGGTCACAGCATCTGTGTGGCTCCAGGTGAGCTGTGACTTGGCTGACTGTGATGATGGGAAGGAGGAAGGCTAATGGGGGGTGGTGGTTATTGAGGGGTGCCTGTGAGTGCTGTGAGGAGCAGCTGCAGGCACTGGAGTTGTTCAGTCTGGAGAAGAGGAGGCTGAGAGGAGACCTCCCAGCTCTCTGTGGCTCCCTGAAGGAGGCTGCAGGGAGGTGAGGGTTGGCATCTTCTCCCTGCTGTCAAGTGATAAGAGGAAATGGTCTGAAACTTTGCCAGGAGAGGTTTGGTTTGGATATCAGGAACAACTTTTTGCTGCAAGAGTGGCCAGGCATTGGCACAGGCTGCCCAGGGAGGTGGTGGAGTGCCCATCCCTGGAGGTGTTCAAGGAGCCTGTGAGCACAGTCACAGAATCAAGCAGGTTGGAAGAGAGCTCCAAACTCACCCAGCCCTACCCAATCAACCAGACCATGGCACCAAGTGCCCCAGCCAGACTTTGCTTGAACACCTGCAGGGATGGGCACTCCAGCACCTCCCTGGGCAGCCCATTCCAATGCCAATCACTCTGTCAAGAACTTCCTCCTAACATCCAGCCTGAACCTGCCCTGGCACAGCTTGAGGCTGTGTCCCTGGGGCACCTAGGGCCATGGCTTAGTGCCCATGGTGGTGTTGGGTTGAAGGTTGGGCTGGATGATCCTGGAGGTCTGTTCTGACCCAAACCATTCTCTGATTCTGTCATTCTAAGGACAGGTCACACAGGTCCACAGGAGGAAGGGCTCTGTTGAACTGCTCCTCGTGGAGAGACTTCAGCCCTTGGAAAGAGGTGATGAAGCCACTCAGGGTCCTGGTCTGGGCAGCATGTGTGTGACTTTGGGCACTCTGTGGTACAGACTTGCTGGGCTTTGTGCCACTTGTCAGCAGTTCACTTTGTGGCTCCTCATCAGCTCCTGTCCCAGGCTGCCTGCCTGGAAGTGCCTGATGTAATTTCAGATGGGTTTCGTTGGGGGTCAGCTCACTTGCTGCAGAATGAAATTCCTTGAGGTGTTTGTAAACTGCTCAAAAAAACCCACAACAAGTCTAAGGAAGCCTCTCCTGTGATCCTGGAGCCTGTCCAGCTCAGCACTGTCCGTGTTTGTGCTGACCTGGAGATCACTTTTGAGAGCAGGCAACTGTCTGCCATGCACTGGTGAGAAGTCTTTGCTGGGATGGTTGCTCAGAGTTGAAACTGGAGACAGGGAATGGGGGGAACAGAGTGGGGAATTACCTAAGGATCTTTGATCACAGCTTGGCCTGGATCCTGTCACAGCACTGCTCAGGTTGGGAGAGAGCTCTGAGACCATGGAGCCCCCAACCACTGCCCCAGAGCTCACAGCCCCCCCACTGCTGCTCAGCCCCTGCCACTGCCCCACGACCCTCAGCATCACCCCCAGGGCTGCCTTCCCCCCCTCCACCACCTCCCTGGGCAGCCTCTTCCAGTGCCTGAGAACTCTTCCTGGGAAGAAATTTTTCCTAATACCCAACCTGCTTCTCCCCTGGCACAGCTTGGGGCTGTCTCCTCTTGTCCTGCCACTCGGTGCTTGTGAGGAGAGGCCAAGCCCCACCTGGCTGCAGCCTTGTCTGAGGTGGTTGTAGGGGGCAATGAGGTCTCCCTCAGCCTCCTCTTCTCCAGACTGACCAATCCCAGCTCCCTCAGCTCTTCCTCCTGAAGCTTGTGTTCAAGGCCCTGGCTGCATTGGCTTGGCCATGCCAGGAGGCTGTGGATGTGTCTTGGTGCCAAGCAGCTCTGCTCCTTCCTCCCAGCTGTCACTTCACCTCAGCTCCTCTCTGCAGGGAGCTCCTCTGGCCAGCTGTGCCCCTGCTCAGTCGAGCTGGGGGCAGAGCAGGTCTGTCACTGGCAGCAGGAGAGGCAGGGTGATGGGCAAGCAGTCTTTGTCTCTGGGCTGGCATCGTGTGCTGGGTGAGCCTGTGGCAGAGGGTGAAGGGGACCACTTGGACTGAGCTGCAACAGGGTGTGAGTGGAGGGAGGGCAAGAAGGGAGCCAAAGAGCTGGGGTGAAGCTGTTGGAGGGTCAGGGGGATGTGTGCCTGCTGTCTCCTCCCTGGCTCCCTGCCCTGGGAAGGGGCTGTTGGACATTGGTGATTGGAGGTGCAGTAGTGGGAAGAGCTCAGGAGGCTTTGGAGTGGTGAGCAGCAGCATGGTAGTGTCAGAAATAATTGTCCAGGCTGAAAATTTGCTTGCACTGAGCCTCTAGTGACAAAATACTCCTGCCCTGGTTTGCAAGGCTCAAGGTGAGCAAAGCCCTTCCCCAGCTTGGGTGTCTCTGTGGTGCTGTGTGGTTCTGTGCTCCTTGTGTGGTCACTTTGGGGACACAGGGATGCCAGAAGAGCTTTTCCCAAGAGGAGTAATCCAGTGGGATGAGCTGGAGCCTGGTTTGTAGCTGCTTTTGTGGACATCATGGGTGAGTGTGGAGGAGACACTGCATGGAACTGCAGCTTTTGGCTGGAGGTGTTCTTCACTTTGGTGTGGGCAAAGGAAAGAAAAGGTTCTCCTGCCCCTCTGCTCTGCCCTGGGGGGACCACATCTGGAACATTGTGTCCAGTCCTGCTGGACAGCAGGATCCCATGTGCCAGCAATGTGCCCTGGTGGCCAACGAGTCCAGTGGCATCCTGGGGTCTGGTAGAAAGGGGCAGTGAGTGACTGGGAGAGGTTCTCCTGCCCCACTACTCTGCCCTGGGGAGGCCACATCTGGAATACTGTGTCCAGTCCTGCATGCCTCAGTTCAAGAAGGACCTCAGGGAGCTGCTTGAAAGAGTCCAGCACAGAGCCCCAAAGCTGCTGCAGGCAGTGAACATCTCCTGTGGGGCCAGGCTGGGGCAGCTGGGGCTGGCAGCAGAGGAGCCTGAGGCTGCCCTCAGTGCTGTGCTAAAGATGGGCAGGGCAGGGTGGGGAGGACAGAGCCAGGCTCTGCCCAGGGATGGCCAAGGACAGGACAAGGGGCAACAGGGGCAAGCTGAGGCAGAGGAGGCTGCATGAAAACAGAAGGAAAAATCTCTTCCCTGGGAGGGTGCAGAGCCCTGGAGCAGGCTGCCCAGAGAGGTTCCAGCCCCACCTGGATGCATCCCTGTGTGCCCTGCCCTGGCTGATCCTGCTGTGGCAGGGGGGTTGGACTGAATGATCCCTCAAGGTCCCTTCCCACCCCTGGCATTCAGTGAGGCAGTGCAGATGTGCCCATGCCTGCTGCTCCTTGCCCAGGGCTGACCCAGCCTGTACAGAGTGCTGGCAACCTCTCTGCAGGCACTGAGTGTTCTGTTCCCCTCCCACTGCAGACCCTGGGTGTGATGCTGGGACTGAGTTACCTTTGTGGGTTCAGGTGAGACCTGTGATGGAGCTGAGTCCTGTGGTTGTGTTCCAAAGTGGAGCTTCTCCTCCTCTCTCTGCCAGTGGCTGCAGCCTGTGGTCTCAGTGAGCCCCATGCTGGGGCTGAATCCAAAGGCAGGATTGCTTTTTGGGGCTCACTTCCAGCTCCCTCCCACTTTGGGTTCAAGGGCAGACTTTAAGCTAATTCTGCCCTCTGGATTTGCTTCTTGCTGTGTGTTTTTGCCTCCTTGCCTCATCAGTGGCAAATGGCACTGCCCTGCAGCTGGCTGGAGGGGTCTGTGGGAGCAGCTTTTAACCATGGACACTTTCAGACTGGGCAGAGGATGACATAATTTTGCCTTCTGCTGTACCAATGGAGGGCCTGGCAGGCATGTGTGAGCAGAGGAAACGTTGCTGTTGGGGGCAGGAAGGGAAGCAGGTCCAAAGCCCAGCTGGAGCTCAAGTGATGCTTGTTGGCACTGCCCATCAGTAAGCGAGAGGAGAGGCTCAGGAGGGATGGGACTGAAATGAGGGTGTTGGAACTGTCCTGTGACACAGAGGGTGGCTCTGGGGCTTGCCAGGAGACTTGCAGTGTGGTGGTGGTGGATGGGTGATGTGAGAAGGGCAGCTGTGAGCTGAAGGAAGGAGCCTACCACAGTGCCCCTGGGTTTGTTCTGGTCCCGAGCAGCGGGCACCTGCCCAACCTAAGCACCATGGGCACATGTGCCCTTGCTTTCTGGTCCCTGGCTCTCCTCATCAGTCTTTCCTGTCCCTGTCCTCTTTCCCATCCGTTTTCAGTCTTGCCTGCCAGACCCAGGGCCAGGTTCTTCTGCTGTGCTCCTGGGAGCTGCTTCATGAGGCAGCTGGTGCTTGTCTGGCCCTTGCCTTGGGCAGGAGCCTGCAGCTGGGCTTGCTGAAAGCAAGAGGAGGCTCAGCACCCTGAGGGGTACACTGGGCATCCAGCATTGGGCATCTCTCCTCAGCAGCTCTGCTGAGGGTTTGAAGCCTACTTGGCATGAGTTTTGCCTTCCCCCTGTTCTGTGTGAGCTGAGTTTCTTTGCCAGCTCCTCCCTTCCTCCAGGTTCCTCCAGCAAGAGGGAGAGAGTCGTGGGGACTTGTGACGAGTCTCATTAGTGCTTCATCTCTCCTGTCACTGCTTTTATTGTGCCTAATCACAGGGTTTATTGCCAGGGCTGCCTGAGGTCCCTGCTCAGCTCCCAAGCACATTTCATTAGTCACTGTCACTCAGGTCCTCCCCTTACAGAAGGGTTTTTGACTCTCCAGAAGGGTTTGCTCTGGCAGCATCCAAAAGCTTCTTGGTGCTTTGGTTCTTATGTAGCAGAGTGCTGTGGTGGTGGCAGAGGGCAGGGTCCTGCACCAGGGTTGGGGCAATTGCAGGCACTGATACAGGCTGGGCAGTGCCTGGCTTGGGAGCAGCCCTGAAGAAAAGGACTTGGGGGTGCTGGTCTCCTGGAAGCCTTCTCCTCTCCAGGCTGCACAGCCCCAACTCTCTCAGCCTGTCCTCACAGCAGAGCTGCTGCAGCCCTCTCAGCATCTTGGTGGCCTCCTCTGCACTGGCTCCAACACTTCCATGTCCTTCCTGTGCTGGGGGCTCCAGAACTGCACCCAGGACTGCAGGTGGGCTCTGAGGAGAGCAGAGCCAAGGGGCACAATGCCCTCCCTTGCCCTGCTGCCCACACTGCTCTTGCTGCAACCCAGCACAGGGCTGCTCTCTGGGCTGCACAGCCATGAGAGACAAAGCTTGTGTGGCCAGAACCTCTCCAAACAGTCTGTTGGTGCACAGCAAGAGAAAAGGAAGCGGAGACAGCAACACCTCTGCTTCTCCCAGCCTTTGTATTGGTGATTTAGAGAGAGCTCTGTGACCTTACCCAGCGCCAGTGGCTCCCTTGTAACCTGAGAGCAGGAGCAGGATTATTTTAAGCAAGAAGTAAGGCAGGCTCTGAAGCTTGCTGTCCCTTTATACATGTCATGCTTGTGACAGCAGAGCTGCATTTAGAGCTGAAAGGGGATAAAAATCCCTCATTTATTTTTAACAAACGTTCTGGGGAAGGTTCAGTTGGAATTCCTGGGCTGGAGGCAGTCTGAAACGTGAGCAATTCCATCCTCATGGAAAGGAAAACAGGCACCAGCTAATTTCTAGGGAGGATGAAGGCCATGTGGGTTCTGATCATTCATTTTGCATCATTTTTTAATCTGGCTCCTCCTGCAGCCTCTGGCCTGGGAGGGCTCAGGATGTTTTGACAGCTCCTGGGCTGGATTTGTGGTCCAGGTCCCCGTGTGGGTTGTCACTGCTGGCACTGCCTGCATCTGCTCTTGGTGAAACTGAAGTCAAGGCAGATTGGACAGATTGCTACCTGACTGCCACCCCCAGTGGCCCAAACTGGGCCAAACCCAGCTGGAGGGAGACATCAGAGTGCTGCACAGGGCTGTGTTTGTGCAGAGAGGTTTTTCCTCTGTTCCTCATCCTTGCCTCACAGTCCCTGCTCGTCTCCTGCCTCAGCAGGGCTCAGGCTCTGCTCCTGGCTAGGCAAAGGGACAAGAGGCAGCTCCTGTTGGCTTGTTGCTGTCTGAGAAGCTCTGACTCTCACAGGATCACTGAATGCCGGGGGTGGGAAGGGACCTTGAGGGATCATCCAGTCCAACCCCCCTGCCACAGCAGGATCAGCCAGGGCAGGGCACACAGGGATGCATCCAGGTGGGGCTGGAACCTCTCTGGGCAGCCTGCTCCAGGGCTCTGCACCCTCCCAGGGAAGAGATTTTTCCTTCTGTTTTCATGCAGCCTCCTCTGCCTCAGCTTGCCCCTGTTGCCCCTTGTCCTGCCCTTGGCCATCCCTGGGCAGAGCCTGGCTCTGTCCTCCCCACCCTGCCCTGCCCATCTTTAGCACAGCACTGAGGGCAGCCTCAGGCTCCTCTGCTGCCAGCCCCAGCTGCCCCAGCCTGGCCCCACAGGAGATGTTCACTGCCTGCAGCAGCTTTGGGGCTCTGTGCTGGACTCTTTCAAGCAGCTCCCTGAGGTCCTTCTTGAACTGAGGCATGCAGGACTGGACACAGTATTCCAGATGTGGCCTCCCCAGGGCAGAGTAGTGGGGCAGGAGAACCTCTCCCAGTCACTCACTGCCCCTTTCTACCAGACCCCAGGATGCCACTGGACTCGTTGGCCACCAGGGCACATTGCTGGCACATGGGATCCTGCTGTCCAGCAGCACCCTCAGGCCCCTGTGCCCACAGCTGCTCTGCAGCAGGTCAGCCCCAGGCTGTGCTGGTGCCTGGGGTTGTGCTTCCCAGGTGCAAGGCTCAGGTTCTGCTGTGCTGTGCAGAGTGACAGGAGACAAAACATCTGCCCCTGCCTCTGGAGCCTGGAGCAGCACCTTGGTGAAGGGTGGCAGCCCATGGGCAGTGTGATCAGCTGCTCCTTGGGGCCAGGACAGCAGCTTCACCCTGGCCCAGTGCTCAGTGAGACGTGCCCACCCAGTGCCCACCTCTCACTGATGGGGTTGGCACAGCCCATCCCTGCCCTGAGTGATGCACTCACCCCTAGGCTCTGCCTGCTTGCTGATAGTTGGGTTGGTTTTTTTTTTTCCTGCTCCAGATTAGGATTTTTTTTCCCCTCTATTTTTCTTTTCACTGCCCCTTCTGATAGAGAAATCTATCAGAGAGAAAATTGCTGCTGTTAGTTCTTCCTGAAGACTGTGGTGACCCTTCTGAGGGCAGAATGTTTTCCCTGCTGTTATGCAAGAGCATGAGGAGGGAGATGCAAATGTGGTGATGAATGTCCTATTGTTTGTGTCTTCTGGCCTGAAAAAAAAGCAAGCCAAAGACATTCAGGAAACACACTCTGGCTTTTGACTTCTTCTGAAGTGTCTCATAGGAAAAGCAAAAATATAGCAGAAAAGCCCAACAGAAGCCCAAATCACCTCCTGTGAGCCCTGTCTTGCTGCATAGTGAACTGCTGGGGTGAGGATGAGTCCTGTTGAAGCCCCAAAAGTTTGTGAGGTCTGGCATGGGGTAGGCATGAGCCTGCCCCGTGCTTGTATCCTGACAGGGCATCCTGCTGCCCTCCAGTGCTGTCACTCATCTTTGGCTTGCTGGGACCGAACTCTGTGAGGCCAGAGGGTGTTTGGTGCCCACTTTGGCTGTCAGTGGCTGTGGGCAGTCTGTGGTAGTGGTTTGTGGCAGCAGATGGAGACCTGTGCTCTGCTGCTGTGGTGTTCTGGGCAAGCTGGCAGTGCCTGCTCCTGCTTCTGTGTGTCTGGGGCACTTGTCCTGGGCATCTCTGGGGGCTACTCCAGGGGCACCTCAGAGCTGCCTTCTAGTTCCTGAAGGGATACTACAGGGAGGCTGCAGAGGGACTTTTCATGAGGATGTCTGGAGACAGGACAAGGGGGAACAGTTTGATGCTGAGGGAGAGTAGGTTGAGACTGGATCTCAGGGAGAAGATCTGCAGTATGAGGGTGGAGAGGCTCTGGCATAGGCTGCCCGGGGAGGCTGTGGATGCCTCCTCCCTGGAGGTGTTTAAGGCCAGGTTGGATGAAGCTTTGGGCAGCCAAGTCTAGTTGAGAGGCATCCTCTGAAGTCCCTTCCAAACTGAACCATTCTGTGTCACTCTGCTGAGGGCACTGCCCCACCCAGCTGCCCTGGCACCTTCTCCCCTCCCTGCTCCTTGGGGCAGCAGTGGAAGCCTCTTTGCCATGCCACACTTCTGTGTGGACACTCTTGCAGCCAGGAGCTTTGCAGGCCTGGATCCTATGGAATTCCAGCAGCTCTCCCTGGGAAGACTCACCTGACTTGGCTTCTCCCCAGGACAGCCTTTCTGACACCACAAGAGCCATGCCAGCCACCGTGGTGTGACAGTAGCTGGAGCAGATGGTGCTGTTGTCATCAATTTAATTCCTGTCCATGTGCTGAAACAGCCCAAAATAACTTAAGAAGTGAAGGCCCAACCTAAGAAGACACCTTGGATGTTTTCCTTGCCATGAGAAAACCTCCTGTGACACGAAGTGTCCACAGCACTTCCCTGCCTGTGTCGCATCCACTCCGCCTGGGATCTGTCACCAGAGCTGTGCCATGAAGAGTTGTCTGTGTTTAATGTCTTCATTACTGTGGCAGCATTGAATATTCAGAGAGCTGCTGTCTGGATGCAGCAAATGTTGTCAGCTCTGTGAAATCAAAGAAAGGGGAGCAGCTGAGATCAAAATAAGCACTAAAATAGGAGCCTCTGTGCTTGACAGCCTCTGTGCTGAGCTGCAGACAGGAGCTGGAAGGGCTCAAGGTGTGGCTGGTGCTGGCCACACTCAGAGCAGAGCCACAGGACTGCTGAGGCTGGAAGGGATCTTTGGGATGGTCAAGTCCAACCACTCACCCAGAGCTCACAGCCCCACCACTGCTGCTGAGCCACTGCCACTAAACCACATCCCTCAGCACCATGTCCATGGCTTAAGTGCCTCCAGGGCTGGGGCTCCACCACCTCCCCAAGCAGCTTCAACTGCCTGAGAATCCTCTCTAGGAAGAGTTCTTTCCTGATTCTCTCTCCTCTGCCTTGGTGCTGCAGAGCCAGGCTGAGGTAGTCCCTAGCACCACCGTCACACAGCTTCTGCCTGTGAGGGCTTCAGTTTCTGCTGGTTTGGTGCCTTGAAGCATCTCTCAGAGGGGTGCTGGAGGTGGTGTAAGGAACAAGGACCAAGCAGTGTGAGCTGAGCCTGGTTTGCAGCCTTGCTCTGCAGGTGAGGACTTTGTGCTTTGCTTCTGCCTGCAGTCAGGACCAGCAGTAGCCACACACCTTGTGTCTTGCTGCTGGGGCTCAGCAATCTGCTGCTTCTCACCAGATGTTCTAGGCCCTTCCCATGATGCTGTTACCATCTTGGCTGCGCTGGAAGGTGAGGGCAAGTACCCAAATCTTCTAAGTCCATTTACAGGTGCAAATGAAGTCTCCTCCTCATCCAATTCTCTTCAATTGTGAAGCCTCTGACTGCACATTGACCTCTTGTCAGCGTCCGTGGAGCCTAGCCCCGGACACAGCAGCCTCACCTGGAAGGAGCGAAGGGGCAGGAGGTGATGCTCAGCCTGCTCCGAGGCCAGCTGGCTGCAGCAGCTCCCGGGCAGTGCAGGATGTGACCCTTCCCAGAGCAGGGAGGCTTAATCCTGCCGTGTGGCCCTGGGGCCCTTGGCGCTGCAGCAGAGGTGCCTGTGTCCTGCTGCAGCAGGGAAGGGGAAGGCTGTTGGGGAGGGCAGGAAGGCAGCCGAGCGCCGCGGGGGTGCTTTTTGCACTTCAAAGCAGACATTTAGGTTCAGCTCTCGGGTGCGCAGTGTGCCCCTGGCGCTGTGCGCTCCGCGGGCGGCTCAGGGCTCCGCTTTGATCCCATCCTCGCTGCAGGCATCGCTGCAGCTCGTGGCGGCGCTGCACCAGTGGCGGCACTGCACCAGTGGCCGCTGCTCTGTACGTGTGCAGCCCGCAGAGAAGGGAGCGGAGCGGAGCCTGAGCTCCCGCACCCGCAGGCTCTCCGCTGGCTCCTGCGTGGCTGAGCCGCACAGCAGTGCTCGGAGGAGCTGGGGAGAAGGCTCAGCAGAGCTGCTTCAGGGGCTGCTCTCGCTGCTCCAAGCACCTTCATCTGCTGCTCGGGGCCATCACGTCCCACGCTCGCCGGGTGGGGGGGCAGCACTCCCCAGTGGGCTCAGCTCTGCAGCCGGCGTGGGCACCCCAGGGTGTCAGCATGAAAGGGCCTCAAAGGGATCATCCAGTCCAAACCCTGCCAGAGCAGGACCAGAGAATGCAGCTCAGGGCACACAGAACACATCCAGACAGGCCTGGAAAGGCTCCAGAGGAGACTCCACAACCTCTCTGGGCAGCCTGTGCCAGGGCTCTGGGACCCTTCCAGGCAAGAAGTTGTCCTTGTGCTGAGCTGGAACCTCCTGTGCTGCAGCTTCCATCCATTGCTCCTTGTCCTGTGCCAGGCAGCAGTGAGCAGAGCCTGTCCCCCCCCACCTCCTGACCCCCAGCCCTCAGATAGTTATAAACATTGATTCAATCCCCTCTCAGTCTTCTCCAGACTAAGCAGCCCCGGGTCCCTCAGCCTCTCCACTCCCCTCATCATCCTCACAGCCCTCCCTTGGACTCTCTCCAGCAGATCCCTGTCCCTCCTGAACTGGGGAGCCCCAAACTGAAGGCAGTGCTCAAGATGAGGTCTCCCCAGGGCAGAGCAGAGGCTGGGTGGAAGGAGCAGCCATGTGAGAGCTCAGCCCTGCAGCCAGTGTGGGCATCTTCACCCTGCTCTGAGGGTGTTTGGTGTCTGGTTGGCTAATGAGGAGCCAGGCTTGGGGTATTTCTCAGCTCTTTGACTGAATTGCATTTCAGGAGCACACCAAGAAGGGTGTAGCAGTGCTCAGTGTCCTCCCAGGTTTGCTGTGTCCAGGGAAAAGGGATGCTCCTCATCTGCCCCAGCTTTGCCCTGCCCTGGGATGTGCTGTGGTACCCACTGGAGCATGAAACAATCCCTGCCTCTTTGTTTCCAACCTGATATTTATAGAGAAATGGTGATAACCCTGAGAAGCTGCTGGCCACCCTCCTGGGTCCTGCTCCTGGCAGACTGCAGGTGTCCACAGACCAGGTGAGCCCTGCCAAGCTGCTTTTGCCACCCACTGCTGCATGAAGGGAGCTACCTCCACTGCTTATCATGGCAGCATCCTTCACAGCAGTACCCTGCTAGTGGCAGAGAAGTGTGGCAGCTGCCAGCTGGGGGGCATGGGTTGTGGGTGGCTGTTTGTCTTCCCTCAGGCAGTGCAGTCCCCCAGGGAAGCAATTTCTCCTTCCTCCTGGTGTGATTTGGTAGCCAAGGCAAAGGGCAGTTTGGATGGGGCAGAATTCTGTTGTGCTGACCACTGCCTGAATTAATTAACACTCCAGTGATGCTTTTGGGAGCTTTTCTTCCCTCTTTTTCCCTCTCCCCATCCAGGCACACAGACACACAACCTTCCAGCAGGAGCAGGGAAGTGAGCTGCTGAGAACACCTTGATTTGGTGCTCTCAGCACAGGAGGGACATGGACCTGATGGAGCAGGTGCAGAAGAGGGCCATGAAAATGATCAAGGGGCTGGAGAGCCTCTACTGTGGGGACAGGCTGAGGGAGCTGAGGGTGTTCAGCCTGGAGAAGGCTCCAGGGAGACATTAGAGCTACCTTCCAGTGCCTGAAAGGGGCTACAAGAAGGCTGCAGAGGGACTGTTTGCAGAAGCCTGCAGTGATAGGAGGAGGGGCAATGGTTTCAAATGAGGGAAGGGCAGATTTAGGTTGGATATGAGGAGCAAGTTCTGCACCATCCCCTGATGATGTTGGAGCCCTGCAACAGGTTGCCCAGGGAAGTGGCTGGGGCCCCATCCTTAGAGATATTCAAGGTCAGGCTGGATGAGGCTCTGGGCAGCCTGATCTAGTGGAGGATGTCCCTGCTGAGTGCAGGGGGGGTGGACAGATGCCCTTTGGAGGTCCCCTCTGACCCAAACCATTCAGTGAGTTGTGTTTCCTTCCCTTCTGCGGGGGGCAGAGGGCAGGCTGGGGCAGCAGCTCCTCCCAGCAGCTGGAGGCTGTGGGGGCTTGGCTGTGCTGCCATGCACAACAGCTCAGGCTCCTCTCCAGCTCCTCCTTTGGAAGGCAGCAGAAGGCCACAGCAAGCTCCCAGCGTTTTCTGGGGAGTGACCCACGACTGGTACAAGCTGAGCCCACCTTAGGCCCTGCAGAGCAGGGCAGATGCTCTCGTTTCCAGCAGGATGGGCTGAGCCTGGCATGGGAAGAGGCTAAGAGAATTAACTGGTAAATAAGATCTGCCTTCCTTTTGATCCTCTCAGAGTGTCCAACTGCTTAAAGGCTTCCCAAGCAAGCAGGATTTTGGGGGAGGAAGATTTTTATCCACACAGAGACCATCTCGGGGCTCTTGTGAGCTGCAGGACTGCATGATCCTCTAGCAGGGGGCAGGGAAGAAATCCAAAGGTAGCCTGGTAAATCCCTGCCAAAGAGGCTTCTCCTCCTTCTCTTCACAAAGGCCTGCTCAGCACACAGGGCAAGCCTCTGCTGCTGCCATGTAAGCCTCTGATCAGAGCTTTAATCTAGCTAAAGTTAGTGGGCTCAGAGCCAGGCTCTGGGCATGGTGGTCGGATAAGGCAGGCACAGAGTGGAGAAGGGAGGTAAGAAGGGGCAGGAGGTCGAGGAGGGAGACAGCAACAGGCAGGAGGTGCTGCAGGTTGGCAGGGAGGTGCATAGGGTTCAGGGAAGGTGAAGGTGGTGCTTGCCTGTCCTTATGTCTCCTTATGTCCCTGAGGAGCTCCCTCTGGTTCCTCCCCTCCAGGGCTGCTCCCTGGGAGCACTGTGGGGGGCTGCAGCACCTCCCTGTGGGCTTCCAGCCTGCTCTGACCCCAGCCTCAAGCCCTTCACAGGATATGGTGAGGATGTCGTAAGCCTTTCTGCCTCCATTCCTTGTGCAGGGATAGCAATGCCTTTGGCAAACCAGCAGCTGCTTCTGCCAGCAGCAACTGATGCAAGGTCTAAGGTTAATGCTCTACCTTGCAAAGCATTTTGTATTCCCTCAAGTGGTGCCCAGCACATCCTTGTTCCTGGAAGGGGGCAGATTTTTGGGTCTTTTTATTTGTGCAGAGAAGAGACATGGAGTTGGTAGAAGCATTTCCCATCTCTTGAGTCCAGCTACTCTTGCAGCTCAGGCTGTGGGCTGGAGCTGTGTGTTGGCTAATCTGGGCTCCTAATTGCCACCCAGCATGGAGGCAGCTGCTGGGCTGGGCCTAAGCTGCTTTGGGCTGGCAAATTCTGTTAGTGTAATTCTCAGCAGCCCCCAGGAAGGTGTCAGCATGTGAGCATCCCTTGGCTTTTCTCTAGCTGCCAGACTGCCCCAGAGACCCCTGCCAGCTGGTGACCCCCAGCAGTTGGCATGCAGAGTCCTGGGCTGTGGAGAGGTTTGGGTTTACTGAGGGCTCCCTGAGCTCTTGGGTCCTTCAGCCCAGCTTTGCTGTTCCCTTTTGGTGCTGTTTGTTGCAGAATGATAGAATCAGTCAGGGTTGGAAGGGACCACAAGGAGCATCCAGCTCCAACCCCCTGCCATGCCCAGGGACACCTCACACCACCTCAGGCTGTCCACAGCCTCATCCAGCCTGGCCTTAAACACCTCCAGGGATGAGGCCTCCACCACTTCCCCAGGCAACCCCTGCCAGGCTCTCACCACCCTCACAGAGAACAATTTCTTCCTAACCTGCAGTCTGACTCTCCCCATTTCCAACTTGGTTCCATTCTCCCCAGTCCTATCACTCCCTGACAGCCCAAAAAGTCCCTCCCCAGCTTTCCTGTAGACCCCTTCAGACCCTGCAAGGCCACAAGAAGGTCCCCTGGGAGCCTTCTCCTCTCCAACCTGCATAGCCCCAACTGCCTCAGTCTCTCCTCACAGCAGAGCAGCTCCAGCCCTCTGCTCATCCTCATGGCCCTTCTCTGGACACCTTCCAGCACCTCCAGATCCCTTCCAGTGGCTCCAGCATTGGATGCAGTGCCCCAGGTGGGGTCTCAGCAGTGGGGAGCAGAGGGGCAGGATCACTGCCCTGCCCTGCTGCCCACACTGCAGCCCAGGCTCTGGTTGCTCTCTGGGCTGCAGGAGCACACTGGATCAGGGCTTCTTACTCCTTAGGACTTCCTTGTCCTGCTACCAGCCTCACCTTTCCCCATCTCTGTACTGTCAAGCTGGTGTGGGAGTTGTTTATTGTTCCCAGTCTCAGCCACCTCTGGGTCCCAGATGGGTGTGCATGAGGCCAGTGTGACCACCCCTGCTGTGGGGGTGCTCCTGTGCCTCCAAGCTCTTCTGCTGTGAACCCAAACCCTGCTGCAGGGAAAATTTTCAGCCCTTAGAGAAAGGTGTGAAGAGTTCCACACCCCCCTCACCCCCCACCCCACTCAAGGACTCAGTGTGAGTGTAGCATGGGCAAAACGTGGGGAAGGCCATGGAGGAAGATGCATTTTGGACTCTCTTTATTCTGCATCTCCCTCCTGTTGTTCTGAGAGGTGTTTGTCTGTCTCTGAGCCTGGGGGAAGCTTTTCCAGCCTCTTGACCAGACAACTTGGAGCTGCACACAGCTCCTCAGCTGGCTGCACACCAGGCAGTGCCTGCCATCAGTGCCTGCCATCAGCAAGAGCTCCATCCACATCCCTCCCTCTGCCAGCTTCTGGGAAAAAGCAGTGCTTGGAGCAGCACACAAAGGAGATGAAAAGCAAGCTGCTGCTGAATTATGAAGAGCCTTTCAGGCTGCTGTTGTTCCACGGGGCTGTCACTCTGCTTTAATTAAGGAATTCAGATGGAAGGAGACTGTTTTTATAAGCCCCTGTTGGTGTTTGATCACCTTTCAGAGGCAACATCTCAGAGCTCATGTTTGTTCAGTTTGCATTTTCAGGCAACAAAGGTTGATGCTTCTTGCCTGCCCTTGCTGGTTAAGTAACAGAGGAGGAAGGCACTGCCATGCTGAGCACCAGGGCCAGGAGAGTCAGAACTACCTGGGTGGAAAAGGCTTTGAGGTCGCTGAGCCCAGCCACAGCTCAGCATCTCCTTGCACACAGCTCCTAGATCATGTCCCTGAGCTTTGGAACCACTTCAGGGCTGGTGGCACCACCACTCCCCTGGGCAGCCTGTTCCAATGCCTGATGACTCCATCTGGAAAGAAATTTTCCCTCATACCCAATCTAAACCTCCCCTGGCAGCCTGGGGCTGTTTGCTCTTGCCCTGTCACTTGTCACCTGGGAGAAGAGGCTGCCCCCGGCCCACTCCAGCCTCCTTTCCAAGGAGCTGTGGGGAGCAGTGAGGTCTCTTCAGCCTCCTCACCCCCAGGCTGAACATCTCCAGCTCCCCCAGCTCTGCTTCCCGCAGGAGTTATGGTTAGGACTCCTGCACAGCCTCATTGTCCTTCTGTCCTCTGAAGAGAGGCTGAGGGACCTGGGGCTGTCTGCTCTGGGGAAGGCTGAGAAGGGACCTGACCAGTGTCTGGCAATGTCTGAGGGGTAGGGGTCAGGATGAAGGTGCCAGGCTCTCCGTGGCGGTGCCCAGTGACAGGCCAGGGAACAGCAGGTACAGGCTGGAACAGAGGAGGTTCCACCTCAGCACGGGAGGAACTTCTGCACTCTGAGGGTGCTGGAGCCCGGAGCAGGCTGCCCAGAGAGGCTGCGCAATCTCCTCCTCTGCAGACTTCCCAACCCCACCTGGGTGCGTTCCTGTGTGGCCTGCCCTGGGTGACCCCGCTCTGGCAGGGGGTCGGACTGGATGTTCTCTGGCGGTCCCTTTGTCTGGGAGTCAGCTGAGAGCTCACCTGGACGCCCGTGGCCGCTGCGGAGGATGGAGCTGCAGGGCTGGCCCCGGGCTGAGTGCTGCAGGAGGCGGCTCCGGGAGCGCTGCGCTCGCCTGCTGCGGAGCTGCCTCTGCTTGGCTTTCCCAGCAGCCTGAGGCTCTTAGCCACACTCAGCGCTGCCAACGCTTCGTTTATTTCTGGCCGGGCCGGGTGCGAAGGGAGCCCTGAGCTGCGGGCTCCTGGTGCCGCAGGCTCTCCCTCTCTGAGCAGCAATTCTCAGCTCCTGTGCCCTCCGTCCCTGGGCTGTGGCTGCAGCCCTGTGTGCTGGTGTTTGGCACGGGGGCGAGCAGGGTGCAGCTGCTGACCCGTGCTCCCCGGGAGGGCACCGAGGGGGCACTCATCCCCTGGCACCAGAAGGGCAGTGAGGGTGCAGTTTGTGCCCCGTGGTGAGTGGCAATGATGTCGTCTGGCACAGATGACACAAGGCTGAGTGCCACCAAGGCACAGCTGTGCGGTCCCTGGCATCTGCTTTCCTCCCCCTCTGCCACTGGTGCCCTCTCAGTAGGGCACACTACTTTCAGCTCTGCTTTTGGTTACCTTCCACTGCCGAGAAACCTTCTGCCAAGGCTCTGGGACTTTGGGCTGCCCAACTGTGTTTGGGAGCTGCATCTTGCCAGCTGGGGAGTGCTGGAGTGGTTTGCTGCTGGTTAGCCTGGACCTGGTGCTCAGGGTGTGCTGAGTGGAGGGTGACAGTGGATCCCCTGCTCCTGCTGGTCAGGATGCTGTTGGTCTTCTTGGCCACCTGGGCAGGCTGGGCTCACCTTCACCTGGCTGCCCAAGTCTTTCTCTGCTGGGCACTTTCCAGCCACTCTGCCCCAGGGCTGCAGTCTTGCCTGGTGTTGTTGTGAGCCAAGTGCAGGACCTGGCATTTACAGACCCACAGAAGCATGCAGGGTGGAAAAGCCTCTCAGGAGCACCAAACTCAACCCAGATCTCTGCTCTGCAAGCTGCACCCTAAAGCACAGCGCCAAGCACCACATGCAAACCACCCTTAAACACATCCAGGGTTGGTGACTCCACCCCCTCCCTGGGCAGCCCATTCCAGTGCCTGACCACTCTTGCAGAGAAAAAATGTTTCCTAATTCCCAATCCTAACCTACCCAGTCACAGTTTGAGGCCACTGAGCCTTCTTCAGTCTCATAGCACTGCCTTTGCCCCATGGATCCAACCTGTCCAGGTCTCTCCGTGGAGCTTTCCTACCTCCCAGCAGATCAAGACTTCCTCCGAGCCTGCTGTCACCTGCAGAGTGACTGTGAGGATGCCCCTGAGGGCTTTCAGGTCGCTGATAAAGATACTAAAGAGAAGTGGCCCCAGTAGTGAGCCCCGGGGAGCACCACAGCAGTTCCCTGCTCCTGCCTCATTCACTCTGACTAGGATCACTTGCTGGAGCTGCAAGTTCATCTCTGTCAATCCCAGACCTTCCCTGTTCTCCTGCCCTGGTTATGGAATACTATTTGTAGCTGATCTTACAGCTCCTGCTGGAAGAAAGCTGCAGCAGTTGCTTGGTTTGGAGCAGTTTCCACGCGTGGGTTGTGCTGGGGTGGGAAGTTGCCATGAAGTGAGCAGTTGGCTTTACTCGAGGCAGTGCCACCCCAGCTGGGCTTCTGCTGTAGCTTTCCTCCTGCTGGCAGGCCAGGCCAAGCCATCTCAGGGATGCCTTCAAGCCTAACAAGCTGGTTAGAAAATAAATTTGCAGCCTAGGCAGTGGGAGAAGAGCTGTGCCCTCCTTCTGGGTCAGTTCTCCTGGGCATGGGTGCAGGACAGTGGCAGGGCTGGGGCTGGGATGTCTCAACTCATGCTTGTTGCATCTTGCAGCTGAAACAAGGCCAGGCTGGCATCAGGCTGGCACTGAGATCTTTGTGGGTGTTGGAGAAAACCATCACATAAAGCTTTCCTGTCAGGTCTCTGCAGCCTCCTGTGAGAGGAGAGATGCTGCTTTCAGGACCCTTGCCAAACTGCACAAGGAGGATTGAGTTTATTCCCTCTCTCAGTGTGGCTCTGGAGCTGGCTGACAGCTCTCACTTCCTGAGCTTCAGTGCTGCTGGTGGCTGTTAAGAGTTGGCATCATTTCACTTAAGGCTCTTCATTAAGGGACGTACTCTGGGGGTGTAAATTGCTGTCTTGGCTTTTAGCCCCTTACACTTTGTACAACACAGGCCTACAGGGACTGTTCTGGAGCCTGCTTCAGCCCTGAGATGCTGTTCAAATGCTGTCAGAGCTGCTGCTGCTTACCCCAGGGCTGCTCTTAGCTGGGTCATGAAGTGCATCTGGAGTTCACCAACGGTCTGAATGCCAAAGGCCACCCTGCCAGGCACACCTTCAGCCCACCATGGTGACAGCAAATTGGAGGATTTGCTCTTCTCCCTCTAGGTTATGCCAGTCTGAGGGTGGGCATGGCAGTGTTCAGCTAGTTGGAGTCTGCTGCTTGTAATCTTTTATTGTTGGGAAGGCAGCTACAAGCCTGGCAGTGAAATATGGCATGTGCCAGCCTGCATCTCATCTACTGGTGTGAATGGCAAGGCAGTTGCAGTTGGTGGCAGGAGGTGCCCAGGATGTCACCAGTTAAACTCAGCTCCCAGGCAAACTGAGTTTATAGAATTACAGGATCAGAGAATTGTTTAGGCTGGAGAAGACCTTTAAGATCACTGAGTGCAGCTCTTAACCCAGCACTGCCAGGTGCCCTGCTAAACCATGGCCCTCAGCACCACATCTGCATGGCTCTGGGGTCTCCAGCACTGCCCTGGGCAGCCTGTTGCAGGGTTTGACAACTCTCTTGCAGAAGAAATTGTTCCTCTTGTCCAGCTAAACCTCCCCTGGCACAACTTGAGGTCATTTCCTCCCAGCCTGTCAACTGCTACTTGGGAGAGGAGACCTAACCCCCACCAGTTCCAACCTCCTTTCAGGGAGCTACAGAGAACCAGGAGGTCTCCCCTCAGCCTTCTTTCCTCCAGGCTGAACCTCCCCCAGCTCCCTCAGCTGCTTCTCCCCAGCCCTGTTTTCTAGACCCTTCCCCACCTTGGTTGCCCTTCTCTGGACCTACCCCAGCCCCTCAAAGTCTTTCTTGGAGTGAGAGCCCCAAAACTGAAACCAGGACTGCAGTTGCCAGTGCAGGAGGGCAGTCCCCTCTCTGGTCCTGCTGGGCACCCCACTGCTGATACAAGGATACCAAATCCTGCTCAGTGCCCTAAGTGGGATGCACACAGAGGTGCTGGTGGGCTGAGGAGGGGACAGCCTCTTCTCCTTGGTGACAAGTGACAGGACCAGAAGGAATGGTTGCAGCTGCACCAGAGCAGGTCCACGCTGGATGTTAGGAAATATTTCTTCACTGAGAGGGTTCTCAGACATTGGAATATTCTGCCCAGGGCAGTGCTGGAGCCACCATCCCCGGGGCTGTTCAAGCGCTGTGTGGAGCTGGCACTTAGGGGCACAGTTTAGTGTTGGCTGAGAGGCAGGTCTGGGGAAGGGAGGTTGGGAGGAGCTGTTAGTTATGGGGCCAGGCTGTTGCTTGCTAGATAGCATCCCTGGGCCAGGAGAAGAGTTCTGCTGCAAAAGGATAAAACTTCTTGGGAGGGTTTGTGCTTTGTCTGTCGTGCAGAGGCTGCTGCCCAAGTTTATCTGTGCGCAGCTCCTTGACGCTGTAATTGCTCAGTTCTGAGCCACTGCTCCAAGGTGGAGCTGCTTCTGCAGCTTTAAGAATGTTGGTTTGGGTTTTTGGGGTTTTTTTTTCCCTTTAATGTTATGTTTTTCCCCAAGAGGAATTCCCTCTTCCCCCACTGGAAAAGAAAAAACAACCTGAGGATTACCTTTGTAGACTTCTTCAGCACCCAGAGCAGGTTCCCAGGCACACAACTTTCAGAGCCATCTTTCTTTCAAGCAGTCTCATCTCAAGTGTGCAATTTTAGTCAGGTTTCCATTTTCTTCAGTCACAGACATCTGAGTGAAAACTCACAGCAAAGCTGAGGCTTCCCCTCCAGAAGAAGAAGAGGTTTGCACACAGGCAGTTTCCTTTTGCTTCTTCAGGACAAATCTGACCCCAGGCTGTATGGTTTTAAGTGGGCAAATGCATTTGGCTGAGATGTGCAATAGGTGGAAAGGAAAGAGGGAAAGAATGAAGGTCAGCATCTATTGGAGAGGCATAAAATGACTTCAGAGGTCTTAGTGAATTGAACCATAGCATTGCACAGGCTGCCCAGGGAGGTGGTGGAGTCCCCAGCCCTGGAGATGCTCAAGAACTGTGTGGACCTGGCACCTGGGGAGGTGGTTCAGTGGCCATGGTGGTGTTGGGCTGATGGTTGGACTCAAAGGTCTTTTCCAACCAAACCAAGTCTGTGGTTCCATGTTCTGAGCATTGCAGGCTCTGCTGGGAGAGCTTTGCAGTGCAGAGACAGTTCAGAGGCAGTGCAGCTGCTGGCAGCTTCCTGTCACCCACTGAAGCTTTGGGTGCTTGGGTTTATTCATCTGCTCCTCAGCTGCTGCTGGAATTCCATCAGCTCTGTTGTGCTGGCTTCACATCTCAGCCCTGCCAGCCCAGGAGGAGAGCACTTGAGTGGGGACCTCTTTGCTCTCCACAACTATCTCAAGGCAGGCTGCAGTGAGGTGGGGATTGGCCTCCTCTGCCTAGGGTCAAGTGATAGAATGAGAAGAAATTGTGGAGTCACAGAATGGTCTGGGTTGGAAGGGACCTCCAAAGGGGATCTAATCCACCCCCTAGATGTCCTGAAATTGCCCCAGGGGAGGTTTAGGTTGGAGCTTAGGGACCACTGCTTTCCTGCAAGAGTGGTCAGGGGTTGGAGCAGGCTGCCCAGGGAGGTGGTGGAGTCCCCACCCCTGGAGGTGGTCAGGAAATGTGTGGCCATGGCACCTGGGGACAGGGTTTAGTGGGCATGGGTTGAAGGTTGGACTGGATGATCTCAGGAGGCTTTGCCAACCCAAACAATTCTGTGATGCTGTGATTCTGTGGATGCTGTGCAGGACAGGCAGTGCTCATCAGAGAGGCATCTGCTGAGTGGGCTGCAAGGAAGATGCTGCAGCAACCATCTGGGAGCTGGAGCTCCCTCCCTGCCCCTTGGATCCTGCTGGTTTGGAGGGGATTTTGTGCTTCTGGGAGCTGCTTCTGCTCTGTGCAGCAAAATGGGCAGCAGCCCCCTCCCCCAAATCACTGTGTCCAAAGTAATGAGCACCCAGGGCATGGTGCAAGCTGCAGCCTGCTGAGTGGTTTTCTGATGGATGATTGTGGCTTTGGTGGTGCTTTTCTCCCTCTCTTAAGAAGCTCACTCTGGCCTCTGAAAAATTAATGGCTGCATCCTGCCCAGCCCAGCTCCAGCCCTGCAGCTCCCAGAGGGCTGAATCCTGCCCTGCATGGAGCTCTGAGGAGTGGGGACTGCCTCTGCCTGCTGCCAGCAGCACAGCACTGAAAGGTTTTCTCGCTGAGCTCCGAAGCTAGGAGGTGGTCACGGCCAAGTGAGCAGCCCTGGCAGGGCAGGGAGGGGGTAGTCAGCACCCCCCAGCAGCCTCTGCTGAATCATTGGGAGCTGCTGTGGTGCTTGGAGAGAGGCTAAATGCTCTGTTCAGAGGGAGAGGGGAGGGAAGGTCTCTGCCTGTGTCAGATGCTCGACATGAGCTCAACATGAGCTCAACATGAGGCTGCAGTGTGAGTGCAGCCCAGACAGCAACTGTGTGCTGGGCTGCAGCAAGAGCAGTGTGGGCAGCAGGGCAAGGGAGGGGATTGTGCCCCTTGGCTCTGCTCTCCTCAGACCCCACCTGCAGTCCTGGGTGCAGTTCTGGAGCCCCCAGCACAGGAAGGCCATGGAAG
>VWZE01002671.1:0-23682 GCA_013396675.1 Eubucco bourcierii | reverse complement strand
CCTGTGCTGGTGGGAGGTGTCCCTGCCTATGGCAGGGGCTTGGAACTGGATGAGCTTTGAGGTCCCTTCCAACCTTCCCATCCTATGATTCTATGCTGTGCTGGAGCCCAGGGATGAGCCTGCGGTGGGGTGTGGGAGCCTGCTGTGAGGACTCCTCTCTGGGTGCTGTCCCGGGAAAGTCTGATCCAGAGGTGAGGAAGGACTGAGTCATGGAGTCACAGAATCGTTTGGGCTGGGAAAGACCTTTAAGAGGATCACCTCCAGCCGCTGCGAGGTCACCACTGAGCCATGGCCCCCAGCACCACACCCCCACAGCTTCTCAGTCCCTCCGGGGATGCCGAAAGCCTCTCTCCAGTGGGATCTCTCCAGGGAGACACTAATTGCTCCTCTGCAAGAGCCAGGTGGGAGGAAAAGAGAGGAGGAGGCAGAGTAAGGAAACGCAGTGTGAGTCTCACTGGAGTCCAGCACAGCAGATCTGAGAGAGCTTTGCCTGTGTCCTAAGGAAGCAAAGATGGCAAAATCTGCAGTGTTTGGTGAGCTGAGCTGAGCTGAGCTGGGCTGGGCTGGGCTGGGCTGGGCTGGACTGGAATGAGCTGGGCTGGGCTGGGCTGGGCTGGAATGAGCTGGAATGAGCTGGGCTGGGCTGGGCTGGGCTGGGCTGACCTGACTCTTAGAGACCCCCAAGTATGAGTGGGATGGGAACTGCTGCTCCTGCTCAGGTTTTTCTACCAGCAGACAGGGGAAGCTGCTGCAGGGAGTGCTCTGTGTGTGCCTCTGGGGCAGAGAGGTCTCTTCTCTGGGGATGTGCAGGCACAGGGGCAGCACTTGGTGTGGCATTTAACACTCTTGAGTTGCTTTTCTGACTTCCACACTAGGCTAAGATTATAATTTTAGTATTCCAGTGCTAAGCAGACCTGTAAATAATATCAGTCAGTGGCCAGATGAGACCAATCAATATGATCCTCTGAGCTCTGGGAGGAGGAGGGCAGCCAGACATCCAAATTAGAGCCCTCCAGTTTGGGGGCAAAAGTTAGGTATTTAATTATTTCCTATTTAAATGTTCTTTTTATTTGTTTGTTTGGTTTTTGATTGTTTGGGGTTTTGTTTGTTTGTTTGTTTAATGGGTGATTTCCCTCCAGAGCAAGGTCTCATACTGCCTGGGTACAGCTCTCTCAGCTGGCTTTGCAGCAGGAATTAAACTGCAGAGTCATCTTGCTAGGGCTTAAAGGACCCAGCTGGGTGCGAGCTCTGGTTACTGGCACTGGAGTTGCTCTCGGGCAGCTCCATACACCCGGCGGATTTATTGCCAGCAAACAGAACCGCAGGGGTTTGCTTCCCTGCTGCTGGTAACCTGAGCTTCATGGCTGGGTTTGCTCACTCCTGCGTGATTAGGCTAAGAGGTGGTTGTTAATCACTGCCAATAGCTGCCCTCGGAACCTCGGCAGCTAAAGCAATGGGGACCGAGGAGAGATGCAGCTCCTGCTTCCCACCGCTGGATGCTGCTTGTTGGCAGCTTCGTTTCCTTCGGCAGATCAATGCACATTAATCAAATCGTTCTGGGCTGTAGCATTTTCTCTCCTGGCACACTGCAGTGTCCAGCCCCGGCTCTGTGCCATGCTGCTGGATATCTGGGCACTGCCAGGAGGATTCAGAGTTAATTCAGGGTTAGGCAGCCCTTGTGCTGTCCTCTCAGACCCACAGCCAGGCAAGACCCTCTTAGAGAAGAGTCTCTGCTCTAAATCCATCTCTGGGGAGTCCTGGTTTTGGCCTCAGTGCCACTTTTGGGTTGGTTGGAAGGTGATCAGTGTGTGGTGGTAGCTGTGCTGTGTATCCCTGGCTGGGTGTGTGCCACAGACATCCCTTTGTGGCAGCATCACACCTTGCCACTGGGCACCTTGCCACTGGGCACCTCTGCTGGGGGACTGCTGAAATGGCAAATGCTGAGCTGGAGCTGGCAGCAGAAGCACATCTGCACTAACCACACTGCTCCTGGTGACAGAAGGGTGCCCAAGCAGTGTCCTGTGTGCACCAGGGTGGTCATTCTGCTCAGGACATTGTAAATACCTGTGGGACTGGGCAGAAGTTGCCTCCATCCTTACTGTGGTGGACACAGTGACTGGCACATGCCTTGGCTTGGGCAGTTTCACCTGGCTCACAAGGAGCATTTGCTCCTTGATGTATTTTTATGCTCCTTTTGTATGCATTTATGTATGCTTAGATCTCCATGTTCTGCCTTAGGCTCATACCCACAGGTGAGTTTGCCTGTCCTCCAGGTGTGGATTGCTGTGACCTCCTGTGCTTGGAGCTTGGTGCAGCTCTGTTGAAGACTGGTGGCTGGCTGGGGCGGTCCTGTTAGGTCCCAGTTTGGCATCGTAGCACTCCCCTCCTGCTGCCCTCCCCTGCTTTGGCTGGGGCAAAGCCTGTTCTGGTGGGTTTGGAGGCACTAGGGTTAGATGCTCTGAGGAGCATTTAAGCACTGGTGTGAAGCCCAGCAGGTAATGTGTACCTGGAGCTGTGACCTTCTGCTGAGGCTTCAGGGCTCACCAGGCAAAGGGAAGGAAGCAGACACCTCCCTGTAGTGACTGAAGTGGTGTTGGCTGTTGTTGGCTCATGGCTCACAGCAGGACAGCATCTCAGAGGCCTTTTCCAACCAGAACAATTTGGTGAATGTAATGCTCCTGGGAGCAGGTGCCAAAGCAGAACTGTCTGCTGGAGCCACAGGCAGGAGCACAGCCCCAGCAGGGCTGCAGCTCAGGAGAGTTGTGCCAAGCTTTGCTCAGGGCTTGTTTGTTCTTCCTCTGCTCCTCAGGTAACTCAGCTGAGAGAGGGTGCAGCAGCCTCAGGACATCACCATGATGGAGGATCATGCAGCTCCCCAGGAGAAGCACATCCCATCAGGTGAGCAGCTCCAGGAGGAGGTGGTGCAAAGGTCCTGCCCTGTTGCTCACTGCTGAGGGAAGAGTGGCCTAAGTGTGGAGAGCAGAGTCAGTGTGTGAGGGCTCCCTGGAGGAGAGGATCTGTGCACCTGGGAGGTTACTGTGGCTCAGCTGGCTGCAGCCAGCAGACAGGAGGTGGCCACAAGGCCCTCTGAGCTTCATAGCTGGAGGTGAAGGTTGCTCTTTGTCCAGCAAGAGCAGGACAACCTCCAGGAGCCAGAGCAGTGAGAGTCTTGCTGCAGCTTTGCCAGCGTGCGTTGGTGTCCTCACTCCTCGGTTTGCTCTAGGAATTCAGCACTGCTTTTGTTTGGAGACAGCTCACAGGTGCTGCTTGCTGCCTGCTTTTCTCACCTGCACAGGAGATGGGGGGGAACTGGGCAAAGAGCTCTGGGAGTGGAGGCCATGCCCCACGTTTCAGACCTGCCTTTCTCAAGAAGCTTTTCCTTTCTCATTCCACCACGCTCCACAGTTGAGCTTGGGAACTCGCCCAGCGCCAGCTTGGGTGGGACTTGCTCCTGGCTATGCTCCATGTAAACATCCTCTTAATTTCTTTTCTTGAGGTGCTTTGGACACAGCTTAGCCCAGCTAAATGGGTTGTCTCTGTCCTGGAGAGCCCATAGCATCCATGCATCCCAGGCTCTGCAATGCATTTCGGTCTGGCAGCATCTCTCAGCTTCACGCGTCACAGCTTCCCAGGGATTTGACTTACATTGCTTTGGATCTTCTTTTCCAAGCCATTTTCTCCTGTTCTCATTGTTTTATTTGCCCACAGTCCTTGCAGAGAGGAGACTTTTGCCTCTTGCCCTGCTCTTCCAAAAGGTGACTTTTGCAGCCCAGCCCTCCCTGTGCTGCACTGAGCCCTTCTCAAAGCCCTGCTGCTTTGCAGCGATTCGAGCTGTAACTCATCTCGGAAGCCTGCCCTGGGAGGGAGGCTGAAGGCTCCACAAGTGGCAGAGAGGACAACAGTGGCTCAGAAGTTGCACATCCTTTCTGCTGACCTTGCTGAGATCTCCTCCCCTGCTTGTGCCATGCTTGTGCTGTTTCTAGCTGTCCAGTTCCCTTTGCTGCTGGGTTCCTGCTCGTTCCACTCGGTGCTTTGGGTTGGCATTTCCACGCTTTGCTCGCTCGTTAGCTCAGGTGCTTTTAAGACTCTCCAGAGTGTTCTTGCTGCTGTGGTCCTGGGCAAGCAGAGTTGGCACCTCCCAGGCCTTGTTGTAAGTATTTGACTGTTTTCCAGGCTATCCCCTTCAGATACCAGTCGATGATGGATCGGATGAGCCTGTTTCTGAAACCTCTGACGCTAAGAGCACCCCAACTACGGAAGGTGGGAGCTCTTTGACTTACTGCTTTGAAGCCATGGTGGATGGGGGCATGGTAAACCTTGCCAAAGACTCACCCTCCCGTGCCCTGCTGGGGCTCCTCAGGAGGAGTGTCTGCACTCCTGGACAAAACACTCTTCACTGGGCTCACCACGAGAGGCATTTCCCCCTCCACAGAATGAGATCATGAGCTTTAGAGGTGGACAGGGAGGTGGCAGGCAAGAGAAGGTGAAGTGTTTGGTACAGCTCAGGAAGCTGCTCATGCTTTGTTTCCTGAAGGCTTTTCAGACAGGTGCCATAAGCTCAGCACAGCCAGGAGCAATCCTGACATTGTCTGCTCCCAGGGCCAGAGGTTTGCAGCATTGTGCTCCTCCAAGTTCCTACCAGCAGATCCTGGTTGCTGGGCTCCCTTGCAGAGGTAGCTGCACCTTGCAGCTCTTTCTTTAGCCCCCTCTCTGTTTACCTGCTGGAATGATGATGTGGGCAGAGGCTGTGCATGAACCAAACTTTGTGCTGGTGGAAGGCCATGCCGGCAGGACTCAGGGTACCTGTGCTGCTCCAGGGCATTACCTGAGTGCCATGTTTGTAGAAAGAATCTTAATCCCAGAGTGGCCTGGAGACCTGTTCTCTGTTTTAATTAACTGCACTTTTTGTGCTCCTCTGGCTGCTCTAATCCCAAGTATCTCCCTCTGGGAGACTTCAGGTAAAGGTTTGCAAGGTGTCTCTAAAGGACAGGTGGAGAGAGCTGCTGAGCAGTTCCAGCCCCGGGCTGTGGAGGTGTGGGCTGAGGTTGTCTGTGCAGTGGCTCTGTGCCTGTGTGTGAGGCTCAAGAAACCAATGTTTAAAGCCTGCCTGGTGCAGGAGGGGATCTTGTTCCCCCTCCCAGTTGGGCTGGGACTGTCATGTCCAGCAAGAGTCCCCCTGGTAGGTGTCTGTCTTGGCGCTGCCCAGAGCGATGCAGCCACAGCACTCGGATGCTTTATGGAGGGGTCTGCTGGGAGCTGTTCTGTCCTGCTCCTGACCTCTGATGTCCCCATGCAGATGGCATCACCATGCAGATGGCATCACCATGCAGATGGCATCACCATGCAGGCAGCTCAGGCCTCAGTGGCTGCCTGTAGCTGTGTGTTCAGAGTGGTTGTGGTAAAGCCTCCAGCCGTGTGAGGAGTGCGCTGGAGCCGTGCGCACAAGCTCTGGTGTCCCTGCACTGCTGGCTTTGCCCTGTCCTGCTCAGCTGTCTCCTTCCACAAGCACTGGCTCAAGGGAGGGACTCAGGTGCTTTTTCTGAGCAAAACCTTCTTCAGGCAGGTCCTGGCCCCGCAGGGCTGTGCCACTCGTGGGCTGTGTGACAGCTGCGTTGTTTTTCAGATGCCACAGCACCTTTAGTGGAGGAAGGAGACCACGAGGATCAGGGAGGTGTGGAGCAGCACGGGGAGATCCCAGAAGGAACCACAGGTGAGGGAGACCAAGGTGCAGTTTCATCTCTTGATGCAGCCAGAGAAGAGAGCTGGACTGGGTAGTGCTTGAAAGCTGCACTGCAGAACCTCTTGCAGATGCTTTGCTCCTGACTCTGCTTCTTGCTTCTCTGTGGCCTGCAGAGATAATTCCTAGGCTGATGGAATGGGTTGGCTTGGAAGGGACCTCAAAGATCATCCAGTTCCAACCTCCCTGCTTTGGGCAGGGACACCTTGCACTAGCCCAGATTGCTTAAGGCCAACCTGGCCTTAAACACCTCCAGTGAGGGAGCATCCACAACCTCCCCAGGCAACCTGTTTCAGTGTCTCACCGCTCTCGCTGCAGAGAATTTCTTCCTAACCTCCAGTCTAAACCTCCTCTCAAGCTTCACTCCATTCCCTCTTGTCCTATCACTACAAGCCCTCATAAAAAGCCCCTCCCAGGCTTTCTTGCAGGTCCTTTTCAGGCAGTTCCCATCTTGCAGTTGCCCTCTTGCCCTCCCCAGGCAGGGGAATCTCGCAGCCTTCTCTTCTCTTCTCTCTCAGCTCTGCATCTGACAGTCTTTGTCTGCTGTCTCCGTGGTGGCTTTGCCCACACCTCCAGGCTAAGTGCTTACCTCTGCCAGCAGCTCTGCCTTGCTGGTGAGGCCAAGTGGTGAGGCAGGACCTTGCTGCTTCTCTCCCTGGTGCCCAGCCCAGGCAGGTGAAACCAGGGCACTGCAGCAGTGCTGTGCCTGCCGGCGCCGTTGAGGATAATGCAGAGGAAGTGAAGTGCCTAATCCAACCTGAGTGCTCCATGGGCAACCACTCCAGCTGGGCCTGGCTGCCCAGGGGGTGCTGGGGGTCTTTCGAGGGCAGAGCCAGAAGCTGCAGCACTGCTCTGAGTGTCCAAGGGGCCAGGAGCTCCTGGGAGAGTTCTGGGAGGTCTGTGTGACAAGTGAGTCTGTGGCCCCTGTGTGAGAGCTGCTGGCTTGTTCTGGAAGCGTCAGACAGGACCTGAGAGAGCTGTGAGGTGGAAACAGGCTTCTGCCTGTGCCTGGATGCTGGAACAAGCCCACAGCACAACCTCGTGGGCAAGCAAATTGTTGGTCCTGCATCCAGTCCCCAGGCTGCTGGTGGAGCCCCGAAGGGCTGAGGTGCAGAATGCCAGCAGGGCTGTGCAGCCTCTGCTCCAGGATGTGACTGCAGCAGGGAGCCAGGACAGTGTGTCCTGAGCTCCTGGGGAAGTGGGGAAGGTCCTGGTTTGGCTGTAGAGCTGTGACATGCAAATAGAATGGCAGAATCTCAGCGTGGTGGGGGTGGGAAGGGGCTTCTGGAGATCATCCAGTCCAACCCCCTGCTGAAGCAGGGCACCCATAGCAGCTTGCCCAGCAATGCCCAGGTGGGGTTGGAATCTCTCTAGAGAAGGAGACTCCACAACCTCTCTGGGCAGCCTGCTCCAGGGCTCTGCACCCTCACAGCAAAGAATTTTCTCCTCCTGTTCAGATGGAACCTTCTGGGTTCCAGTTTGTGCCCACTGCCCCTTGTCCTGGCCCTGGGCACCACTGAGCAGAGCCTGACCCCAGCCTCTTGCCCCCAGCCTTTAGCTCTTGGTCAGCATCGATGAGACCAAGCTGGTTGAAAGCAGCCAAATACAAACTGAAGTAAGCTCTGAAAAGAGACCAACCTTCATTTTTTTCCTGTGAAGAAATTAGTGCTCCCTGAGGGTCTCAGTGCCCCTGGAATGGCAGGGCTGGGGCAGGTCAGTAGCTACTGCCTGTGTCACAGAGCCCTGAGTTCCCTGCAGCAGGCACCAAGGGCACAGGTAAGAGTTTGTCCTTCATGGGAGTGCTGCTTGTAGCATAAGCTCTGTGTGCAAGCAGAAGAGGAGACCTAAGTCCAGGAGTTTCCCTGCTCCTTAACAGCCTTTTCCCTGCATCTCTGCCTGGAGGAGCTTGTACTAACCTGCTGCCCAGGATGTGCCAGCTGGAGAGATTCACCTCCGGCCTGGTACAGCACCGACTGGGCAGACCTTGATCCGTCGCTACCGTGGGCTGGTTGCCTTTCTGCCTACAAACCAGCACTGGGCAGTGTCAGCAGGGAGGTAAAGAAACCTTCTGGGCGGACCCCTAAGCCTCCTCCTCCTCGTTGTGACCTTGTTTTTCCCATTCTTTCCTGACCTGGAGCAGCTGAAGAAGCAGGTGTAGGAGCCACCCCCAACCTAGAGGACCACGCCGCAGGAGATGCCACTCAAGGTCAGTGAACCATCTGCCTCTGGGTGCAGTTTTTGCTGCCCACCCATGTGTCTGGTGCCTGGGGAGCTTCCTTCTGCCATGCAAGCACTGCACTGCAGGAGCATTCTGCAGGTGTCCTTGCAGGGGAGGGTCACACAAGCTGTGGCTGTCCCAGCGTCCTCGTTCGGGGAGGCTGCAGCTCATCCTGCACCAATTTCCTCTGTCAGTGGCTGGAGGCCTGCTGCTTGCTTGTGCCATTGCAGAGCAGCCTGGCCCAGGGGTGAAGATCTGCTGGGATGTGCAGTTCATCAATTCATGCAGCTATGGAATGGGTTGGGTTGGAAGGGACCTTCAAGATCATCCAGTTCCACTCCCCTGCCATGGGCAGGGACTCCTCCCACTCATCCACATTGCTCAGGGTCTCATCCACCCTGGGCTTGCACACCTCCAGGGAGGGGGCATCCACAGCCTCCCTGGGCAGCCTGAGCCAGGCTCTCACCACCCTCACACTAAAGGTTATCCAGGAGGAGCTGCTCAGCAGTTTTGTGCCCCGAGAGTCACACAGCAGGGAAGTGAATTGTTGAGCTCTTGTTGTGTCTTCCCAGAGCAAAACAGCTCAGAGCTGCCCACAGAGGCCCTGACTTGAGCTCTGGGGTGGTCTCATCCCAGCCTTGGGCACTGTGGCTGGCAAAGCCAGGCATGGTGGGCTGGGAGTTGTTTTATAGACCATTAATTGTCTGCTCAGATGAGCCAAGAAATGAGGCAGGGACCTCTTGGTGCTCTGGAAAGCCTCTCTTGACCTGATGGAAAGCTTCAGGGTGGGATTTTCTCAGAGCCCCCAGCCCCAGCTTAGCTGTTCAGCCCCACTCTGGTGTTGCTGTCTGGCTAGCACCAGTACACCACAGCACCCATTTGCTGTGCTGTTTAGAGCCTTCACTAAACCCCAATTTGTGTGGCTGTTTCCTGCACCGAAATTCCTCCAGCTGCTTGAGCATCCTCCTCCTCCTGGCTGCATCAGAGCCTTTACTGGCATCTGTCTTTTAAAGAATTAAATAGGTCTTTGCCTAGGGCACAGTTCTGGTTGCCTTTGCCTTCCACACACACGAGCACAGTTCTGTGCAGTTCTGCTTCCTGCAGTTAGCACAAAACCTTTGCTTGCCTCTCCAGTGGTTCTGGGGCTAGCAGCTCTTCTGTGTTTCAAACAGTGACAGCACTACAGAAAAAGAATTGTTACCTCTGTGAAAGTGGATTTGTGATCCCCTTCTGCTTCCTTCCAATGGTTCTCTCAGATGTGGAGGAGAACTCCATGATCAGTACCCACAGCCTTGGGTCTCTCCTTGCTGCCTCCTTTGTTTTTCACACGGTGGGGTCTGAATAAATGATATTTGCAGTGAAGGTGGAGCATGACAAAACCTCTGTCTTTGGAGTCTCAGGTGGAAAAGCATCTTCTGATGGTGCCAAGGTGGCATTCTGCCAGTCTTGACCTGGTGCTGCCTCAGAACCCCTTCAGGTGGTGCAGTGTGGGAGTGCTCTGGATAGGACCTGACTGTCCTCATCTCTGCAGCAGTGTCACTGCTCCTGGAATGGCTCAGGTTGGGAGGGACCTCAGGGATCATCTGCTCCAACCTCCCCTCCATGCCCAGGGACACCTCTCAACTAGACTCAGATGCTTAAGACCTCATCCAACCTGGCCTTGAAACAGCCCCAGGGAGGAGCCATCCACAGCCTCCCTGCCCCTGCTCTTTCTTTGTGTCCAGAATGCACCAGGGCAGTCTGCTTGCTACTGCACAAACACCCTCCAGATCCCCCTGGTTATAAAAGGTGTTTCTGGATGCCACATTTCAAACATCACCTCCCAGTTCCTCTTAAACCACTGATCTGCAGGTCCCTGTGTGGTCATTTCACTTAACCATTTGAGTCTCTTTAGAACAAGGACAGCATTGAAAGAAGACCAAATCGGTCTCAGCTTCTCTTGTTTGGATCCTGTTTGTTCACCTATCAAAGCAACAACCAAAAGCTCAGTACTGAGATGCTCTGCTCTGGGCTCTCTGTTTCACCCCAGCAGTGGTCAGAAGGACCAAAGAGTCTTTGAAGCTGGACAGATCCATACTTGGAGGTGCTCATCCTTGCTAGGGCTTCAAAGCAGTTTGCCTGTGTTCAGGGTGAGTTCTCCATCCAAACTCTGGATGAGTTTCTACCAGAAAGGCTCCAGCTCAAGCAGAAAATTTGGGCTTGGGGCATGGTAAAGGTCTGTGTCATGCATGAGATCAGCCCCAGAGCAGAATTCTCTTTTCTATCCACACACCCCCAGAAAAAGGAAAAAGAGAGATCTGTGTCTCTGTGGCCTTAACTTTGGGGTTTTAACTGCCACACTTCCTGCTCTGCCCAAGTGCTGGCAGCAGAGCTGGAGCTCTGATCAGCCCCAGTGGGTGCAGGATCCCAAACTGCTGTGGCCACAGCCACTTCTTTTCACTTCTGGTCCTCTCCACTGAGGCTGCCTGCTCCAGTGGCTGGTGAAATGCACAGCAGTGAGCCAGGAGATGTAGGATTGCTCTTCCCCAGGCTTGTGGGCAGCAGAAATGCTCTGGAGAACAAAGCAGAGGTGGTTTGAGCTCTGGGAGGGTGTAATGTGGTGCCATGATGGTGCCATGTCTGCTTTCACATGTCCTGCAAGGGAGGACTGGAGGGGTTTGGTGAGCCCCTGAAGCAGGGGAGGGTTTTCTTCAGGCCCTTGAGGCAGGAGGAGGTGGCAATGACCAGCAAGGCAAGGGGCCAGTGGTGATGTTAGGCTAGGGAATGGCTTTGCTCTTGGCTTCTGATAGCCTCTGTGGCTACCCCAGCTCCCAGAGCTCAGGTGTGGGAGGTGATGGTGGTTGCACACCCAAATCACCTCTGAAACCGGCCCCAGGGAGGAGTCAGGTCTGGGGCTGCAGTGCTCCTGATGGCCATGGGGATCTGAGCTTCCTGAGAGGCAGAAGCCAGCACAGCAGTGAGTGCTCTGCTCCACGGGGCCATGTGGGACTTGCACTTCTTGTCCTGAGAAATCCTGAGTCTCCCTCCAGCACCACCTGCCTGACCTCCTCTCTGGTGTGCTAATTCTTTGCCCATGCTTCGTGCCCTGCATCTTCAGCTCCAGGGCAGCCAGAGCCTGGCCCTCAGGATGGTGTGGGAGATGCAGTGAGAAGAGAGGTCCAGGCCACCGGGCTGGCAGCTGGGCCCCGCCAGCAGCCTCCTCTGCCACGTGAACCAAAGGCTCCCACAGCAGCTCCCACCCGCATCGAGGTCACCATCCCAATCCCCCTGGAGATGTACCAAGGCTCCAGCGCAGCCGAAGGCAGCAGTGAGCTGTGGGATCGTGGGGGCAGAGAAGGCTTCGGCGTGGATCCAGCGCTGGGTCCTGCTGTGCACACCCAGGGGCTGGCAGGAGCTGGCGGCGCAGCTGGCACCCAGGCTGGAGAGGAACCATCTGCCTTGGGTGCCAGAGCCCCACTGAAAGAAGATGCCAGTGGGCAGCAGAGGGATGAGGATCGTGATGTTGATGAAGCCTCTGAGCAGGTTTTGCTTTCCCCGGGGGGTCAGCAAGGTCCACGAGGACCTGACCTGGGCTCGTGTCCAGCGCCTGCCAGGGAAGCTCTTGAAGACCATGGCTTAGGAGAGGACAAGCCCCAAGATGTCCCCAGAGGCATCCCACGAGAGGCTGAAGCTGAGCCACACAAGGCAGGAGAGGACCAAGAGCAGAGCGGACAAACGTTGAGGGGGGAGGAAGATACAAATGTTCCATCAGAGCCTTCCAAAGTCATCTCCCAAGGAGAAGCAGAGCCTGGGGAGAGAGAAGATTCTGGACCCTTGCAAGAAACAGCTGCTGAGGTAAAAGGTGATGCTGAAGACCAAGAAGCTGCTCTGGAAGAGGCTGTGCCAGGCACAGGAGAGCGCAGGACGCCCAAGAAGAAGCTCTCTGCCCAGGCTGCAGCTGTCAGCCGCGTCCCGCTGCTGAAAGGTCTGTGCCTGCTCTGCCTGCCCTCAGCTCACCTTGCTGGGGGCTTGCTCAGGACAGGGCTGCCTGACCCAGCAGCTTGCTGCCACCTCTCCAGGCCTGCTGCTTGGGACCTTTGCTGTGAGCCACCGGACGAGCGCCGCCGCTTCCCCCTGCCCCTGCTGCCCTCTTTACTTTGCCCCTGGGTGTCCTGATGCCAGAGCCTTGCGCTTGGGTTTGGCATCTGCTGCATGGTGCTGGTTTTGTTCAGCTGGTTTTGGTTTGGTTTGGTTTCCTTGGATCCATGGGGTGGGCACCTTAACTCCTGCCTGGCAGCTGCCCAGGGAAGATGAAGACCTGGCTGGTGGTGGTCTGGCATGCCGGAGCGGGGCTTGCTCCAGCAGCACATGTGCCACCTGGTTTGCATGTGTCTGCTGTCACTCTTGGTGTTCCTACAGGGGAGGCAGGAGGACAAAGGCAGGTGAGACCTTGGGGAGGCTCCCTCCTTGCTCCTGTTCCTTGTCTGTTCCCTTAGAGATCTGCTCCTGACTGCTGGTGGAGGCAAAGTCTGCAGCTCGCCGGACCCTTGCCCGCTGCATGGCATGTCCCATGCTCTTACACCCTGCTCCAGCACCAGTTCTGGATGCTGTGTCCCCAGCCTGGGGTGTTGGGAGCTGCCTGGGTGTGTGGCTCTTGGGTACATCTAACAGCCTGAGTGTCTGCAGCCTGGGCTGGAAGGGCATCAGACCCTGGAGCTGCAGCAGTCTCACTCTTAACTCTCTGAGAATCATAGAGTCATGGAGTAGTTTGGGTTGGAAGGGACCTCTAAAGCTCATCTAGTCCAAGCCTTTGGTGTTGGGTGAAGGTCTGACTTCACTGCTGAATGCATCCCTGCCAGCAGGGCAGCTCTTAGACCCTTGCTTTCTCCAGGAGCTATGTCCCTCTCTGTGGGGCTCACCAGGGGCCCTGCTCGGTTGTGCAGTGAGAGCTGTGTCAATAAGCTGAGGCAGGAGGACACCAACCGCCACTGCCGTCTCACCATCTTCTACCTCAGCTCCAGGGCCTGGCCTGGGGATGCTCAGCCCCAGAGCTGCTGTGGCTGCTTCCCTCAGCCTGGGAACGCTGCTCTTTGCAGCACGAGGCTGAGGAGGGAGCTCTTGGTGCAGCTTTTCCCATCGGGGCTAAAGCTCACCACAGATCTCTCCTCACTCACGACCTGGGAAGCCAGCAGGAAGCTTCACCCAGGTGCTGCAGGGCTTTGGCATGGCTTGGTGCTGCTGCTGCTGCTCACACCACAGCCTGGCATCCTTGGTGGGCTGGGGGTGCTTTGCCTGCAGACCAGCAGAGTCTCTGCTTCATTAGGGATCATTTCCTTTAATTATTTCCTGGTCTTTTCCCTCAAAGGCAGAGGCACTTCGGGGCTGTTCTGCTCCAGCCTTGCTCTGGTCCCCACTTTAACTGGCTGTGGGAAGGGATGGTGCATCCAGCAGCCTCAGCAGTGGCTGCTGGGATGGGTCAGTGCTGGGTCAATGACACTCTTCAGGTCACTGGGGGAGGGCTCACCCCTCAGAACAGCTTTCCAAAACACTGGGGAGGGTATCCGTGGGATTAGGGAGGAATTAGATGGCAGCAGGGGGAAGGGAGCTTTGTTCTGAGTGTCCTAGCACAAACTGCTTCCTCTCTCTACACAGAGGTGCTGCACTCTGTCCTGCTTGCAGGGTAGTTGAGCACAGCACTGCAATACTCTCAGGCACTGCAAGCTTGGTGCAGATCAGAGAATGGCCTGAGCTGGAAGGGACCCCAAAGATCATCCAGTCCCAACCTCCCCTGCTATAGGCCCAGCCCAGGTTGCTCAAAGCCTCACCCAGCCTGGCCTTGGACACCTCCAGGGCTGAGGCATCCACAGCTTCTCTGGGCAAACCAAGTAGCACAACAGCTAAAGCCTTCAGACCCTGCAGGGCCTGACCCAGATGGAAGCAGCATGCCAGGAGAGAAGGGAATTAATAACAGCAAAGTGTAAAACTGCCTCTCAACACTGACACTCTGAGCAGCTGCTTTAAATCAGATCATGAGCAGCCCAGAGCTGCTTCACTTGGCACATCCCTCAGCTGTGCTCTTTATTTGTATGCTTGTTAGAGAGGAGGACTCATGTCCAGGGTTGAGAGGACAACTGCTCTGTCCCAAACTGAGCTGCTGCTCCTGGCACTGAGTGCAAGTCTGGGCAGAATGGACTCCTGCACACCTTGGTCTGCTGCCTGCTGCCTGTGCACAGGGTCACAGAATCACAGAACTGTCAGGGCTGGAAGGGACCTCAAGGCTCATCCAGCTCCAGGCCCCTGCCATGGGCAGGACACCTCACACTAGCTCAGGTTGCTCAGGGCCACATCCAGCCTGGCCTTACAGCCCTCCAGGGATGAGGCTTCCACCACCTCCATGGGCAACCTGCTCATCTCTTGATGTCTCCAGGATGTGGAAATAGCTCTGCAGGAAATGAGAGGCTTTGGGACATTCCTAAGAGCAGTTTTTAATTTCAAGGGAGCAGGAACACAGAAACCCTCCCTCCAGTTTGCATCTCACTGCAGCACAGGCACTGCCATCTCTCTAGAGCTTGCTGACCAGTCCCAAGACCTCTGACTTGTGTCTCTCCATTTGTCAGGACGTGTTGACAAGGAAGGGACTGAAGCTGAGGAAAAGAAACCCAAGGTAAGCAAAAACCCAGAGCCAGAGGTGATGGTGCTGAGCACCTCGCATGGTCCTGACCCCCCTCTCCTGCCCTCCCTGCCTGAGCTTGTGTCCCTGAGGAGCCCTCTGCCCTTAGCTTTTGGTTTGCCATCTGTCTTGAAAAGTGCTTTCATTTTTCCTTCCCTCATCCTGGTTTGAATGGTGCAGTCCCTGGTGAGCTTTGATGGCAAGGATGAGCCAAGCCTGCAGCAGAGTTGTGGGTCCTGGGGCTGGGTGGGGGTTAGGGAGAGCATTTCTCAGCCTAAGGCTGGAAAGCAGACATCAGGCTTGAGTGGGGCAAACTGGTGTGAGACTCAAAACTGTGTTGGGCTGGACTGAGGACAAGCAGAGCAGCAGTGAAAAGAGCAAAACATGTAGGTGAAATAGAAAAGAAATGCTCCAGGCCTTGCAGCTGCTGAGCTGTGGGTGAGGAGCAGGTTTTAGAGTGGGTAAGTGCACAGAATCACAGAATGGTAGGGGCTGGAAGGGACCTCTGGGGATCATCTGGTCCAACCCTCCCAGCTAAAGCAGGTTGGGCAATGACCCCCAGTGTCTGGGTGGGTTTGGAATCTCTGCAAAGGAGACTCCACAACCTCTCTGGGCAGCCTGCTCCTGGGCTCTGGACCCTCCAAGCCAAGAGGTTTCTCCTGATGGACCCTCCTGGCTTCCAGTTGTGCCCACTCCCCCTTTCACTGGGCACCACTGAGGAGTCTTCCAGGGGTTTAAGGGGCATCTGCCACACTGCTGGGGTTGGAGGAGCTTTAGTTCCGGTTCTTGTTCTCCTGGCTGGTGCCCAGGCAGCAAAATGGGCAAGCTGGTGGGCACTTCAGTGGGTGAAGGGTTAAAGGTGAGGGTTATGCTTACCTTCAAGCACTGCAAACTCCAAGTTTCTCCCGTGGGGAGCTTTGGCAGGGCTGTCCAGAGCAGGCATTTGCCGGGATCCCAAGCAGCCTTCTGGATCAAGACCCCTTATTGACAGAGCAGCTGGGATGGGGCAGGGAGCCCTGGGAGCAGCCATCTGCAGCTCCCAGACATGCTGCTGCTGGTGCTGCTGCTGCTGGTCCTGCAGTGCCTTTGCCAGCAGAGCACTGAGAGCTTGGGAGGAAATGAAGCAGGTCAGAGGGTGAAGCCTGCTGCTGGTGCTGCAGGGTGGTGGCAGGGGCAGGCTGGCACAGGGTGACACTTGCCCCAGAAAGAGGTTTGGGTGTTGTTGTGCCCTGTGGGGGAGGAGCAGGGCCGAGGGATGCCAGACCTGCCAGTGCAGCCCTGGGTGCCAGCAGAGCCCACAGCTCTGTGCTGCAGGGTAGGGCAGTTCCAGCCCAGGACTGCACCTTCCACTCCTGCTTGGTGTCAGTGATCCCTTTGTGTTTCCCTCCCATACTGATGTTATTTTTTTGTTGTTCCCATTTTATTTTTGTTTCCATGTTTAAGAAATCCTCACCTTGCACTGCCAACCCCCCAGGTGCTAGACCCTCCATCCCCCCCCACCGAAACACCTCCTCTAGCACAGCCCCTTGGAAAGCTCCCTCCAGCCCTGCTTCCACCTCTAAACGAGGCTCTTCTGCCACCTCCCGACCTGCCAGTACAGGAACACAAGAAACCAAAGCCAAGGTAAGGCAATGGGATGTGAGAGAGGCAAAGCTGCCCCTGAGAGCACCTTAAAGCACTCCTGGCAGGTCTGATGGTTGGCAGTGTGTGGCTGGGCAGTCCCCGTCCGTGGAAGGGGTTGGGATCTGCTTCCCCCCCAGTGGCTGTGGCCACACTTGGCTGCAGTTCTGGTATTGGAAGGGACCCCAAAGGTCATCCAGTTCCAACTCCCCTGCCATGGACAGGGACACCTCCCACTGGCCCAGGCTGCTCAAAGCCTCCTTCAGCACTTCCAGGGATGAGGCAATCACAGCTTCTCTGGGCAGCCTGTGCCAGTCTCTCACCACCCTCATGGTGGAGAACTTCCCAGTGTCTACTCTAAATCTCCTCTGATCTACTTTCAAACCATTGCCCCCTGGCCTATCACCACAGGTCCATATAAAAAGTCCTTCTCCAGGCACTGACAGGCTGCCCTAAGGTCTCCCTGGAGCCTCCCCCAGCCTGAACACCCCCAACTCTCCCAGCCTGTTGCCCACTTCGATCATCTTTGTGGCCCTCCTCTGGACCCTCTCCAGCAGTTCCATGTCCTTGAGGGCCCCAGAACTGGACACAGTGCCCCAGGTGGGGTCTCAGAAGAGCAGAGCAGAGGGGCAGAATCACCTCCCTTGAGCTGCTGGGCACACTGCTTCTGATGCAGCCCAGGACATGGCTGGCAACCCTGGGTGGATCTCCTCAGCCTCTGGGTGAGAGGCTGCACTGCACTGCATTACAGCAGAAGAGTCTCATTGCTGCAGGGTGTTACCTGCTCTCTCTGAGGCATTTCAGGTCTCTGCTCTTCCAGGATTTTTTTTTCTCTGGCTCTTGCAGCTCCCTGCTGGGTTTTCTGGGTGGGTTGGCTGCAGGCAGCAGCTGTGTTTGGAATGTGCCGCAGCCAGCCCTGCCAGGTGCTGCCTGGAGAGCAGGAAACACCACCCTGCTGGGTTCCACGGAGTGCAGGCAGCTTGGAGCTTCCCTTTGTGTGTGTAGTCAGCCAGAGGCACCCAGGGTGAGGGGCAGGGCACAGGCAGTGGGGGGTGGGTTTGCTGTGGGAGGGATGGCAGCAGCTCTGCTCTGAGACCACACAGCTCATCAGTTGGCACTGGCACTGGTGAGGCCACACCACACATGCAGGGTTCAGCTTGGGGCCCCTCACTCCAAGGACATTGAGGGCCTGGAGTGGGTCCAGAGAAGGGCAACAAAGGTGGTGAAGAGTCTGGAGAAGAGTCTGGAGCCGCTGAGGGAGCTGAGGGTGTGCAGTGTGGAGAAGAGGAAGCTGAAGGCAGAGCTCATTGCTCTCTGCAGCTCCAAGAAAGGAGGCTGAAGCCAGGTGGGGGATTGCTTTTTTCCTCCCAAGGAGCAAGTGACAGGATGAGAGGAAATGGCCTCAAGTTGTGCCAGGGGAGGTTTAGGTTGGACATGAGGAACAATTTCATCCCCAAAAGGGTTGTCCAGCTCTGGCCCAGGCTACCCAGAGCAGTGATGCAGTCTCCATCCCTGAAGACTTGGGATCCCTGAAGCATAGATCTCCATGGCCATGGGGATGTGGTGCTGAGGGCCATGGTTTAGTGGTGCCCTGGCAGGGATGGGTTAAGGGTTGGACTGGATGACCTTAAAGATCTTTTCCAACCAAAGGGATTCTGTCATCATTTCTTTCCTGAGCATTTATACACAAACCAGCAGGAGAAAGAGACAGAGCTGGGGCAGCTTTTCTGCAGGATCAGAAGGCAACAGCCTGTGGCTGTTTCCATGCCACTGGAGGTGCTGTGCATGCCACATGTCACAGCAGTGGGTGGCACAGGCTGGGTGAAGGAGCTGCCTCTCTGCTTTTGGAGCCTGACACTGCTCTGAACACAGCCTTTGGTCCAGCAATGGATTTGTTTCAGTTATATACAAAATTTTAGTGGAACAGGAGAAACAAAACAGTGAAATGTAGACAACAAAGATGTGGAACAGCTGAGTGTGTGGTGAAGGATGCAGGTGAAGCTGAGAGCTCACAAGTGAGAGCAGCAGAGCCACTTTGCCAGCCCAGGAGGGGCAGCAGTGACGGTGATGGGACACAGGATGTGAGTGGGCACAGCATAGCTCCCTATGGGCTGTCAGAGAGGGGAGCAGAAGGGTCTTGTGCGGGTCCATGAAGGGTTGGTAGCCCATCCCTGGGCAGATCCCCCTGCATCAGCCTTTCCCCCTTGCACCCCCAGGGCCCAGAGATGAGAGGTGGCACCAAGACGGGCACACCGCGGTCCGCGGCCGGGCAGAGGAACTCTACCAATGCCACACGCATCCCAGCAAAGACCCCCACGGCCCCCAAGACACCTCCCAGCTCTGGTGAGTGATGGAGGGAGCCTTCCCTTGCTGCCTGTTGACTCCCAAGGCTCTGCTTTGGTCCTCCATGCAGTTCAGGTAGAGTTTACCCCAGTGCCAAGGTTATGCCTGGCACTTAAGCAAGGGCAGGGCCAGCAGAGGGAGGTCTCTGTGGTCCTTCAGAGCTGCTCAGCCTCCTCACGTGGGGCTGTGAGGCAGAGCTAGGGCTGAGCCCTCTGCATGAGCCTGTCTGAGTGCTGCTGTATCTACTCCCTGCACACAGCTGCTTTATCTGGTTGGGATTTCCTGCAGCTTGGAAGATTCAGGCAGCTCCCTGGTTTGGGGTTTGTTTTTTTTTAACCCATCTATTCCTTCTCTCTTGTCCAATACTTCACGAAGAGCAGGGGCAAGAGGATTCAGTCCTTCGATTGCAGGAGTGGAGCTTAGCCCATTAGTGCCCAGAGAAGAAACCCCCAGAGAGCATCAGGCACTGTGAACTCCCATTCAGGCCCTGCATTTCCCTGCCTGTGTCCACTTCTCATCCTTAAGCAGGGCTGCACACCAAAAAGCATCAATCCATTCAGCTTCCAGCTCTGTTGTGTTTAAGCATCTCTCTCATTCATTAAACAGGCAGGAAGGAGCAGAAAAAACCACCTCCTGCAGCAACCAAGTCCGAGAAAGGTGATGTTCAAGGGGTTTCTTTTCTCTTCTTTTCCCATTTCATCTCAAGGTGGGGGCAGTTCTAAGCTGCTGAGTGATCAGCTTCGTTTAATGGCTTCGAGTCGTGCTCTAGAAGTGCTTCTGAGTTGCTAACAGCAAAGCGCTTTGAGTGTGTCCCTAATTGTCCTGCATGCCTGGGGCTGGGCCGGGGACTCCTACAACTAAGACCATTTTCGCTCTGGGCAAGGGGGGAATTGCCTTTAGCCGCAGTGTGCACTCCCGGACCAAGCAGAGGGAAGCGAAACCACCTGCTGGTGGGGCTGGCACGGAGCGGGCACAGCCCCAGGGGCAGGCGTGAGCAGGGCAGGGGCTGTGTGCCCCGCCCGGGGTCGCTTACCCTGCGCTTGCCTCCGCAGGTGAGCAGCCCAAGTCTGGAGACAGAAGCGGTTACAGCAGTCCCGGCTCCCCCGGGACTCCAGGCAGCCGTTCCCGCACTCCCTCTCTGCCCACCCCACCAGCCAGGGAGCCCAAGAAGGTGGCAGTGGTTCGCACCCCACCCAAGTCTCCTGCCTCTGCCAAGACTCGCGTCCAGCCCTCAGCCGCGCCCATGCCCGACCTGAAAAACGTCAAGTCCAAAATTGGCTCCACTGAGAACCTGAAGCACCAGCCCGGAGGTGGCAAGGTAAAGGTGGCCTCTTGCCTGCCAGGGGTCTGTCTGGAGTGGCACAGTGGGTGCTTGGTGCTGCCTGCGGGAGAGGGGAACCCTCCCTGGGGCGGCAGCGGCACAGTGGGGCTGGAGATGTGGCAAAGGGGCAGGGATCTGCTTGGAAGAGTCCAGCAGAGGGCTACAAGGATGCTGAAGGGGCTGGAGCCCTGCGAGGGGAGGCTGAGGGACCTGGGGCTGCTGGGTCTGGTGAGGAGAAGACTGAGAGGGGATCTGATCAATTCCTATAAATACCTGAGGGATGGGGGTCAGGAGGGGGTGGACACCCCTGGGATAGGCCAAGGAGCAATGGATGGAAGGTATGGCACAGGAGGTTCCACCTCAGCATGAGGAAGAACTTTGCTGTAAGGGGCCCAGAGCCCTGGCACAGGCTACCCAGAGAGGTTGTGGAGTCTCCTTCTCTGGAGCCTTTCAGTACCTGTCTGGATGTGTTCTGTGTGCCCTGTGCTAGATCATGTCCTGCTCTGCCAGGAGGATTGGACTGGATGCTCTCCAGAGGTCCCTTCCAACCCCTGACATCTGTGATCCTGTCATCCTCAGCCTAAAGCTAGAGGTTTTGGGGCTGATTGGGCTGGGTCCTTGTCCTGCAGTGCTTTGCCTGGCTTAGTGCAGCTGTCCTGCAGAGAGGACTGCAGAGAGCTCCTGGTGTGGCATGCAGAGAGGGTGGCATGTCCATGTGTGGACTGGCTGCCAGGGGAAGGACATTCCTTCCTTGTGCCCAGTTTGGGAGAGCAGATTGTGACCTGTGTCAGGGCTGTGCTTCTGATTCCTCCTGGGTGTGATCTGGAAGGGTCCCTCCAGCACTGCCTCTGCTTCTTCGTCCTTGGTCTGTTCTCCCTAGTAACAAGTGACAAGGTGAGAGGAGATGGCCTCAGGTTGCCCCAGGGTAGGTTTAGGTTGGATGTTAGAAGAAACTTCTTCACTGAAAGGGTTCTGGAAGCCTGGCACAGGCTACCCAGGGAGGTGGTCAGATATAAGAGGCAGAGGTGTGGTGCTGAGGGTCATGGTTCAGCACCAGCCTTGATAGAGCTAGAGAATGGTTGTGCTGGGTGAGCTCGAAGGTCTTTTGCAAGCAGTGAGCAGGCAGGAGGAGCTCCTCTCCAGGAGTTTTCCAGCCTTGGCATGTGTGCCAGAACATTGTGCTTCTGCACCCAGCTCCCCTGGCAGCCTTGGGACTGTTCTGTCACCAGGTGCTGCCTTGCTCCATGGGGCAGAGTGGCATGGCCAGAGCTGGTGCCACTTTTCTGTGTTAGCCAGGGGCACTCCTCACCCAGAGAAGCTTCCTGAGCAGCAGAGTGAACTCCTTGCTCCGGGTGCTTGGCATGGAGGCTCTGGGGTTAGATTTCCCAAGCCCAGCACGGGGGAGGTTGGGGGAGGGGGTGGTGTGATCAGCAGTGTGTGGTGCTGGCTGCTCAGCACCTCTCTGCACTGCTCCACTGCCTGGCCACATCCTGAGGCAGTGTGGGTGGATGAAGGCAGCTGCTTCCTTTGGCTGCTGCAGGTGGCTGCTGCACATGTTCAGTGGCAGAGCTGCACATCTGGTGGCTGCTGCAGCCAAAGGTCCCTGGGTGCTTGTCCTTGCCTGCCCTTGGGGGTGGAACCAACCCTGCAGCCCTGCAGCCCTGCAGCCCTTCAGCCCTTGCTCTGCAGCTGCTGATGACACAGAGCTGTGAGAAACCTTCCCCAGTGCACTGCAAGCCACTTGGTGTGCCCAGGTGAGTCCTTGGCTGCACTGGGGCAGGTGGAGAAGCCCTGAGATGGCCTCTCCTCAGCAGCCTGCTCTTCCACTTCCTTACCTGCAGTTTTTCTGTGGCTGGACAGTTTGGGGGGGATGGGGGAGGGAGGGGGCAGTTCACTGACCAAAGCACATTTTGCTTAGTACCTAATCCAAGGAGACCTTCTTGTGGCCTTCCAGTATCTGAAGTGGGCTACAAGAAAGGTGGGGAGGGACTCTTTAGGGTGTTGGGTGGTGATAGGAGTGGGGGGAATGGAGCAAAACTGGAAGTGGGGAGATTCAGACTGGATGTTAGGAAGTTGTTCAGCATGAGGGTGGTGAGAGTCTGTCAGGGGTTGCCCAAGGAGGTGGTGGAAACCTCATCGCTGGGGGTGTTTAAGGCCAGGCTGGATGTGGCTCTGAGCAACCTGCTCTAGTGTGAGGTGCCCCTGCCCATGGCAGGGGGTTGGAGCTGAGATGATCCTTGGGGTCCCTTCCAGCCCTGACAATTCTGTGATCCTGTGAAATCCTGAGGGGGCTCTGGAGCCCTGGGCAGGGCTACTCTGGCTGCTGGTGGTGAGCAGAGCACCACAGGTCCCTCCTGCCTGCTCAGCACAGGGCTGAGTTTTGTTGCTGCTCCAGGGATTCTGGAAGGAGCTTTTCTTCCCTTTACTGTGAACTGGTTAAATTGTTTGGTTCTTCCTTTTCCTCCAGCCATTGCCAGTGATTTCCCCCTCCCTCTGCCAGACAAACAAACATGTTCGTTGTCACAGCTGAGTTTGGGACAGTTTGTTGCTCTTTGCAGGCAAGAAGGACTGGACTGGATGCTCTGGTGGGGAATTTTGTAGGCCAAGAGGCTGCTCTTAGGTGAATGTTTGGAACAGAAGGGACAGATCCCACAGGTTTGATTTTAGGGTGGCCAGAGGAAGGTGGGTCTGGAGCCTACTCTCCATGCAACTTTCAGCACCTCCAGCCTAGGGGTGCAGACATGTGTGGCACCCCCCACCATCACCCCACCACCCCTTATTTCCAGTCTGTTCCAGTATTTCTGCATGGTCGGAGCACTTCTGTTGTTGCTGGAACGCTGAGCACTGCTCTGGCACAGCCTGCTCTGGCAGATCTGGGGCCTGGTCTGCAGGGTTAGTTGGTGTGGGCTTGGAAAGCGATGCTGGAGGCAGACATCAGCCTCGGTGCTGCTGCTGCTAAGGGAGAAGGGCACAGGGAGGAGCTCTCCTTGCAGCAGCAGGCTGGGGGCAGCTGCAGTGGAGGGAGAGGTTCCTGCTTGGGCAGCTTCGTGGACCTTGTCACTCAGGGACTGTGTGTGGCCTGGTGACACTGCTGTCCTGCAGGGTGCTCAGCCTCTGACCCTCTCCTCAGGGCTGTGCTTCAGCTGAACTGTCTCCAGAGGATGCTTTTCAGCTGCTTTACCTCTGGGTTATGCTTGGACAGGCTGCAAAGCCAGCTCCAGCCTGTGCAGGAGAAGGAGCTGGAGCTGCCTTCAGCTTTGTGTTGTCTGGAATAGCTGCTTCTGGGGGGGCTACAAACAAGCCCGAGGGTTGGAAAACAAGCCCGAAACGGACACAGCTTCCTTATCCCAGAAATCTGTGTGTGGGGAGAGGGCAGGCAGGCCTTGGGGAGTGGAAGGCAAAGGGGACATGGCATGGGTGGCAGCAAGACACTGCCAGGTGGCACGAGGAAGGTGCAGCAGAGCTGCCACCTCCGGGCTTGGTCTGCGCTGCCCCTTTGGTCTCCTCTGCAGGGGAGTCAGGAGAACTGCAGGCAGGGAGCTGCATCCTGGCAGCTTTGCTCCTCAGTGGCTGCAGAGGCAGTTCGAGCCCTGCACAGTGCAGAGCTGAGCCCTCCTCTCCCAGACCCTGCTGGGCACACAGCTCCTGCCGTGTCTGTGTGTGTCTGTGTGTGCTGCAGAGGGCACGTGTGCGTGTGTGTGCGTGTGTGCGTGTGTGTGCTGCAGAGGGCACGTGTGCGTGTGTGTGCGTGTGTGCGTGTGTGTGCTGCAGAGGGCACGTGTGCGTGTGTGTGC
>VWZE01002670.1:506816-603158 GCA_013396675.1 Eubucco bourcierii | reverse complement strand
CACACACTGTGATCCTCTTGCTTCCACATGACTTTTACCAGCAGCTCTGTCTCATACATGTAGCTCTCCTCAGTTTTTCACTCAAAGAAACGCCATTTCTTGAGCTTGGAGGAAGTGACTGTGAATCCCTCGCTGCTTATATTTGGGAGCTGAGTCTCCTCCAGTAACTTTGTGTCTAGACTCCAGCTGAGCAGTTTGCAAGGCTGGAGTGCTGAGGATAGTTTTGTGCTGGTTTGGTGCTCTGGAGAGTAAGGCAGTGACGTGCTGAGATAAATGCCGTACAACTTGTTCCAGTGTCTCTGAACTAACTTACTTCAGGCAGATCGCTGCTTCTCTGCTCCTTGAAAAATGTTATCCTGCATGTTGAGAAGACACTTGACAGAATAAGCTGAATCCACTAACTTTCTACTGTTGTCAAGTACAGACTTTTCCCCACCTCTTACAGATAAAATATTAATCCTACCTGTAAGAGAATGATATTCACAATCTTCTTTTGTCACAGACAGACCTCCCTGTTCAAACTCTTCTCCTAAAAAATACTTTAGCCCTTTACCAAGCTGGCAAAGCTCTCAAATTCCGATTTCCCCCTCCTTCTGAACTGCCACAACTGGAACTCCACACTTTCCAGAGCTACAATTATTTATTGAAACCAGCTCTACTTAATAAGAAGTCTGGCAGGTAGAAACTATACTAAATGCACCAAGTGATTCACAGAACAAGATAAAATCTCCTAACAAAGAATTTAAGCAGAAAAAGAGGAAACAAGTAGTGAAGAGCTGACAGTTTTCAATTCACTCTGAAACATGGGAAGATCAGAAACAGAAAAAATTACTATCTTTTATCTTGGGGTGCACATCTGCCCATTCACTGGATGAAAAACAGGGATGAATTCATTAGAAATCAAGACAGATGAAAGCACAGTTCCTTGTCCAGGCCTCCAGAGAACACATGCAAAGCATCTGTAAGAGATGGGCACTTAACTCAAACATTGTAGTGTTTCAGCATATCCATATGTTACATCTAGTGGGATACAAGTTTTTTGCAGTAGGAGGAAGCTAATTATAGTCCGATAGGGAATATGTTTGTGTTGGTTTTTGATTTATATTTAATCTCTATCCCACACCAAAATATGTACATATATAATCAGCTTAAAATATTTAAGAATTTCTTGATGGGAGATCCATTTGCAGTGAGCATGATGCTGGGCGCCAAGACTGAACTGACAAAGCATCAGTGTTTGCAAAACATTTATGCTGTAGAGAATATAGAATTTGGTAATTTACAAATTTCTATAGCACTGGTAAGTTTACAGCATGTAAGGTCTTCATCCCCAAGCGTGTCAAGTAAAATCACTTGTTGTTCTTCCTCAGACACCTCCAGACTTTGTAAGTCAACACTTTCCCTTTGAAGAAATGGGAGCACATTCTGAAAAGCTTTCTCCATGTAGTTAAACAGCACTGCAATGTAAAAAAGACTAGAAAAAAAATGCAAGTGTAAGCTGCTGGCTCACCAAGGAACTTAATTTATATGAAGATGTACTTCAGAGAGGACAGAACAGTTCTGTTTCCTCTTGTCCTAGCCATAGAATTATGGAATTGTTTCAGTTGGAAAAAAACTGTAAGATAACTGAGTCCAGCTGTCAACCTACTGGCCACTATGGCCATTAAACCATGTGCCCAGGTGCCAAGTCCACACATTTCTTGAACGCCTCCAGAGACAGTGACTGCACCACCTCCCTAGGCAACCTCTTCCAAGCCTGATGACTCTTTCAGTAAAGAAAGTGTTCCTGCTATCCAATCTAAACCTCCCCCGGCACAATTTCAGGCCTTTTCCTCTTATTTTATCACCTGATACGAGCCTCATCTCACTACAACCTCCTTTCAAGGAGTTTTAGAGAGCAATGAGGTCTCCCCTCAGCCTCCTCTTCACCAGAATAAACAATTCCAGTTCCTCAGCTACTCCTCATAAGACTTGTTCTCTGGACCTTTCACCAGCTTTGTTGCCCTTCTCTGGACATGCTCCAGCAAGTCATCCTGATTAAGGATCGTAAATTAAAGAGATTCAGTCTCTTTCCTTGTAATTCTACATGAAATGGTGACACCTTTCCAAAGAGCTGATGGGACACTGCTTCCCTTCATCACAGAAGGAATGATCTAGGTTTTAAGAAAAAAAGCAGATGAGTACTGCCTATAAACGCCCAGATTAACAAAGGCCTTCGTAGCCTTTGTTTGCCCAGTTGTGTTTTTCTAGACACTGCTGCACTTAGCAGGTTAAGTAGTGTCAAGGCTCAGTCCCAACAGTAAGTAATTCCCATCCAGTTCATGACTCCTATCATCAAAGAAGAGGTGAAAAGCAGGCAAGCCAAGCATTTCAGCACCTGTTACCACACATAATTCAGTACCTAGAATGTACACACACAAGAAGAAGGAAGGGTTTAGGTCCAAGAGGTTAGGATTAAAGTAAAATTGAAACCTAAAGTTAATCCACTGAACTGAACTGGCTTATTTCCCACATATGCATAGAGATATCAGAAATTAATTACTTAAATCCTGCCATTTCACAACTACTTCTAAGTTTGGTCACTGTACAGAGCACAAAGGGCCTTTCTAAAGTACCTTCCAGATCGATGGTTCATAGGACAGTTATGCTCAAGAATGACTACTGAATAAAAAGCTCACCACTCCTTTATTCCTCCTCCACTCTACCCTTTGTATTTCAGCCACAGGGAAGGAAGAGAACAAACCCCCAAAATCTAGCACAAACAAGCCATAGAACTGTTCTTCACAGAGGGGTGACTGCTGAGATGGGCAGCAGCATTTACACCTGTGTGCCAGAGGGATTCTCCTCAGTGCTCCTCAGTGACAGTGACCCTGGAGGCAGCAGAGGAAGGAGTTGGAATTGCACACCTCGTATAACGAGCTTTGGGTCACCCTGATGTCCATGCAGCTGAGCAGTGCTATTCATTTTGATCATTAATGTTTTGATCATTAATGTTATTTGGGTTTATTTATCTTTTTTTTTTTTTCTTTTTTTTTTTTTTTCCCCTTTCCTTTTCTGTATTTCAGGTTAACATCTTGGAGCAGTTACTGGGCAGATGGGACTGCAATAAAGAACCCAGAGGCTTTGGTTCTCTTCCTGCTTATACTACCACAAAATCAGTTCTACTCCACTGCACATAAAAGCAGGGTCTGAGTGAGAGCAAATGCAGTGAGAGCTGGGCAGGAATCTGGACAAGAATCTGATCAGCTGTCCACAAAATGCTGGGAGGGGGAGCTTAAAAAATTTCTTCATTTTGATTTAGATTCACCAAATGCCTGAGATGAAGAATCAGCCAGCAAGAGGCCCATAGGAAGCCAAGAGGAGCTTATCCACAACCTTAGGACACATTTATATTTGGACAATTTTGAGGCAGTATGAGAGAAATCACTGCTGCCTGTATCCATGTCAATTTACCAATAGTTATAAAACCTAAGCAAAGCAAAACGAGATCTTTTCAAAAGGGGATGCCTTGTGCTTACAGCTTGTGTCCGTGCCTCTGCAGGCATGTCTTGACTTCTTGGCTTCAAGCCTACTTAGGAGGCAAAGCTGTTAACGCATCTATTTACAGATTTTTATGCAGCCACAGCCTGCAGAAACCCCACATGCAAACCAGAAATCCGAGACAAATACAAATATAACCTGAACATAATGGAATTAAATTTAACTGAACAACAGTGACTAGGGCAGTGACATCAAAAGAACAACTCTACAGACAGGGCTAAGTGACAAAAAAAAAGAACCAACCAAAAAGCTCTGTACTTTCAGTAAGGAGGGGCAAGGGTCAGTGATGGCAAAGCTGACCAAGATGAGGTATCAGAAAAGCCTGGAGAGGGGAAAGTTGTCAAGAGAAAGGTGGCAGGCACCTAGGTATCAACACTTCTAGGTAGTGCTGTCTGACAAAAGCCTTTTTCACTTTCTTGACCAAAAATACTAAGATATGCTACTGGAATTCAGTAACAGTTCAGTGCTGGATGCCATTTCTCTTCCCATCCCTGACACACATAAATGAAAACAAAACTATGAGACAATCTGCCTGATTATTTCTTGGATTGTTGTCCTATTGACAGAATGCTGGACGAAGCTCAAAACAACTTTTTCCTACTCTAAATTTAATTTAGACTTGAAATACAAGAGGAGAAGATCTTTCCTGTTAATTTGTAAATGTCTTTAAGAAGAGGAATGACCTATTTGGACTGATGGCTTTTTACAAAGTGAGGAGAGCCCTGCTGTCACAGAGCTCAAGACTTTGACAGATCTTGTTAGATATTCCCTTAAGGAAGCTGCTCCAGCCCTGAACACCAGCAGCTCTCTCAAAGGCAGGTAGTCAGCTACCCTTGTGCTTGAAAACCTGAAGGGCTTTGCTCTTAACACTGCAGGAGATCTTCACCATTTGAGCACGACAGAGTGACAGACAGGCCAACAAGCTGTTAACCTGTTCTTTCTTCTGGAATCTTTTCATTCCACTCATTAAAAAAAAGTCTTTTTCACTGCTCTGAAAATCTGGCTGTTGGAACATCCTCTAATTCCACATTTTCCACAGCTGTGATGTTATTCAGCACTCTCAGGAGGAAAGTTCATGTCATCTTCTGACACCAGCACTACTTCTTCTGAGCACTGTTAAGGGGTAGGGGAGACACACACTTTGCTTTTAGAGATAAAGCCATGTGGATAAAGTTATAAGAAATGTGAGGAAACAATATGTATTAAGAGATGGATCTTTCTGTAAGGATTTTTCCTCCAAGAACAGACTTGTTCTCTCTTACTCCCCCCCTGAATTCACCCACACGAACTGTATTAAAAGCACTGGCTTGCTCTTGCTATCAGCATTCTCCATTTCTTTATAATCCTATTAATAATTATCACCATTTCTCCAATTAATGCTGTCAGGAAATTTCTCTATGAACATCTATAAACTGCAGACGTACCCAGAAGCCATTTCATGACCTGCAGCTTGAAAAACACACTGCCCTGATCTAAACCACATCCTCTTGCTTCAGTCAAAGGTATTAGAAACAATTAAAGCATTGCTCTTTTCAAACACTCCTCCTGACAAGATAGCTATTTTCAAACCTTACATTTACTCTAGAGATGGAATTTTTCTGCACAGTCCCTAAACTATTTAATCTTGGTTCTGTCAGACATGACAGAACTTAAGTACAAGACTCGATTCAACTGGCAATACTTTTGCCTTCTGTTCCATGCTACTTAATTAAAAATTGCAGTCTTTAAACAAGGGAGGTTCTCATCTTGCCTTGAAGTTGCTGAGGTCAGGATCAGAACCTCAGGAACAGGTTGCCCAGGGAGGTGGTAGAAGCCTCATCCCTGGAAGCTTTTAAGACCAGGCTGGATGGGGTTCTGAGCAACTTAGAATCACAGAATCATAGAATGGTAAGGTTGGAAGGGACCTCAAGGGTCATCTAGTTCCAACCCCCTGCCATAGGCAGGGACATCTCCCACTAGTACAGGTTACTCAAGGCCTCATCCAGCCTGGCCTTGAACACCTCCAGGGAGGGAGCAGCCACAACCTCCCTGGGCAACCTTGATCCAGCGTGAGGTGTCCCTACCCATGGCAGGGGGTTTGGAGCTGGATAATCCTTGAGGTCCCTTCCCAACCTGACAATTCGACAATTCTGTGATGCTGTATGGGACTTCAGCAGGAAAGGCTGGAAATAGACATTTTGGAATATTATGTTAGGCTGTTCCTTTTAGATTTCCTTATTATTTGGTATATAAATATTTATAGCTAAAGTAGTGTGGATTATACACAAATGATCTACAAATATTTATTATTTGAAATATTAAGGAACCTTCTCCTGAAGGAAGATCTTTAACAGCTTTATATTCTAGACTCTGCTTGACAGGGTGCTGAGCTATCTCACTACCACCTAAGAAGGTTGGACCAGATGATCCTTGGGGTCTCTTCCAAGCTGTCATTCTGTGATTCTGTGTGATCATACACTTCAGGTTTAACCTGCAGCCTCTGCTGAAGTACCCATGGCTCTGCCAGCCTCACCCTCAGCCTGCTGGAGGCCTGTGACACAGAGTTAGCACAGCAGTTTGTCAGTGACAGTCCTCAGTAACGAGAACCCCAGAGAGAAGGGCCCTGCAGCCTAAGCTAACCCTCATGAAAGAGGTATAAATCTTCTGTTCTGGTGGTGCTGGAGGATGAGAAGCTCAACATGAGCCAGCAGTGTGCACTTGCAGCCCATAAAGCCAACCAGAGCCTGAGCTGCATCAGGAGAAGTGTGGCCAGCAGGGTGAGGGAGGTGATTCTCCCCTTCTACTCCACTCTGGTGAGACCCCAGCTGGAGTACTGCATCCAGTTCTGGAGGCCCTGGGACAAGAGGGACGTGGAGATGCTGGAGCATGTCCAAAGGAGGGCCATGAGGATGCTCAGAGGGCTGGAGCAGCTCTGCTATGAGGACAGACTGGAAGAGTTGGGGCTGTGGAGTCTGGAGAAGAGGAGGCTCCCAGGTGACCTTATTGTGGCCTTCCAGTATCTGAAGTGGGCTACAAAAAAGCTGGGGAGGGACTTTTTAGGCTATTAGGTAGTGGCAGGACTGGGGGGAATGGAGCAAATCTGGAGGTGGAGAGATTCAGACTGGACGTGAGGAGGAAGTTCTTCAGCATGAGAGTGGTGAGACCCTGGAATGGGTTCCCAGGGAGGTGGTTGAGGCCCCATCCCTGGAGGTGTTTAAGGCCAGGCTGGATAAGGCTGTGACCAGCCTGATCTAGGGTAGGGTGTCCCTGCCCATGGCAGGGGGTTGGTTCCTTCCAACCCTGACTGATTCTATGATTCAGTTCATGGCTGAGAGGATCACTAATGTAGGTTTGTGGTTATTCTTCTATAGCTTCTCTTGGCACAACACCCACACAGTGCCAGAGGTTAGGCAGCAGCCGCTGCTTAGCACAGTGCCAACCACAGCAGCTGCAGCAGGGTGAGTACAGAAGGGCAGCAGGTAGCACAGAGTAGGGTTTAGAATGAAATCTGAGGCTAGAGCACAATGCAGAGTATACTTTTGCAAATTACCAGGAAAACCATATAAAAACCACTCAGGTTTTGACCAAGTTTGATTTACATGTAGCAGTTAACTGTTTAAAAGGATCAACTTCAAGGAGTTAAGGGCTAGGTTGATAACTGAAAAAAAAATCCCCATTGTCTGATAGTCTTTCAGCAGTACAAAATCAGGTTGTATTTTTTCATTGCTGGTAGTAGGAATGGCATTGCTTTAGACACTATAAAAGTCAAAGTGTAAGACATTGGAACATCATAAACACTGTCTCAAAAGACAAGTTTACATTAAAAAAATAATGTAGAAAGGTGAAATTAGTTGAATTTTCTCAGAGAAAGAATTCATTCTGTAGAAAATCTGCTTCTGGTCACTCGAAAGCCCCTTACATAGCAGCCACGCAGCTCTGGCTGCATTTATTCAAGAGTAAATTCCTAAGAGTGGAGAAAAGAGAACCTGCTCATTTCCAGTCCCTGTTCCAGTCACTACATATTGTTCACAGCAGAAGAGATCAGAGATCCTGGGACAGGAGAAACAATGAGAACCCACCCAAGGTGGTTAGCAGAGTCTCCTGTGAGAAAGGAGCAGAGCTGAGTGTAAATACCTTGAAACAGAGAAGGACTTTCAGAATTTCCATGGGGGAATTCAAAATCAAACCTACATTTGCTGGTTTTTACTTCCACAGCTGCTCTGCAAAATGGTTTCACATAGCCTGAAACACAAACCAGGAATTCTCTGGTCTGCTGTGCTTGCCTCTAGACTGTCCCAGTTTCTCTGAAGTCCTCTCTCCATTAATGCTTCTCTTGTGTTTTAAACATTGGCTTCTATACTTCATCTGACCTAAATGGAAGCAAGATAGCCATTTTTTTTATCTTGCCTTTGTTGACTTATCTTGATTTTTATCTTGATTATTTAAATTTTTATCTTCTACTGGCAAGCACCACAAGCAATGACCTCATAGCAGGAGGCGGCATCTATTCAGAGGAGCTGAGAGCCAGCAAAAATACTCCCAAGCACACAAGAATAGTTCCTATTACATTTTACTCCTTGGCAGAGGGATATTAGCTTATATAAAAGGCAACAGAAATAGCTAGCACAGATACATGCAAAGTACTTCAATGTTCATGGTAGTGCCTCATCACTCTGGTTCATGTCTGCAAACTGGAAGCCTATATCCTAGGTAGGTCAGATTTGTCTTAAGCTGAAGTTCAATAAAAATGTACTGATTTAGAGTCCAGGCACCAAGTATGGCAGAGGGAGCCAGATTCTTTGTGCTTTAAGTGAGACTGAACAGCCAAAGTCTGGCAACTGAGTCAGGCAAGAGAATTGTAGTGGAGAGGAGAAAGGAAATCTCCTTGGGTTTCTGAAATGAAGCTGTAAATGCACAACAGTGTAGTGCTTGTCAGAGTTGCCACTTCAGCAAGGAAGTACTCTTTTCTGTAGTGAAATTGACAGTTCTTCATCTTCAAGGAAAGAAACACCAAATCCCAGAATCCCAGCATGATAGGGGTTGGAAAGGAGCTCTGCGTATCACCTAGTCCAACTGCCCTGCTAAAGCAGCTTTGCTTGCAACAGGTTGGCCCAGAGGGGGTTGGAATTTCTTCAGAGAAGGAGATTCCACAACCTCTCTTGGCAACCTGATCCAGGGCTCCAGCACCCTCAAAGTGAAGAATCTTTTTGTCATGTTTAGGTGGAACTCCCTGGGCTCTAGTTTGTACTTGTTGTCACTTGTCCTGTCACTGGGAACCACTGGAAAGATTCTGGCCCCATCCTCTCACCACCACCCTTCAGATATCAGTAAGCATTCATAAGATCTCCTCTCAGCCTGCTCTTCTGAAGAGTCTCAGGTCTCTCAGCTTTTCCTTGTCAGAGAGATGCCCCAGACTGATCTGCTGAAAAATCCCAGAACTGAGATGTTCTAAGTTTACATGGACATGTCAGGTAGATACTGCTCTCCACAGCAAAACGAACAAATAAATAATTGCTGGAGGACATTTGTGAGGTGGCAGGAAGAGAAGAAGGGACTGGTAAAGAAGGGGAAATGGACAAGGAAGAAGACAGCGGTGGACAAAGAAAGTCTGAAGAGCAAATGAGAACAGAAGATCCAATGCAGCTACAATACAATGATGAAAGCTTCCTGTGTGTGACCTTGGGCAAGCCACTTCTAATTCAGCTCCCCTTTACAAGGACAGGAAAGGAGCAATGCATTTAAGCTGGCATAAGGATATCTGGATTAGAGAGTGAAAAGGACTAAAGCATTGCAGTATTGATGATCATACAAACATATTGGCAACAGGCAGGCAAACAACAAATGCTTTGCAGCTACCCAAGATGACATTAAAAAGAAATACTAAGCAGTACTACGTTGTGGAAGGCTTTGTTGAAGGATGTAGCAGCTCTAACCCTCTGCAGAAGGACTGTGTGTTAAGTCCCCAAACAATAAACTCTATCCATGCAAAAACATCTATCACAGTTACCACTGAAGTAACTACTGTGTTTGACAAAGGGGAGGCATAGTAAGTTTGTCCATTCTAAGCAGAAAATACTTAGGCTTTTACAGCCAGTTGGTGCTTGATCTGTGCCCACATACATACCACTGAATCAAAAAACTCTGATTCCACTGCCCTATAGACCATCAATTATAGCTGATACTTGGTCACTAGTACCAACAGCTAAAAAACACTCTGCTATGTCTGGAATGGAAGTGATCTTCACCTTTGGAGTTCAAAGGTCAACATTTTATTCCTCATGTTACTTCTTTATAGTCATTTGCCTGACCAAAAGACAGAGTGAAATGGAGCACCTGGAAAATCTCAGACCAACAGAGTATTTCCACCAAAACCACCTACGTGAGTATTGTTATCAGCAGCAATGAACAAGGGACAGGTTTTTTATTCCCAGAAAAGTGATTATTACTGGAAGTCCCCATTTACACTGGTACATGCCTGAACTTTCAAGCTTTTTAACACATGTACAACGAGAGGCACACACTGGGCTTGCACTAGGCACACCGAGACCTTCATCCCTATATCCTATATTCTAACAGTGACCACCAGCCAATGGACTGTACTGGTGTTGCACCTCAGTGTGTTTCAGGCCTTCTTTACCTTGCAACAATTTTCCTGATTCAGGTTTCAGCAAAGTAAGATTTTTTTTAATCTATTAAAAGAATTGGGTTTGATTATCTGGCATTTTGCCAAAAAAAAAAAGGCAAGCAGCAGCTAAGTGCAGAGACATAGAATTATTAATCTTCTTTTTGGTTTTTTAGTGAAATTACAGACAGCAACAGCTCTTTGCTGTACTATAAGAACATGAGCTCAAAAGGCCTGAGTGTAAGAAAGCATCTACTAGATGTAGGAGCTCCTCTTACTAATGTAAAATACATTCAATATGAAAATCTTGAGGTTAGATCAAGTACCAGTTACATAAATCCACCATTCCCTTAAATCCAGGCATTAAACATTTCTCTTACAACACATGTAAGCACATGCAACTTACTTACTGTACAGTTATAATTAACATACCAGCACAGAAGAGAGAGCTAAACCCCAGGTAGTTGTAAGGAAAAAAAAACATTACACTGAAGCCTTCAGCAAGCAAAGTCTTACAAATATGCTTTGCAGATTTCCCACTGGAGCAGACAACAATAAATGGAATAACCTGACTCACAGGCTAAGATTTTGTAAAACATCACTATTCTGTGTCCTCCCTTAACTAACTTTGCCTTGTGGAGGTAGAAGTATCTGATTGGAATGTAGCCTTCAGGGAAAAAAAAAATCAACTATAACTACGTTTTAAACAGGAGCATCAAAAAGTTAAGTGTGTGCTAACAGTAATGGGAGAGAGCCCATCAATCGTGTTGGTGTCAGGCCTGTTGTTTTGGGGATAAAGGAATGGCTACAGTTTTCCCCCTAGTGACTGAGTCTACACCAGCAGCAGGTCATTAGCGAGCAGGATTTAATGGGCTCACGAACTACATCTTGTCTTATTGAAGTGGAATGCACCATTTGACTGCAAATCTGGACTGCTGAAGAACAGCTGTGTTTCATCTGAGATAACAGCCTGCAAAAGGGAGTCCATAGCCAGGTAAATGAGAGTTGAGAGAGCTCCCTTCATAAAGATGCAAACCAAAAAAAAAAAAACATAGGCAGAAAGTTTGTATTAAGACCTATCGTGAAACAAGTTCTATACAAAAGAGCTCAAGAAAATCATTGTTCCAACTCTGCTCCTTTCTTTGGGCTCATTAAAGAAATTCTGAGACAAAACACAGCCTTTGATCTCAGGCATTGCTACAAAGCAACTGCACATTTCAAATGAGACATACTCATTCCCAAACAAAACCTCTGTGCAAGTAAAAAGTCAGCCCCTGTAATTCCAAAGTCCTTAACTGCTTACCTTGTAGCGAGCAGGTCAGATTTTTGGAAGTAGTTTCTCAAAGTAACTCAGAAGTTCCATGTTAACTGTTGTGCTGCAACAAACAGCTGCAAAACTTGCTGATTTATTTCCCCATTTGGTGTGCATGCTGAACCCCAGAAGAAATCCCATGCAGGGGGGAAAAAAAAAAAAAAGGGTGGGGGGTAGGGGGAAACCAGCCCCAAAACCCACAGGAGAAGCACTACAGCCCTCGAGCAAAACACACAAAAGTTTAACAGGGAAACAGAAAGGAGATCCAGCGACAGCTAAAAGTTTGGCTAAGAAACAGCAAAAGCAAGCTTGCTCCCCTTGCCTGGAGTCCTGGCTAAAGGTGCCTCTCCAAGCAAAATTCACTGAGGCTCCCAGCTCCTCGGAGCAGATGGTATTCACACATTATTCCCGAGCAGCAGCATTCCCTAGTCCAATCAGGAGGCAGCACTCAAAAGCCAAGCGCTTCCCAGACTCTGTTACAGTTTTCAATAGCTATAGCACAAGATGAATGACTCAGAAAATGAATAAGCAGGGAAAATAAAACACGCCTCTCTCCTAGGCACAGGCACAGGCAGGCAGCACAGCCACCCCGAGTGTGCTCAGCACTGGGTTTCAGTGCAGTGCACCTGCATTCCTCCCCACTAAATCCTAACCATACCCTTCATTTGTGCAATCATCTTGGGTTAGAAATCACAGCAAGAATTAATTCCCCCTCCCCAGTCTTAAAAGCAACAAATATTTGTGAGACTTGAAAGAGGATGAGCTGGATGTGTGCTCATCCAGACAGACCATTGCCAGATAACCAACCGAAACTCTTCCTGTCAGCTCTTGCTGAATAAGTAGAGAAATATCTCTAAGATCAAGGCCTGACTTTCCAAATTCTGGTTCAAATTACATGAAAAGATGAAAGGTTAACCTCAAAACTGTCTCTCCTAAACAGATTAATACATCCTCTGTTTTTCTCTTAAGTTTACCAGGAAACTTTAAACTACAGTAGAACAAACCCATCTAAGAAGCAAATGAGTTTCCAACCACTACCAGCTTTCAGTTGAGGTAGAAGTTGGTCCAACAGAATCAGTAAACTACTTCAAGCTGCTCTGCTCAGCTTATAGATCATTCCAACCATCTCATCTACTTTTAAATACAACCCTTCCACTTGATGCCTGCCTTTTTCTGACAGCTACTACAGAGCAGTAAAGCATGATCTGCTAAACACAGCAAGTCACTCACGGATACAGAGCTGCACAGCACTTCTTCCAGGGTTTCTCCCTGGAATACAGCAGTGCACTCAGGAGCCTTCCAGAACACACTGAAATTCTCTTTAGTTTTGTAACAGAAGAGACTGCAAGGAGGGGAATACTGTTTTATGTTCCTACTCTCAGTGCCCTCTACATACAATGTCTTTATTGCTGCCACTCAGAAATTAACTCTGGGTTGGCTGAGAACAGTCTGCAGACAAGTGGAATCAGTTAAATCAGTAAAACTATTTGGGGTGAGAAGCATTCTCCCAGGTCCCCCTGGATATTTTCAGATCTTTGTCTGTGGCTGTAAATTGATCCTTTGCATTCCTGTCTGACACATGAACTGTGAAAACCTCTTCGGGGATATTCTCTCGGCCATGAGTAATGCTCTAATAGTGCTGCTGCAAACACAGGACCAGTGGCAGAGACAATAAAGTACTATGAACTCTGCTCTAACTTTTACTATTGTTATTTTAAGTCAATTACTTTTTCTTCGTCCTGGAATAAATATGAGAACTCTATTAGCAACTTCTTTGCCTACTTTCAAAACACTGAGTATCAAGGATTTCTCCAGCCTGAATCAAGGGCAGGACCTAGACTCAGAGGCATCGATTTGCTGCATCAGCCATGCCATGCCCACCCAATGGTTAAGCAAACAAACCCACACATACAGCTCCAGGACAAAGAACAATGCCTTGTGTTATGACATCTGCCACAGCTGTCTACCAACCTCCCAGCTACATCTAGAGAAGTATTTAGAAGTGTAAAACAAAACTAGGAGCATATCTAGATCCAGTAAGAAAACAAACATTTCTTGACACCTCATTTTGGCAGACATTTTCTGATCACTGCATCAAGCTCTGTAGCAGCCAAAAATCACTGACTACTGACTCACTCAGCAAGGCATCTGGTAGGCCTCCGAGCCCATACCAGCAGTAGCAAAGCTTTGCAATTAAATCTTTTACATGTGCCAATTCCTTGGAGATGCTGGGAGAGGAAGCACATCTAAATGTAAACATTATTACCATAATGCTCTAACTGACATGATAATCACGTGCATGCTCTGGGAAGCCTCCTGGGCAAACATCCTGATCAGACATAATAAAGGATATTACAGTGAAGTGGCTGAAGGTAAGCAGCTATTTATTCTTTATATCCCTCGTGTAAAGTACATTTGTTAGACAGGGATGCAAAACATTCAGAGTTGTCAATCTTTCTGGCATCACCAGAAGAGGAGGCTGCTCTCCAACATCTTAGAAGCCAAAGGTACATGATCATGATAATGCCTTGATCCAAGGCCTTGAAGAATCCACTTGACTGAGCCTTTGTCAAAACCTGGGTGTCAGCTCTCAATAAGATCTGACCATTTCTTCTGTGGCTTCTCTGGTTTCTTTTATCTACCACCATGACCTTATGGATTTAAAAGCTTCTGTTCAATAAATGGTTTGATATATCAGATGAATGGTTTTAATTCCTCAGTGTGTCTGCTCCTATGAAATTCCTTGACTTCTATTTTCCAAATCAGACATATGAACAAAACATTAAAACCCTTTGTCTTCACCATCCCTGCAGCATCGTTGTGAGGCATTTTGCTGTGCAGCATCCTCTCACAGCTGAGACACCTCACCAATATTAACAACTCCTCTTAGATCCCAGGGCCTGACTGGGCAGATTTCAGTAACAACAGAAGCAAGATTCATAGAGCATACTCCTCCATTCCATTCAACTGTAATGAATTCACCTCTCCTGTAGCAGGATGGTGCTCCAGACAGTTCTGAAGACCTGTAACTGTGCGGTATTTTAGAGACAGAGCTGGGAGGTTTCTCCACAAAGCTGTGCTTTTATCTTGCTCTATTTCAGAAGCAAAATAAAGGAGGCCTTAAATGTGCTTGACTATGAAGGGACCCTTTGCTTTATTACCAAAGAGTGAAGACACTACTTTAACTGTTTCCAGCACCTCCAAGTCTGGATGGTTGCATCCTGTTCATCTAATACTCCTTCAGCATTTCATGTAGATGGTTCTTATGGGAATGCTCATGATCTGGTGGGGAGTTTCTGGATTGGCTTTGTCCTGTTCTACAGATTTCAGTAAGAAGAGAAAGGAAGAGACTGCATGTCATGTTTGCTCACAATTTACAAGGTCTTGCAATGACAGGACTAGGGGCAATGGGTTTTAAACTGGCAGAGGGAAGATTTAGACTAGTTAGGAGGAAGTTCTTTACAGTTGAGGGTGGTGAGACACTGGCACAGGTTGCCCAGGGAGGTTGTGGCTGCTCCCTCCCTGGAAGTGCTCAAGGCCAGGTTGGACAAGGCCTTGAGTGAACTGTACTAGTGGGAGGTGTCCCTGCCTATGGCAGGGGGTTGGAACTAGATGATCCTTGAGGTCCCTTCCAACCTTACCATTCTATGATTCAGTTACAAACTGGGAAATTGTAGAATGCATTCTGCAAATCATTATACAGTAATCTTCATAATCCTTGGTCTGCTATTCCCCTGGAGCCTTCTGCCTCTCTGATACTGTTGGACACTTTATTAAAGCTATATTGGATCCTTCCATTTCACTGTTTACTGTAAATTATAATGAAGTGACCAGACAGTGCTTGTTCTATTTTAAAATCTTTGTTGCCAAAAAGTTTTGGTGCCATGAGAGAAACCAAATTACACCAAATTACACCAAATTACACCTGCTCACCAAATCTTTAACTCTGTGACATGTGCTCGATGTGCCACATGGTCACTGACATTTCAGGTAGATTACTGATGATCCTCTTCAAACCATGATCACTACACACAGCACTTATCATAGAACTTATAGGAACCTCAGAAAATGATGTGGAGCAGTGGCCTAATGTTACCTGTGGGGTGAATCTGTCTTTATTTCAGACATTCACCAATAAATAAAGCCCTCGGGTAGGACATTTTATTTGATTTTGTCACCACTATTTCTTATGTGCAGATTTCCCACTTTGATTTTGCCCAGAAAAATGTATTACCTGCTCTGGACATACCTTTCAGTACAACACATCCTTCCCAAGAATTATAGTTTGCACCTGAATACAGTGCAGGTAAAGTGAAGAAAGCCACAGTAAAATATAAAGCAAAGGGTTGCCACCAAAAAGATGCCTTCCACTTTTGTGCACAATTCATCAGGAATTCAGCCTGCCTTTATCTTCTCCAGCTATTACACTGCCATTTGTCTTTTTCTTTTCGATTTTTCCTCCCATCAAACACATGTTTCTCTACCTCTCTTTTGTCAGAAGCTGTAAGACAGACATGGTGCAGGAACTGTAACGGAGAGAAGAACGAAGCGTAACTGTTCGACACTCTCAAGCCCTCTGCTAGCTCAGCCTTGAGAACTGAAATTTGCTAAGAGAAAGGATGACTTTTAAGAACTGCTCAAAAGAGAGACCTTGCTTTGCTAATGGCATCTCCTGAAATAATTCAGAGAATCACAGAATCATCAAGGCTGGAAAAGACCTCTGAGATCATCGAGTCCAGCCTATAACCTAACACCATGACATCAGCTAAACCATGCCAGCAAGTGCCACATCCAACCTTTTCTTAAAGACCTCCAGGAATGGTGACTCAGCCACCTCCCTGGGCAGTCCATTCCAGTGCCTAATCACCCCTTCCATGAGGAAGTGCTGCCCTAATATCCAACCTAAACATTTCCTGGTGCAGCTTCAGACCATGCCCTCTTGCCCTATCACAAGTTGCTTAGGAGAAGAGCCTGACCCCCACCTGACTACAACTTCCTTTTAACTCACTTGTTCAATAATCTGCTTACTCAGGGATGTCTAGGATAAATATTGCTAGTCACAATACATACCTTGTTCCTCTGAGGTGTTTAACCCCCAAGAGTCCTTTGCAAACAATATAAATGTTGGCTGAGGTAAGCGGAAAAGGAACAAATAATTCTTTAAGGATCCCTGCCACAGGCCACAGTACAGCACTATTTAATCACTTAATGATAGTTTAATATGTTTAATTGCCAACCTACTCATTACCATTCTTCTTCAGTCCTATAGACAATAATAGGAAATTAGCTTCTAAAACTACTACCACCAGAGCTCATTACTGACCAGCATCGACGCTACGGAGAATCCAAGTTCTCAGCCTTACTAAGGCAGGACAGTTCCACGGGTAAGAAATGCCAAAGCTCACCTATGCTTTTGGGCAGTTTTTGCAAGGTGGGTGCTCCTAGACAAGACTCCCTCTTTTCTCTCACAGCAGGGAAAGGATCAGCACTCTGCCTTGCAAAGATCCTGGCAAGTTGTCTGCAGTCTGTGCAGCCTACAAAACCCCCAAAGAAGCCAACACACAGCGACCCAGAGCCATCAGCAAGGCAGCAAAGCTGGACTGATTCTAAGGCTGCTGCACAAACCCATGTAGTAACGCTGTATCATAATTGTTTTCTAGTTGTGTGTTTGACTCCAAATCTACTTCAGACTTCATGTTTTGTCTGCATTGAATGTGTTTATGAGACAACTGTATCAACCTAACCTATTTAAAGGATAATAAACACTAACAACAGTGTCCTATGAGATTTTTTTCAGTACAAATTTCAAGCAAGTTAGTTTTCTATTTCCATACTGCCCTCCTCTTCCCACATCTCATATACTTTTTCAGCATACCACATCTAAACCAAATCTTGCTGACCAGTATCTTTGTTTTCTCTCTTTACTTTCTCAGATACAAATGTTCACTAATATTAACTTTGCTCCTCAGACAATGTGCCAGAATGGCAACACCTGTAAGAAATATTTAACATTTCATTTCCAGGCAATGTACAATACTAAAGCACACAACATACTTCTACTAAAATAGATTCCTGATCAAATTTACACACTCAGAGGGAATTCAGATCAGGGCAAGGTTTGTTCCAGAACAAGCTAACTTAATTACAGTGGTAAAATGTAAGTAACTTGCTCTCATAAATACTCAGTTGTTGGTAGAAGAGGAGGAGTTTACGTTTCAAAACATAACTGCACAGCATCTAGGGTACTACTTCAATTTAAAAGACAAGAGCTTCAGAGTATTGTACTGAAAATCAGTGTTGTCATCCTATTTCCCTTCTTTTTTTCATTACTACATGCCTAAAATGCAGTTCTGAAGAAGGAATGCCAGATTAGCTCTCCTATTATCTGTCTCTGCCTCACTGTTCAGCAACAGGATTTGCACTTGCCTGGGTAATTCCCCAAAACAACCTTTTCTGTAGAACTTCCAGAAAGATATTTCTGAAGATGTCACTGTTTTGGTTTAATCTTTGTTCTCTCTCTGAGATAATCACATTCTCTTTAAAAGAAGACACCACAAGGTTAAGAATACAAATATGTTGTCCACACAGTGCAATAAATGTCAAGCCCAGGAAACAAAAGAGCCTGGGGTGATGATGAGCCTTTGGCTCTGTTTGCTGAGGCACATCTGCCAAAAGCAGCTCAGCAGCAATGTCCATGGTCTTCTCCTGTTCTAAGGCAGATTGCTGTCTACAACTGCCTGAAAGGAGGTTGTAGCCAGGTGGGGATTGGTCTCTTCTCCCAGGCAACCAGAGACAAAACAAAGGGACACAGTCTCAAGTTGTGCTGGAGGAGGATGTTAGGAGGAAGTTCTTGACAGAGTGATTGGCATTGGAATGTGCTGCCCAGGGAGGTGGTGGAGTTGCCATCCCTGGAGGTGTTCAAGAAATGCCTGGATGGGGCACTTAATGCCATGGTCTGGTTGATTGGCTAGGGCTGGGTGATTGGTTGGACTGGATGAGCCTGGAGGTCTCTTCCAACCTGCTTGATTCTATGATCTATCCTAGCTCTGAATAAACACCTTGGTCTTCACCAGCAGCAGCCATAATTTGTTGGTCTTGGGGTCCTGCATGACTCTGCTAACAAACTTCATATCCAATCTATAAAACATTCTGTTTTCCAAGTCCTTGCTTCTCTTTTCCTCTCTATCAAGTGTTATTTTTAATGCACGTCAAGGTGTCACTGAGGTTAGGATTTCATTACTGCCCTAGAACACTGCTTGAGGAATCTAAATTACCAACAGCAGACAAAGTTCAAGCCTGGCTGTCATCCATGCAACTCACCTGGTTCAATGTCAGAGACTGAAAAAATATGCTATAATTATTCTATCATTAAAGCACAATGGTTTAGCTTCATTTCTTTGTGGTACAAAATCTGCATCTGTGATTCACACTTACCGTGTAGGGAATACAATTCCTCTAAAGCCAGAAAATGGGATTTGGTCTACAAGGTTGTTCAAAAGGTCTGCTAAAAATACTGTGCCCTTAAAAGATTAACAACTAATTCACAAAGAAATATTGCCAGGACACACGAAAGAATAAATTTAGAGGTGGTACCAGCGTTCAGTACAGCCATATAAACTCTGATCTAAGCAATTAAAAGACACAATGAATGCATAATTCATAGCTGTTTTGTACTCCAGAGTTTGTACACAAATACAACATCTTATAAATCTTCACCAGCTCACAAAAAGCTGCTGAGTTGTCTTTTCTTCCTGGAGCTGCAAGTGGCTATAGTATAAAAGAGAAGCCTGTAGCTCTGATATGTCATCTTTCTGAAATGGGTAATTTAGGGTTATGGGTTTGGAATCAGCACATTCTTCAGCATTTCTCTTCCAAGATTTTTTTTTTTTTTAATCAAATGAAACCACCCCAGTATATTAAAAAGAACACACCAAAAAAATCAGAACTGTGAGCCATCATAAAATGGCAATAATCTTTCTTTATATTCCTGCTTTTCAGAGAATGGAAAGAAAATATGGAGAGGAGGAGGAGAAAGGGAGCACTTTAATTGTTACTGACATTCTTACAAGGACCTGTAGCTTTGTGTGAGTCTTTATCCTGAGCACACACAAAGTTACTGAACTTCCACCTCCTTTCACAGAGGTTACAATGGATAGGAACCTCCCAAGTTTGTGTTCAAAGCCATAGAAGCACTACAGGTCAGTGAAGAATCATAGAGAAAAATCCAATAACCATTTCACCCACAGGTTATGATTTTATTCCAGGGTCTATCAAGTCAAGGTGACTAACAGCTTAAATCTCATTTCAAGCCCCAAAATAAACGAGTTGTCCTTCTCTGTTCCAGTTACAAGCAACAGGAAATCTATGGGGTATCTCCATGGAAAGCTGGCAACCTGATCTGATTAGGAGTGAGAATTGTGCTGAGAAATGAGACAGAGAGTTTCTCAGTTTTGAATATTGCACTAACATCCTCCTAGCTGACTTCATACATCTCTGTAAGCAAAAGAAAGGGCTGCAGGAGGAAACTCTAAAGTATATTATTGCTGTATAGTCTTTGGAACAGATTTTACTTGTCATTAATGATCTATTGATTGGGCTGGCAGCAAGCAGCTAAGAATGGATTGATGCTGAATTTGAAGGTAGGTGGTTAACCAATATGGGCAGATCCAAAATTAAATACCAGTTTTCATTCTGCTAGCAGGAAAGAGAGTTTGAGCTGACATTGCTAAGAGTGAAAAGGCACTTCTGCTGTAAGCACAGAACTTCAAGTTATGGTTGCTTCCCAAGACATTAATATTTGTCATCTCAGCAACACAGTAAGATAAACACAGTAGTTAGGAGTGTGTTTGTAGCAGCTCACTAGCTGTTTGGCAATAAAAGGGACAAAGAGGACAGCTACAAGAAACCACTCTTAAGGGGAAAATCTTACATAACAGCACTTTGCTGGCATATTTTTGACAATTTGTGTTTGCTGAATTCATGCAAAGTAATGCACAGTGTGTCATCAGCACAGACGAATCCCTCGGTCCTGCAGACTGCTCCAGCAGCTCCAGCAGCAGAAGGCTTAAGCAGATGACCTTCTGATCAAGAAATGGTTTGACCCATTTGTTTTACAATGGGGTAGTTGAAATCAAAGTCAACAAAATACTCTAAAAGGCAGATTTACATGGTTAGGAAGGGGGAAGCAGCAAAGGTTTTGCTAGCATATGTGGTGCTTAGTTATTCATTTCCCAGTTTATGAACGTTTCCAGTGTCTGTCAACTTACTTAAATACTTTATAGGAAAAGCAGTTTCTACTCAATGTGACAAAGTAAACTTTACATGTCTGTAAGGAGAAGAATAGGAAACCTGTGCATCTTACACTCTGTATTCTAAATTCAGTGAGCCATTTTGACATGTTTGAGAAATCAAATCTAAACTCACATTTTCCACAGTATCAACACACTCTCTCTGTGTCTCAAAGTCCAGATTACAGTGTTGGGACAGGCAAGAATACTTGCTTAGGTGTTTGTTAACAGCAGCCCAAGCAATGCATGCACTTCTCTGATAACCTTAAACCTTCCTGCTGTAAAGAAGAAAATAAGATTTAATTCTAAATCCTGGTGGTCTAAGAGCAAGTCTAAGACATAAGAGGTAGATGCTGTCCTAGGAAGAAATTAATATAACTGCATAGGAGAGAGAAGAGAAAAATGAAATAAAGAGTGTGATCCTCCCCTCTTAATCCTTTCATGCAAATACTGCCACTTGAAACAACACAGCAATCTGTCCTTGATTATTTCATACAATTCAGCTTCAGCATGGCACAGAGCCCAAAGTAAAGCAGTGCTGCCCACTTATATCTGCCCAGTCAACTGTTCACATAGTTTAAATGTTACTTCATTCCCTTAACCACATTCCTTCCATGCAGCTTTAGGTCTCCTGTGATATTAACACTGCAGTTGTGTAGTACTTGGAGCTCTAGGTTATCAGCAAAGAATATGCTGTGGGTAATACAGAAATAGTTCTTAAATAATATATATGTAGGGAGGGGAATACTTTGTGGATTTCAAGCTGTATCCAGTACAGCACCAAGTTCATATCGAAGAGCTGAGAGGCAATTGATTCTAAAAATCACCATCTTAAATTGTTTTCATAAATGTAAACAATTTGCTGTCCTCAGTGCAGCCAATTCACTCTACCAACAGAGAAATAAGACTTAGCAATTGCAAACAACTTTTACCCCAATGTATGCTTTTTTCCATGCCCTCCAATAGACCAGATACCAGAGCAGCAGCATGTGGAACACTGTAAATCCAGGGAATAGCTGCAGTTTTAACCATGGACTTTAATTCCAGGGTGAATTTATGTGGTTCCTGGCTAAATATATCCTCCTTAGTAAATTACTCATGCAACTGCCTGTAGGAAAGCTTTCTGCAGATAAAGAAACTGTTTCCAAGTGCTGCATTTGACAGCACATACGGCAGAAAGTTACATTCTTTTCTCACTGGTAAGAAGACCCCCAAACTGCCTAATGTACAATGTAGAATCCATAGGTTCCTCTTCTCCCTGCAAAGACTGTCCAGGAGATAGGTTAATTCTGCCTGATTACTGCTCCTTGCAATATGCTGTATGTATCAGTCTACCCTCCAAGCCCTGTAAACAGAGTGATTCCTAGGATGATGTGAAGCACATTACCACATTCATTTCTACTTATCCATGCAGAAGACAGTAAAAACACATGCCTAACCCTGCACCTTCAGCAGGATGTGTAACTCAGACAGTCTTTCATTACCCTTTTCTTCCCTCTCTTTTCTACGTTTTCTACTTCTTACCATTGGAGTTGTCCTGGTCCAAAGGATTATCTGGTTCCATTACTTCAAATAAAAGCATCCAACATGCAGTTGTCCATGCAGCAGAGGCATAAAAACACAGCAGTTGCCTAAGCTGATTCACCTGATTTATGAATTAGTGCTGCATCCATAAGAGGCTGTGTTTCTTCTTTTGTATTACATCTGGCTCCTTTTCCAACTAGATGGCTGGGTATTACAGCATGCAGGCCTTTTTCCAGCATCCTCTTAATGCATTATATTTAAAGTAGCAGCAACCTTTTTCCTCCCATCCCCCAGACTAAGTTACAGCAGTAACTAGGCTGAGCTGGCAGACAGCGGAGCTCATTCAGAACAGGACCTGCAAGCGTTCTCCGATTCGTGTTGCTGCATAAAGAGAATGATTGATACAATAAAAAGTAAGTGAGGTTTGACACAGCACGGAAGGCACTGCAGAAAACCGCTCCAAAACCACCAAAGGTCTCCAGGCTTTGGGGAATGCCTCGTGGAAGCCACCAGGACGCACCCCCTCGCACACAAACACAAATTATGTCCTGTTCCCTCCTCCTCCTCCCCCCCTGCTACAATCTTTTATAACCCTGGATCTCCTCCAGCAATAGTCTGTTCCTTTACTCAGTTTATAATAAACTCTGCCATTCCCTTGTGTCCCCAGGGCTGTCTTGGAAAGGAAAGAGGCTGTTTGCAGAATGAATAGACCAGCCGGTGCCTAACAGGGAGGCAACTCAATGACTCCGCACTGGGCAGCTGTAACTTGCTGCAGCAACAGCCTTCTGCTGGAGACCTTGTCCTACATTTACCTCTTCTGCCAAGCCAGGAGCTGCTGCTAAGCTGGCATTTTAAAAAGCCTTCTGCAAATGAGCTGGAGGGGCAAGCACCGGCGTTGCTAGACTCATATGGTAAATTATACCAGAGTCTGCAACTGCAGACTCTCTGAAGAGAGACAGTATTAGCTGACAGATCATACTATTGCAACTCAGGTCACCTTCATTCTTCCACTGGGTCTGCCACTAGCTCCCTGAGACCTCACATAACTCTTCTTTGTGCCTCAATTTTCTATGATATTGACAGTGAAATACGTCTTATCTCACAAGAATACAGCTGAATTTTCCCAGCTTTACATGCTTTGAACTTCTCAGATAAATGGCATGGTATAAGGGCTGAGGAGGATGACCCTACCACCTAGGTGAAGATCAAAAATTTCCTTTCTGTCGTCCAGAAAAGAGCAGGAAAAGATATCAATGTGCAGCTATAAACCACCTCTGAAAAGGTAAATTCATATTGCTGCTACAGCAACCCTGAAGCAATTCTCCAAATCCAGACATTCAGGATCAATTTTACATAGAAGCTATGATTCAAGCTCGCTCTTTCATACTCCAGCTATATACCCTGCATAAAAAGTATGTTTTTGCCGAACTCCAGGGCGAGAATCACCATTAAACACCTCCAGTGCATTTGGGGTTTGTCATGGCTGATGACACAGGATTCTGAGGCAAGCAGGGGTTTCTATTTTGGTGCTTCTGGGTAATGCTCCTGCCTTACTAGCTCACTCTTTACAGAGTCATGTAACTGGTGCTTTGGAGCTGGCTGTTCACGCCTGGTGCTACAAGCTGTAGGCGGACAAATGAATGGCTGAAGGCAGAGACACATGCGGCTCTGTGTGGAGAGATTAACCTAGCAGGTCGATATGACTCTACTGTAATTGCACCCTGCAAAACCACTTTAGTGCTGTTCCTCAGCATTATGCCATATTAATAGAAGAAAAACCTCATTTCCATTTACTTGTTTTAAGTATTGCACAGTGTATAGGCTCTATTAAATAATGTTCTGAGATCCCTGCCCTGGTCTAAATTACAGTGCTGCAAACCCCATATTCGCTCCCCTCGCACCCTACGCTCCCTATGTTCTTTGCAACTTCTCTACTTCTCCCACTCACTGACAAAACAAAAAAACCTCCCTCTTTCCACCTTCCCCACAAAACCACCTACTCTGTGACGATAGGAACATGGCACCCTGCCTGTTAACTGTCCTCCACCTGGTTTGGGTCAGGTGTCCTGTCTAGGAGTTAGTATGTGACAGAAAAGAAAATGTGTTAACTCTTGACTGACACACATTACAGGCCTCCAGTCTGAATTAGCAAATGCTGACAGGAGTATAAAAGGGAGGACTGAGAGGAGATCTTACCAATATCTGAGGGCTGGGTGTCAAGTGGCTGGGGCCAATCTCTTTTCAGTGGTCTGCAGCAGTAAGACAAGGAGCAATGGGTACAAACTGGAACATAGAAGGTTTCATCTCAACATGAGGAGAAACTTCTTTACAGTCAGGGTGAGAGAGCACTGGAACAGGCTGCCCAGAGAGGTTGTGGGGTCTCCTCTGTAGACTTTCAAAACCTGCCTGGATGCATTCCTGTGTGGACTACCTTAGGGGATCCTGCCTTGGCAGGGGGGTTGGACTTGACAATCTCTGGTGGTCCCTTCCAACTTCTAAGGTTCTGTGAATCTGTGATTTTGAGCAATTTTGGGGGGTGAGGTGTCCTGAACAGATATCATCTGTCTGTTCTGTACCCCAGGATGTGGAGCTACACAATCATACACTGAGATGCATGAACACAGCCTATCTACCTCCACCACAGAGGACCTGCAATGCCTGGAGAATGATGTTGTCAGTGTCAAGGAATTCATAGTTCTATAATGAACATCTGAATCAAGACAAATTGTACCAAGAGAAACAATTTGTATTCCTCCATGAAACAGATGCTGCATGCACATAATATACCTTCCACAGGCAATTTAGTGCCAGAAAAGAACAAACACCATAAACACCTGTGAAAATGCTTCCTTGTGGAGAGTCAGGAATAATCTAGGAGTACTACAGAATAGCTAAAGTCAAGAAATCAAGATAGGAAAGTGGAAAATAATAGTTCTTTAGGCCTCAATGAGTTTATATGACAACTGATTGGATTTTAATGCCATCCAAATGATTTGCTCATCTGTAGTTACAGCCCTAGCAAAAATCAGTCCTTAAGGTGGAAGTCAGAATGATGTCAGTATTTTGGCGAAGACAGGATTTGCAGTTTCTAACAACTGAGCAATTGTCATATGTTCTTTGTTTGGGCACAATTAGGGAAAGCAGCTCATGCAATGATTGTGAAAGGAAAGGGACAGTTGGAAGGCCGTGGCTTTGATCACCAGGGACTGTAATTGCTCAGGCATTGAATGGAAAATTGTAGAAGTGAAGAGGGAAATGGTTCTCAAACAAATGGCCTGGATGGTCAGAGGCTGTGCTAGACCAAATCCTAGGAAATGAGCCAAGCACACTGAACTAATGAGTGTGGAAAGGGGAGTCTAGCTAGCATGGTCTCTGGAATATCTATGAGGTTAGGCAGAACAAAGTTCAGAGGTTTGGAAAGAGGATTCAAGGAAGAGGTTTTGGAATGGTTGGAAGGAAATGGAAATTCAATGTGCTCTGTTTCTGTCTAATCAGAGCATCTCCTCCTCATTCCCTAGATGGCTACATTCTGAGACAGAGGAAAAAAGAAGTTACATCTAATTGCCTGATGTCTGCATGATGTTCATTTCAACGTCTTTACATACCAGACTCCAGTTGTGCTCCATATCTAAGACTTTCCTCTGGAGGAATTGGTAGCTACTACTTCTTAACTCCTATTGCTTTTCCCAGAAGATGGGACTCATCACTCACATTGGCCTTTATTTCACACTGCAGTGTGAAACTGTAAACAAGAAAGATGGCACTTGCTTTTAGTTTGCTGTAAAACTTGGGCAAATCACCTCATTTCTCTTTTATCAGCTATGTGGATCTGCACTGAAGCTGTTATTTTTTTATTATAAAGCAGTTTAATATTTCCAGATTAAGCAATATAGCCAAAGTTTGAAGTAGTATAAATGTGGTGATATGAATGGCCTTGGATTTATTTCCAAGGAAAGCATTTGCTTCCTAGGTCTGTTTGGACCAGCTTTTGCTGCTTTATGTACAGTGGCAATGGATTATAGTAATGAAAAGTCTAAAGTCTACATTCTTTTCTACCAGGTAGATTAAAGATCTCTAGGAAGAAGTAAGTAGAAATACTTGTATGTATAAATAAGCACAGTCAAAGAGACACTTTTAAAACAATATTCCACTCGGCAAAATAATATTCCATTCATCCAGAAGAATGCTGCTGTAATTTTTATGTTGTTCCTGGTAATGCATCATTTTGATACCATAAGGCCTATCTCTAACAGCCTAGGAGCAAGACCAAAGCACATCACACATTAATTAGGCCTTGTTTACGCCAACTCAAGATTGCCATTTCCATCTTGTAAGAAGACACAGCCCAGAGCTTTGCAATCACAAATGTCTGAGACTTACAAAAACTTGAAGAATTTTCACTAATATATTCTCTTGGTCCTAAAACGACTCAAATTGTGCCAGGGGAGGTATAGGCTGGATATTAGGAGGAATTTCTTCACAGAGAGAATGATTGGCATTGGAATGAGCTGCCCAGGGAGGTGGTAGAGTTGCCATCCCTGGAGGTGTTCAAGAAAAGCCTGGAAGGGGCACTTAGTGCCATGGTCTGGTTGATTGGATAGGGTTGGGTGGTAGGTTGGACTGGATGAGCTTGGAAGTCTCTTCCAACCTGGTGGATTCTATGATTCTTTGGTAGGATAAGCAGGCAAATAAATAAATAAATCACTAATTACATTTTAGTTGCTAAAACCTTTGCCCAAATGATTCCTGGGGATGCATTCTCAGCGTGTCATGGGGATGCATTCTCAGCATGTCACCTCAGCAACATCAGACTATGTGAGAAGACCAAGTTGGAGATGGAAGGATCTCCATTATTTAAAATAAGGAGCAATCATTTCAGGCTGCATTTATCCAGAGCAATGAGGGAGAAGTTCAGTTGCTTTCCCCTTGGGAAGTGGAAGAGCAGTACATTATTTTGCCTGCTGCTCCATGCAGCCGTTGTTAGCCAGTGTAAAAGATCAGCATGATGCCTCAGCTGCCCACCACCACACAGTCCTTCTTTCAAACATAAATTCATATGTAGGAGGGAGCAATGAATGCCTGCAAGTTGAGAAGCCAGAGAAGTACAGACCTGCTTAACAAAACAGTTTGCCAAGGTTACTGGGGGTGTTGTCAAAGCCTCCTCTTTTGTGAGGGCTGAATAACAATCCATACCAAGCAACCAGCTTGAGAGTTTCTTTGGCTTTACCTGGCAAGTTTTCAAAGCCACTGCTCATGGTTGGGTCTGCTCCCTTTGAGATGCAGCTTATCATGCTCTGGACAGCAAGCACAGGGATCATCCTGCTCCAGGAGTTCATGCCAAAGCCTTATTGTGCTGGTTTTCTGCTTGAGCTGATCTATGTCTGTCATAGATGTGCTTGAATGTGACACAGGCACAAACTGGAAAATGGCGCAGCCTTAGTTACTTCAAGTGGGCAGGAAGAATCCCCCTGCCTCCACAGGAACAAAGTAATTCAACCATTTAATTTAATAACTTCAGTTATAATTGGGATCTTCAGGAAGCCCCAGTTGCAGAGTAGCCCCAGTTACTAAGATTCTATCTGTGCAAATGTTCCTGCTAGGAAGCACAAGTGTGGCTATGAGCAGACTGTAACCTATTTTGAGCTTATTACTCAAGAACTTTCAGAAGGGTGATCTGTCTGCTGACTAGTCCAGTGCCACATGGAAGCCTCTATTCTCAGCTGCATCCCCTTTTGGAATGTGCATCACACAACAGGACAGGCATCCTGGAAGGATCCTTTAGTTGGTGGGATGGACAATTGTACTATCACATCAGCAGACCTTCATCTTCATTTTCTGCAGTAGGTGATGCTCTAATCACACGTCTGAGATGGCTTCTTTTCATCTGCAACTCAGCAAAGCTCAATCATAGAGAAAAACTACATGCAAGAAACCCCAAACAAGCAACAACAACAACAAATTTAACAATTAAATGGAGAGTGAAAAGCTAGATCTGTGTTGGAGATGGAGCTGATGTGAAAGATATTCCCCAGGGCATGAAGAAATTGCAAGCAGTACAAGAACTGGCATCTGTCACGTCTGGCCCTTCACTGCTCTCTGGCTTTATGAACCATTAGAAGTTTTAGTTTATAAGAATGTTCTCTGGTGTAAGAAGAGGTCAGGATCTGATACATGCCCAAAGCATGTAAGCTACTGCATCATCTCTGACTTTGGAAACTTTAACATAAAGCAGTTCTTCAACTTCTGCAAAGACCAAGCCTTACGTCTCTGTTCAAATCGCTGTGCAAACTACCAAATCCTGTAATCATTAACAAACAGAATTCTAAAGAACAAACCAAACAAAATGTGTCCAGAGTTACAGGTTCTGTAGTGCCCATGGTTAGAAAACACAAGCATGACTAGGAAAGGAGTACACAGGAAATAATCAATCATGAAAGATGCTAACAATCAACTTAAGGTAGTCAAAAAAAACCAAACCAAACCAAACCAAACCAAAACCAAAATCCAAAGCACTACAGAATCACAGAAGCATCCAGGTTAGCAAAGCCCCTCAAGATCACCAAGTCCAACCTAGAACCCTACAAGATTCATCTTAAACCATATCCCTAAGCACCACATCCAAATGACCCTTAAACACATCCAGGTTTGGTGTCTGCACCACCTCCCTGGGCAGCTCATTCCAGTGCCTGACCACTGTCTCCAGGAAAATCTTTTTCTCAATGTCCAAACCAAACCCACCATTAATACTACTCCCAGGGCATTCTTTCAAGCAGACTAGAATATAACATTACCTCTTGCTACTGTACACTTCAGACTGAGGAAAGTGTCTTTGAACTTCTTTAGGAAAAACCTACTGGCACTTTAAGGGAGGAAAACTAAACTAAACTGACTCCTGGGCAAAAATAACAAAAGGTCTGCAACATGCAGAGTTCTGTGCACCATTTACTGAGCTGTCTGCTGAGATTCCACCCCAGCCAACTTTACAGATTCCTAACTCTGTTTCTGCACTTGTCTCCTAGAAACAGAGCAAGAAGCATTTGCTGTTTTCTCAGCTTTTTCAGAAAACTCTGCTGTGGCTTTCTTTGCATTCCAGATGCACGGGAATCAATGATATTTCCTTAATCAACAGACAGCCTTAAAGAATGCTCTGGCAGAGAGGTTGGACTGGATGATCTTTCAAAGTCCCTTCCAGCCCCTAACATTCTGTAATTCTGTGAACAGCAAAGTGGGGAAAATCAAATGCAGTGTCTTGAAACATGGACAGAAGTTCCATCTGATGCTTCTGTGAAGGTTCAGGCTAAAATAACATGATGCTATCCAAACAAACTAATACATCCTTGAGTACATCTGCTGGGAAAATAGCCCTGGTGGAGTATTTATAGACCTCTTTTTGTACATTTGAAAATCATCTTTTCGTCCCTCTTCCCCATATGGGCTGTTCTGGTGCTACTTCTGCATATTGCTAATCAGACTTGATGGGACCAAGACTGTTACTTTTTTTTCTTCAGCCTGGATCAGGGCCCTGAGGGCATCTAGAAAATTCTACAAAATTAAGGCACGTTACAACAAGCAAATATGAGGTTCAGATGCATCTGAGTTTCTTTAATGTCTGTGATTCCAAAACAGACAGAAGCAAGGTAAATGACATTTTGTCCAGATTACAGCCAGTGGTAGACACAGTATAAATGGAAAAGAAAAGTGACACCCTGTTCTCTTCCCCTGTAACCCTGCCTTCCACAAATCCATAGGTCACTCCCATGCACTCATAGACAGAGCACAGAAATATGGCAGTAATGTATGTGTTTCTTTCCATTTGCAAGTTGTTTCAGGAATACATGTGACATAAGGAGAAAAAATTCCAGACAATATTTAGGCACATGAACAAAGCTGCTGCACTGAGAAAGAGACAGATCCTGAATCCTCAAGACTGTCAGTCTGCTTGCTCTGAGCCTGCACATTCTTTTCTTGCCTTCATTTATTGTTTCCTGTCTTTCCCTCCCTCCTTCCTTTTTTGTTTACAGATTCAGCCAATTGTTGTCCTTCCAGATCAAGCAGTCTCTCATTTTAATAGCTTTTTTAGGCTAAATCACTCCATATGGTCTCTTGTTTTGTGTGAGATTCACACAGCAAAAAAAGCAAAGATTTCGAAGTAACTTTTGTTTGCTGCTGTCAGTCGAGAAGTGAAGAACAAGATAAATGATGCCTTATTCTCTCCTCGTGTTTCCAATCTATTTCTGATTAAAAAAGGCTTATAATCTCTCTTTTTGGAATATTACCCCCATTCTTTCTTTTGATTGTCCAGTAACTTCTCATTTCACATCACTTTTCCAATACTCTTTCTTGCTGTAGGCAGTATAAAAAGTATGAGGAAAGAGTCTCTCTTCGTACTCGATTAGTTTTACCTGAGCTAAGACTTCAGCACTAGATCTAACTGTCTGACACAGAAGATCCTTATTTTAACCCCAGGTTTCTATAGAATTGTTGAGGTACTGATGTGAGTATGAAGTACATACTGCAAATCTAATTTCAGACTTGGCTAGGAGATGAGAAACCTCACTGAAAACAACAGGAAGGGTAAGGTGAAAAGACAGAAAATAAATACTCATCTGGGCATGTGACAAGAGACTGCAAGGTTCAGACCTGCTGTTCATTACCCTGATGAATAAGAAATCCTGGATAATCAATCATCTATCAAGCACTTCCTTGCCTGACCTCTATGATACTTCTCCATTAGTCCACGCTGCTAATGTGAGGGTTATCCTCTGCTTTCTCTGAAGCATAGGTTTGGAATCAGGAACAGTTATTTAGGAATCCCAGCATCTTGGTCTACAGACACCCCACAGATGTGCCTCAGATGAGAGATGCTTCTTCTGTTTACCCTGAAATATTTGTTAACACAGGTAAAATAGGACTAACATGTATTTAGAGTATTGGGGGCAACACAGCTACAAAGACAGTAAATAAAAGGAAAACAGCTTAACCTACTTAAACTGCTGCTACCTCCTGTCCCCTCAGCCTTCTAGCTGCTTTGCTCTATAAACTGCTAAGTGCTCAGTGCAGCGAGGTGCCCACCTTGGTAACGAACACAACTATCATTTAAACCCACAGATCATAACATGATACAGCAAAATTGGACATTTCTTAATGGATTTTAGCCCTTCCTAACTCACAGATGCAACAAACCTTCAGTTCTGGAACAATCATTTCAAATGTAAGACCCTAGTAACTCTGGTTTTGCTTATTACTCATTTTAAATCTATTTTTGTCTCCCTAGCTTTAAGTTGTATTCACCTTTGTTTAATAATTTGCTTATCTGTGGTTTCCCTTTGTTNTTTTTTTTTTTTTAAAGAAGTCCTTCCATTCAACCAATTCCAGTGAATTTGCCTCATTCATTTTTCTATTGCTTGATGGCAAATCTCCCTCTACCAAGGGCCTCCTGTAAGCATGCAAACAGGTAACTCAGACCTATGCAAAGGCCAGTAGGGCAGCAACAAAGCAGATGGGAAAGAGCAGCCTACACCACTTTGGGACTGGCATGTCCACCTGCCACCCCAAGTGCCCGGGGAGCACGAGGTGGAGCCGAAGCAGAGCTGAGGTTTTTCTGCTCCACACCAGGGTCTATCTGTGCCTGTTCTCTGCCCTGATGGAAACAAGCTCAGCCTACCCCAGGGACTGCTGGCCTCACAGAACAGCCACAGACACCTATAGATTTATCCACACATATGTACCTATCTTATAAGTAACCTGAGACACTAAAAACACAGATTGGTAAGGTTTCAGCCAAAAGAATAACTTCAGTGGTTAGTTACATAAGCAGTCCCCAGGTCACTGTTTCACAATCTGTTTGAGATTAAAGGAACATGAAGCCTTTCTAGAAAACCCTATGGACTATGTCCTGTATCTAACCAACACAACTTTCATTTACAAACAGGGAAAAAACTCTATCTAAACCTTCAAAGCTTATTTATTGTTTTATTTTCCCTCTCATATATCTGTTTCCAAACTGGCATGCAGCAGCAGCAGGAACGTGTTGCTTTTTCTCTGTGCATTTTGGCTTTTATTACTATTTCCCACACCATCTTCTGCTAGGTTAGAGACATGAACAGTCCACAGACCACACAGGTTAGGAAATGCTGCTCCAGCTGGCTTAGTTTTAAGAAAACACTTATTATATAGTGCATGTTTTCAAGCATATTCAAACCCCAACCCCTTCCAGCCAGCTTTTCCGTTCTACTTCCATGAGCACACAGCCCTGTGAACACCACGTGTGCAGTAACTGGGGGGTGTCTAACTGGAATTACCATGTCTGACTTACTGCAGTATATGACTGCATTAAGATTCAGCTGCTGATCCTACTTACTGTTCAACATCATCTGCAGCCATATGTGTACTCCTCTCCTTGTGCAACATTATCGTCTTCAGACTCTCCAGCTCTCTCTTCTTGGTTTATCAGAGTAACTGAAATTATCAGAACGGTAGGAAGAATCTAAAGTACATTTTTGCCTCCTCCTTGGCAGTCTATTTTTATCTGATTTAACAGTGTCCTGGTTTGTCTTTCTATTCTAACTAGGAGATACAACAAATTTCTGTAATCGCTTCCCATCACTTCATGGAGTAATTTTAGCATCAGATGAAAAGAGCTTTGCCTGATTCTAGGAAATGCCCTTCAGCCTGCACAGGCTGATATCCTGTCGGGCTTCTCTTCTGCCATCAAACAAAATCCTCCCCACATCCCATTCTGCAGCCACAATGGGCATGTCAGTAAAACCAGTCTCCCACAGGATTACAGAAAGTCCACCTTAGACACTGGAGCCAGGGGTCCGAAGTTCTTTGAGCTTCCATATGAAGCAACAATTTAATTTCCCTTTCTTCATTAATTCTTCATTCTCTCTTGATGTCTTGGCAACATTTTGTTCCCGTCCAACATTCATCATTAGCTTCTTTCTTTTCTCTCACTTCCTTTTATACTCCTTTCCCTCCCCATCTGCTAATTTAAAAGGAAATTGCATGGCATTCAGCATTATCAGCCAATCTGTTTACTCTGCCCTTGTTCAAATGAAGACCATTTCTCACACTGAGCTGCTGTCTCACCCTATACATGCTACTATTATCCTCAAATAATCTTCTTTCTATTGTGTGCCACCTAGAGAGCTGACTACCCTGCCAGAGGTACACATCTTCCCCAAATGTTGTCTCTCTTTTCAAAATCAAGATGTGGAAATAGAGATTGATGGGGAAAAAGGGAGATGTCCAGATTTAGGCCTTCTCTCATGTTGCAGCCTGTAACAATGGGGACACTGGCACACATGAGGGAAAAGAGGAGGTCCTGGCACCATTCTGGCTATCAGAGGAGCAGCATTCAAAACCTCAGACTCCACATCCAGTCAAGGGAGACCATCTCTGTGCACAGAATCACAGAATATTAGAGGTTGGAAGGGACCTCCAGAGATCATCAAGTCCAACCCCCTTGCCAAAGCAGGATCATCTGTGCAGAACAAGCTTCCTCTTGAGAAACAACTTCTCAGTGGGCCAGAGTTCCTCACCTCCACCATTCTTAGCAGAACTCCTTGAAGCACTCTAAATAACCCCTGTTCCACATTGCTGGGTTTGCCAATACTGTCTTGCTTGATATTACACAGTTCTTGATTTCATTACTGAAAATAACACTGGTTTTGACCTCATGCTCTAACTCTTTAAGACACAAGATTAATAATGCAAAGTCCTTTGATCTCTATCAGAGTGGGTAATGCTAATAGTAAAGTGCTAAACCAGTTCTTGATAGCAACAACGTGCAAGTTTTGCATGCTTAGGTACAGTAAGAATAACTGGTATTGATGGCTTATAAAAGCTAGTCAGAAACAACTGGCAGGAAAGATTTTCTTAAATCTGCAAGTGCCTCTCATGGTCTACTGAAGTGTTTTAAAGAGATGAAATATTTTACAAAGGAGGTAACATTTTGAGTGATGATCCTATTGACTCATTTAAAATACAGATACAAACAAAAATTGAACTGACTGCGCATTGGTTTCTATAGAGATGAGATCAGCTGGCAAAAGTGATCTCCATGATGAAATGTCAGATGTGAAGTTATAAATTGGATTACAGATCAGATTTTTTTTTTCCCCCCCCAAATTCATAATTAGTTTGGCTCTAAACAGAGAAGCTTGGAATGCATGAGATAAAGTGAGATTTCACCTCACAGTTTGTGTTTCAGGCAGATGGTATGAAAGGTATTCAGGCACGTGACATTTGGAGCAGCAAGCAAACAAAATTGCTTCAAAGTTGGAGCACTGCACTTAACTGAAGCTTTGTTAAAAGCAAGTTTTGTCAAAGTCACTGAAAGCTACACAAGTGGCAGTGTGGCAAAGACTAACTTCTTGGGGGTTAATTAAGGGGAAAAAATATCAGTGTACATGTATTTAGAACTTAGGAATCTAAGAAAAGCAACCTCCAACTTTTGTATGGTTTTGTTACTATTAATACCAATCTTTCTGTGCTGAAACAAGTGGATTCTTTGTGATGGAAAGGCAGATCAGAACAATTTTACTGAATATTGGAGCTTGACTTCTTACCAACTGCAGGAGGGTATCATGCTGTTATATTGTATGTTGCTTAGCAATGTGATGTGGGAAGCAGCACCACAGTCCTTGACAGCACCATTGTCCATTGAAATGCTTGTGAAATATTACCTGGGTTATATAAAGATAGCATAGAGTCATAGAAAAATGGCATCAACTTTCAAACCAGGACAAAGAGGAAGAAGGTTGTAAAGAAAAAAAAAAAAAAACAACAAAAAAAGACATTGCTATTCCAGTGGCAAAAAGGTCTCCCTGGATGATCTTTCACTATCTGGATGCACACAACAGAAATTAAATATGGAGAAATCACATCTGTAAAATCTCACTACAGCCATGCTTCCAAATGGGAGACTGCACTGTAGAGCAGTCAACAGCTCACCAACAGTTGAGTGGCTCCAAGTCCATATATGTGCCAATGCCTCTACATTACTGCCATATAAAGGAGACCTATTGTTTATTGTTCAAATGTTTTGCTCTGGAGGAAAGGTTTTGTGCTCTGATGTACTGATTAGTCAGGCCAAGCAGAATATGGACAAAGGAGGAGGACTAAGCAGAGTTCTACAAACAGATGACATGACAGAGTCTGTGAGCAGTCAGACAAATGTGAACATTCACCTTTTGTGGCTTCACAGCACACCAGAGGTTTCAGGCACATCCTCCTGTATACACTGCACTTGCTTTTTCTCTGGTGCCTTTTGCACAGAGAAGTGTCAGTCTGCTTTTGCCTGATTGCTTTTGACAGCCTCAGTATAACAGCCTCTGCCAAGATCTGCCTTCATCCATGCCCTGTAATATTTCTTTGGCCAATTTTCCAGTCATTCACCATATTTTAACTAGCTAGAGAAAACAGCTTCGGTAATCTGTTTTCTGACCTTCGTAGCAGATGCCAAGTGCTGTGTATTCAAGCACACAAGAGTGCTGCTTCACTGCCTAGTGTTATAACACTCTAAAACTTCAGCATTTCCAGTGATCCTCTCTATTCTCCTAATTTCTCTGTTGTTCCCCTTTCCCTGATAAGGATGCTGCATCTCTCTGAAATGAGATCAAGTGAGTTAGTGTGGTGGTGTCATTAATAACTCAGATGGCAATGAATTGCTCTGCACTGCTGCAGTGAGAGGTTTCTCCATCAGACAGCAGCCCCTGTTTTGCTGCTTATGCCAGAGACCTGCTGAAGGAGGGCATTTCACACAGCATTACCATGAAGGGATGAGCACAACTGTATCATGGGTCATCACAGAATCACAAAACATTAGAGGCTGGAAGGGACCTCCAAAGATCATCGAATCCAACCTCCCTGCCAAAGCAGGATCACCCATTGTAGTCTGCACAGGAATGCATCCAGGTTTGTTTTGAAAGTCTCCAGAGAAGGAGACCCCACAACCTTTCTGGGCAGCCTGTTCCAGTGCTCTCTCACCCTGACTGTAAAGAAGTTTCTCCTCATGTTGAGATGAAACCTTCTATGTTCCAGTTTGTACCCATTGCTCCTTGTCTTACTGCTGCAGATCACCAAAAAGAGACTGGCCCCAGCCACTTGACACCCAGCCCTCAGATATTTATACACATTGATCAGATCTCTCAGGTTTCTCTTCTCAAGATTGAACAGCCCCAGGGCTCTCAGTATCATTCAATAAAAATTTCCTTCTTCATCACTTCTACCTTCTTGGCAAAACTGCTGCTGCCAAGAACCTGAAAGAGAAGCTAACAAGGCAAATTAAACAAAACTAAATCTGTACCCAGGAATAATCACCATCAGGTGGAACCTCAACTCCAGAACTTTGCAATTCATGAGCACTACCATTGGATTCACCACACTTGAAGTTGGTCATTTGAGGAAGCATCAGGTTCATATTCTTACTTTGTCACATGGAACAAACCTCAGATTATGATGGTTCATAGAACACAGGAGCATATCTTCATCTTAGTAAAAAACTGCTGAACAGACATGACAGGTCCTAGAGGCTTTTCCAAGGAACAATTCAATATTCCCTTTTATAGTATTTGGCAGAAAAACACCACAGAGTTTATTCAGCTTGAATTAACTAATGGATTTGAGCATTCTCTTTAACAAAGAGAAAAGATGTTGAGTTACGCTGGCTGCAGGGTTACAGAAGCTTTGCAGGGATCTCAGAAACTGATTTACCACAGAATCTCTGCTCACAGTCTCTAAATTCACAGGCAGTGATGCCTCCTATTTTAAAATGAGAATTCCTAAATTTAATTTAGAACTTTTTTTTTTTTTCTGCTATTTGTATCACAAATAAACAGGGGAAGTTATATGGCTTTAATAAAAAAAAAAAAAAAAAAAAAGAGGAGATGGACAGAATAGAATCACAGAATCAGTCTGGGTTGGAAGGGACCACAAAGATCACCCAATTCCAAGCCTTCTGCCATGGGCAGAGACACCTCACACTAGATCAGGCTGTCCACAGCCTCATCCAGCCTACCCAAAACACCTCCAGGGATGAGGCTTCCACCACCTCCCTGGGCAACTCATTCCAAGGTCTCACCACCCTCATGGTGAAGAACTGCTTCCTAACATCCAGTTTGAATCTACCTATTTCTAGCTTTGTTCCATTCCCCTCAGGCCTATCACTAGCTGACATCCTATAAAGTCTCTTCCCAGCTTTCTTGTAGCCCCCTTAAGATACTGAAAGGCCACAATAATAAAAGATATGCTGGCAAAATAAACCATATAATAGAAGCAGAAGTTTCAGGCAGGCCATACCCTTCCAATATGCTGACAAAGCCCACTGAATAACCACATGGAGAATGCATTTCTTTAGAGAAGAACCCAATTCCTCCCCACAGAGCAGAATCCCATGTAAATATAGGATTAACAATGGTGAGATTTACCCTGTAGTAAACCTCACTCATCTTCAGCCAAGAAGAACATGATTTTGATCTGAAGGAGTATGCATTTGACATCTAATAACCACTCTCCTAAATCAACACTGAGTGAGCTGTTTAAGCAGGAAGGGCACTTAGCTGGAAGTAATTGCATTTGTCTTCATAGGAAAACAGAAATGCTTCTTGTGGAGACCTTTCTGAACACGCAGGCAGCACTTGTGTCAAACTGTGCACACTGTAGGCAGTGTTAGGGGCATAAATCTCCCCTCATGATGTAGGAGTTCCAGAGAGACTGCACTGGAGAAAGGCCCACAGAAAGAGCCTTCCCCCATGTTAATGGTCCAAGAAGACAGGATTTTCTGACTGGAAAAAAAAAAAAATCAGGGAAGTTTACACAGGTCAAAACTAATCACTGGGCAGTGTTCCCAAAGTCATACTCATTACCTGAAAAGAAAACACTAGATAATTTTAAATCATTACTGCAGACCAGTGTACAGGTCATCCCTCTTCACTGGCTTCAGAAAGACAATCACAGCCTTCTTTTGGCCTTTGAGTCATCTCCTATTCCTTTGAGTTCCTTAATTTGATTCTCTTCATTTTTTAAGCTTCTGCTGCATATTCTTGGTGGTTCAGCCTTGGCCTCCTTTTATCCCATCTGAAATTAAGATCTTTCTCTGTGGCCTCTGTGCCTCTAATGGATTTTCTGGTTAAACATAAGTGAATGTGTAATTCAGCCAGAAGGTTTTTCATAACAGTGCAGCCTTACAATGGATTAAAAGCAGTTAGCTTTTATTAATGCAAGCCCCTTTTTGGATCTAGTGCTTCAGAGAAGTTCAGCAGAGATAGACTTCTTCCTTTATTCCTTACTTTCATCCTGAAGAGAGTCTTTTCAAATTCACTAAATTCAAGGCTCTTTAATTTTCTTATTTTATTTATAACAATTTGCAGCTCAGAACTGGAGAAGCTGGTTGGAATGATATGACTGTGCTCTGACTTGTTCTCTGTATAAATAACTTCAACAAGGAGAATACCATCCCTATTATCATAATCAATTGCTCAAAATAACTTTCAAAGTCTGACCCTATGTTTTTCACCTTCCCAAGCACACTGTGTTCTGGAAGCACCCAGAAGAGGGGAAGAGTTGCAGCTGAAGGGTGAAGAGTGAGACCATTCCTGGCTTCCTTACAGCTCAGCCTTTCAGTATCAATCAGTATCATTTATTCGCCTTGTCAGTTCAAGGCCATAAACCCATCTGATATTCATCCTTGTACTTCCCTCTGACTAAGCTAAGCCTTTGGACTAATTCCCCCTAGTCAGAGGATGAAAAACACACCTGAACAACAGATGGTGCAGGCATCTGTTTCCTATGTAAAAGTTCAGAAGTGACCAATGTTAGGTGAGGCTTCTTAGCATTTGCAGACCAACGCTCTCACCAAAAGACCTTCCCTCACACACTGCATCTCCTCAGCGAGTGACTGCAGAGCTGCACAGTGAGGCTGATCAAGGATGATTTAGCTGATAGCATTTTGCATTTGTCTATCAAACTGCAGGAAAAGGCAGGGAGTCTACAGAATTGCTGCAGGCACTTTAACCTTTCATTTCATTTCTAGTTAAAATGGCAGGGAAAATAAGATGTCATCAGGACAGTCAGAAGAAACAGCTTTTCACAGCTCCTCACTGTAACCAGGTTCAGTTTCAGACAGTGAAACACTACTCTGAACCCAGACTGCACCTGGGCTGTGATGAATTTAGTGATGGATTTAGTGCTTTCTGATGAATTTTGTGCTTCTCATGGCCACCTATACTGAAAAAAAAAAATCTGAATTTTCTGAAATTTATGAAAAAATCTGTCACTACTAATTTGGAATGAATTCTCACAAATTCTTTCCTTCTTTCCTAACTGCTTTTTCTGCGGACACACAATTCCTCAAAGGAACAAGTTCAGATACCTGGTGATGGGACTAATTTGTGTCTTTCATAGAATCATAGAATGGTAAGGTTGGAAGGGACCTCAAAGCTCATGCAGTTCCAACCCCCTGCCATAGGCAAGGACACCTCCCACTAGCACAGCTCACTCAAGGCCTCGTCCAACCTGGCCTTGAACACCTCCAGAGAGGGAGCAGCCACAACCTCCCTGGGCAACCTGTGCCAGTGTCTCACCACCCTCACTGTAAAGAACTTCCTCCTAACATCCAGTCTAAATCTCCCCTCTGCCAGTTCAAACCCATTGCCCCTTGTCCTGGCATTGCCAAGTCCTTGTAAATAGTCCCTCCCCATCCTTCCTGTAGCCCCCTTCAGATACTGGAAGGCTACTATAAGGTCTCCTGGAAGCCTTCTCTTCTCCAGGCTGCAGAGCCCCAACTCTCTCAGCCTGTCCTCACAGCAGAGCTGCTCCAGCCCTCTGAGCATCTTTGTGGCCTCCTCTGGACCCGCTCCAACAGTTCCATGTCCTTCCTGTGCTGGGGGCTCCAGAACTGCACACAGGATTCCAGATGGGGTCTGATGAGAAGAAAGCAGTCTTTGCCTGAGGAGAAGAAAGTCTTTGTGAAAATAGAACTAGGCTGGCCTCAGTGGCACAGGAGCAGCAGAGCAGTCGCAGTGGGAGGGCCAGCAGTGAAAGGATTAACTCTGATTCTCTTCAGAGAAGAGGGTGAGGATATCAACACTCCTTTCACCAACCAGATGACAAAATAAGTGCTGAGTTGACACGCAGCAGATGCCTGATGCGCAGTTACCTGCCCGCCGCACAACCCAAAGGTTACAGCGAACCTGGAGCCAAGGCAGCCACAGGCTCCCCTCCTGCAGCGCAGGAAGCTTCCCCATCTTTGATGCGCACCTGGCTCCCCGGAGCAGGCAGTGGCAGCATTCGCGCTGCCTTTTGTCTGCCCACAGGCAAGGCTTTCAACTCCCTCTTGTGGGCGGTTTCAGCAGCAGCCGCAGCAGAGTGCCCAAACAGCAATCTCAGAACCATCTCTCTCTTCCAAATGTTTCAGTTTTCCCATACCACGACCCTTGACCATTCCAAAGCGGGTTGTCCAGTCTCCATCCTTGGAGGTTTTCAATACCAGACAAGCCCTGAGCAACCTAATTTGACCTTACAGCTCACCCCCCTTGAAGAGGAACTTGGATCAGAGACCTCTTGATGTCCACTCCAACATCTACTCTACCCTATGCTCTTACAGCCCTATACACACAAAAAAGCGAAGTATACTCCAAAGAGAACCCAGCAACTGATACAGAGGAAGAAAAAGAAGCATGGAAGCATATTAGGAACTTCCTACTCCTCTTTATATCATTAGTTCCAAATGTAGTTGACATCATCATCTGTTGGAGAAGACCTTAGGCAAATTACTGCAGGAAACATGGAAATGTATGTCACTGCCCTCTTGGCAGGTTTGAATTTTGCAGGTTGCTCTCCTTGCTTTACTCTGCAGAGTGTCTAGATAATGCTCTAACCTTCTGTTCAACTGCATTCATATTGCCAAACCTTCTAGGGCAATTTAGCCACCTAATCCATTCCTGTGCAAATAACATGCATCTTCATGGCATTTACATTCTTTCTCATATGAAAGGACCTTACATCCTGCTTCTAATATCTGTTTGTCCTTTCAACCATGTGAGGTGTTCTATTTCAATTGCCTTGGGTTCCTTTTGTTGATAAACCCTCTCACTCTCTAAATAAGCAGCATGTTTGTCCAGCTGTCTAGGGCTTTCTTCCTCTTATTTCCAGTATCTGTGAATGGTGAGTTGATTGGACAGGAATAACCAAGGCTTGTTTAGCTGAATCTTAAAATGGAAAAAACCCAGTTACATGCAAGGAGCAGCCCTTTGCTGCACTCTTCAGTCACACAGAATGGAAGACATTTGTTTTAAAATATTATTCTTTTTCCACCATCAAAAACCACTATTAATAAAAAAACTCCAGGCTTGCATCATAAAACATCAGAGCAAGGCAAGATCTTATTTCCTGCTTCAGAACTGCTGAGACAATTCAGTGCAAGGATGGCTCCTAACGTCTCCCTGTCCCCATTCAGTCTTTAGTACAGATGTGAGAAACACACTAAATAGACCAACCTGCTCACGTCAGAGGGAGAAAATCTTCCTGAGAAAACAACAACATGACCTCCTGGGACATACAATACACTTTCCTTTCAGCTCTGATGATCACACAGCATTAAGGCCACTTCTGACAACTAATAATGCACCCAAAGAACACCATCAGACACAAGACAGACAGCTGATGAGTTCTGGCTAGTAGAAACATGCCATTAGCAGCCAGGGAATGACCTTCCTTTTGTACAACCTCTGGTAGTAGGTGCCTGTGGAGGTTAAGCACATTAAGAAGCACTTCTTCCATCTCTAACTGTTTGCAAGATTCACTTTGGTAATTAACACAGCACAGTCCACACAGTGGCGAAATCCAGAGTAGAAATTCCAGCTTATGTTTGAAAGCTTTTCCTGAATGAACTGAGTCGTCTTCAGACGTTACTGTAAAACATGAGCAACATGCAGTCACTTCCATTTCACTGTTCCTGCATCCCAAAACACAGTTAGAAGAGGTTAAGTTCCACAGAAGGCTCACTGGCTCATCTTGGTTTGCAAAATAATTGGAATACTGATTTCCAGATAGGTCTTTGAACTCATTAAATTTCTTCAATGAACATTTGGCTTGAAATCGACTGAAAGGAAGGGTTTAAGAGTTTGGTAGTGACTAGAGAATACAATGAGCAAGACAGTGCTTGATATGAAATGCTACTTGTCAAACTTGACATTTCATGTCTGCATTTATATCAGACTTAAGGAGATGGAGTTTGCTGACAGCAAATCCCAGCCATTAAAGCAGGATAGAACCTGCTGTAAAAGTTTGTTTCTGAGTCATTTTAATTGGGCTATTTTTATTATTAGCACTATGGTCTTTAACATCTTAATTTTCTCCTTCGAGTCTTTCTAACTTTCCTGGTGTCATAAAGTCTTGTAAGATGATTTTTGTTGTTGTTTCTCAGAGTTAATGACTTTTGGCTAGGTCTGGTGGCACTCCAAGTTCATGACAAGAGCTGAGACTGAACAAGATCATTAATGTGTTAGCAGAAGGGATCCCACACTGCACTGTACTCTGACACCTGAAGATGTTTCACATCATGAGGTGGATGCACAGCACAGCTCAGGAAGCACCTGCTTACACTGTGTCGTGGCAGAAAGAAATGCTGCTCTTTTGCCCATAGGAAAGACAAAGATGCTGATGTTGACACATCAAACTGTAGAGTAGGTAGCTGCCATCCTCTCTGCAGAGCAAAAAGATTGCTGAGTGCTGGAAGCTGCCTACTGACATCTGTCCAGAAGGACAGAAGCCCTATTGCATGAAGACTTTGTCTTCTGGTTTCTGTTTGTGAAGGGACAATGAGTTAATGTGTCATTTGCACTTAAGCTAAGTAACAGGTTGAGACGTTTTGGTTCCACAGAGCTGCAGAAGGAATAAAAGGATGAAAAATCTGCAGCAAATGTGCTAACAATAGGAAGCCTCTCTGACTGTACCTCCATCCTGATGGGTTAGAAGCTGCCTGGAGATAGGGTGATGAAAGGAATCTGCTTGAAAACTTTGTACAAGAGTTGTTCTGAGCGCTGCATGCAACTGAGCCGCCTCTGAATTTTCAGCACAGCACTAAAGCAACTGGCAGAGTACAGCAGACACAGGGGCAGCTGTTCAGGCAAAAAGAAATGAGACTGCAAAGACTGAAGTTCAACATAAACAGAGTCCTAGGTGAAAAACCAAAGTTCCCTTTCCTTATCAACAGCTCTTTTCACTGGTAATTAAACCCCCCAGAGAAGTATGTCCCTCAAGAGCAAAAGACGGACCTGTTCAGATTTTGGACTCTGCCAACCCTGAAGAAATTGCCTGGAGTAGAGGGGAGGAAAGCAGCTAATGCAAGGATGTGCTGCCTCATTAGACATTTCCAGCTATGAGAGGAGAACTGACATTAGGCTTATTGCCAAGCTTTGCCACATTAGAGGGAGAAAGCAAAAGGACACAGAATAAAATTGGGAGAAGGAAGTAATAAAATAATATATAGCAAAGGGCAAGACTTCTCCTCTACCCTCTTATTCTCCCAGAGACAATTATATGATGTAATTTCAAGTAAAATGCTCTCAAGTAAACTAAGGAATGTACTTACTTCTTTTTTTTTTTTTTTTTTCTTTTCCAAGTTTCAATGAAATAATTGCATCAGTGATGACCAGAGAATCATGGCTCATAACTTCTGACAAGGACACCACTTTTCTGACAAATAGCTTTTTGTTGTGGCAGCATAGATTAGGGTAGACCAAACTGACCACAGAATGGGAACAGAGCGGGAAATAGTTTCAGTTCTATGTGAAACATTTTGGGATTTCTCCATATTAATTAATGGGCTTTGGTTAAGTATAAAATATTTTTTAAAGCTGTGTATGTGTGTATAGAGTAGACTGAAATATCTTCTCTCTCTTTTGTACCACACACTTAAAATTTAGATTATTCATACCCAAGCTTTCATTCCTTCTCCTGTTAATCTGTTTTGCTCTTGCCTTTTATCTCAATTTCCTTCTTCATAAATTCATAGAATGCCTTAGGTTGGAAGAGACCTTAGAGATCATCTACTCCAACCTCCCCAACATGGGCAGGGACACCTCTCAACTAGACTTGGCTGCTTGAGGCCTCATCCAACCTGGCCTTAAATGCTCCCAGGGAGAAGGCATCCACAACTACCCTGGTACCCTATTTCCAGAGTCTTACCACCCTGAGAACTGAAGAACTTCTTCCTAAGATCCAGTCTAAATCTACTCTCTCTCAGCTTAAAACCATTCCCTCTTTTCCCATTGTTAGACACCTTTATGAAAAATCCCTCTCCTTGATCTAGAGATCACTGAACACTCAGCAGAGGAGGAATCCACCTGCTGTCACTACAGGCAAACCCAAAGTCTGCCTCTGAGGAGGCAGTGGTGCTGAAGAGAACGTGGGGAATTCACATGGCAGTGTGTCTCACAGCCTTAGGGAACAGGAGGTTACCAGTGTGTCCCAGCAGCTTCCAGTGCTGCAGGTGAAAACCTTGGCTCACAACATGGCAGTAAGAAAAACCTGAAGACTGGAACTGTTGAATGCCAGGTGCAAACATGGAGTACCTATTTCATGCTTCTTTTAAATGACTAGAGAAAAGCTGCACTCTCCACATGAAAATGATGGAAAATGACATCACATTTGTCTAACTTCTCACCAGCTGGTCCCATGCTCCACAGCTGACTAAGCCTAGGTGTAATTTTTAAGCAATGCATAACAGTAAAAGTTGAATGTATGAATGTACAGGAATCAAACTGTTGTGGAACTCCAGCAAAGCAGGAATAAGTATGCAGTGATTTCTTGCCATAGGTTATAGTATTTGAAAAACCATATAGGGAGACTGCCAGTACAATTTGGAGCACAAGTGTGTGTACCCAGTGGTAAAAAGGAACTGCTCTCACTCAAGAAGGGCAAAATAGCTCCCTGCAGAAGTGCCCAGAGCCAAGAGAGCTTCTCATAGTGGTAGGAAAGTGTTCCTTGTAAGCACTTTACTGGTTAGGAATTGGGCACGTTTAATCCTGGGTGAGAACTGTTAAGACATTCTGCAGATTGCTGGAAGGAAGTAGTTGGGAATTTGACTGCACCATCAGCAAAGCAAAAAAACACCAGCTACAAAAATCTGAACTGGAAAATGTGTATAGAACTCTGATTTTGAGTATGTTAGGAGAAAGAAACTCATAAGGTAGTTTAAAGTACCTCCTGGTATGTCTATTGCTTCGGGAGGCACAAAGGCTGAAAGGCCACATGAAATGTTTCTCATTTTTTACGTCTCTCTGCAATCACAGTAGAAAGAGATATTAAGCCTAACATCCCCACTGGCAGTGAGGCTCATTAGGTACAAGTTGCACCATTTGACTAAGAAAAATAGTACATTTCTTGGTGATTTATGAAAGCCAGAAGCCAGCTGACTGCTCAGGTCTCTCCCCAGTGTGTTACAGCTCCGAAATTTGCAAACAGACACTTAAAACACGTTTCAAAACAATTTGTGTCTGAATGTACATTTTGTTTACAAGAACAAACTACTGAAGCTGTGTAATAAAACTTGGAGAAATGCATTTTATAGTGGAAACACTGGCACAACTTTAATTACTTCAGTGTAGCAGGCATCTCTGTGGACAGACTGTTCAGCCACTTCCAGGGTATTTTAAACTTACATGAAAAAGCCAAAGGAAAAAAAAATCTATACAGCAAGAAATAGAAACATAAATCCCTTCCAAATGCTAGATGACTTCAGCTGAGAAAGCTTGGAACCCATTAAGGCACAGTCTTTTATATGACAGGAGAGACAAGCAGTGGTATTTCACCCATTGTCCCTGCTGATTCCCTTCCAACCAAAGTCAAGAGGGAGCTTTACTAACAACTTAACAAGGAACAAGACCTCAGGCCTTTTGCAAATTAAACAAAAACAGACATTTAGGAAACAGATTGCAGGCTTAGAAGGAAATGGATCTTTAGCTGCTGTGTAAAAGATGTTCATAGCAGAGTCTACTTCCTAAACACAGGCCATGGAAACAGAAAAAAAAAAAAAAAGGTGGAATCAATAAGAGACAACCATTTAGCAACTGAGGGGACTTTTGCTAGGAGCATGCAGTTTCCTGTGGGTGGTGAGACACTGGAACATGTTGCCCAGGGAGGTTGTGGATGCTCACTCCCTGGAGGTGTTCAAGGCCAGATTGGATAAGGCCTTGAGTGACCTGTACTAGTGGGAGGTGTCCCTGCCTATGGCAAGGGGTTGGAACTAGATGATCCTTGAGGTCCCTTCCAACCTTAGCATTCTATGATTCTATGATTCTGTGTGCAGCCTGGTAGAGGAGCAGTGAGCTGGTGAGATGCCATACTGCTAATGGCACCACCATTCCAGTGGGTATGCATGTAGTAAAGTAAATATACAACCTGATGTAGCAACACAGTCAGCCAGGGAACACAGTAGTGTTTTGCAGATTTAATGGAAGGCAGGAGCTACAGTGGAACCACTTCATCCACCACTGGGGCACACTGCAGCAACTGCTTAGCAAGTAGCAGCAATGCCTGTAGTAATATCATTCTGTCCAAGGGACATCAGGCACTGATAAACCCAAATGGATTAAGAGGCCTTTATTGCCCCTGCTAGTCATACTAATTTAATACATCTCACTAGCAACTCAAGATCCTGTGTTATGGGCACAGGCACACCACTGACAGTCATATTCTTACCCAGAGCACAGGCAGATCAACCCTTTGGCATAGAAAGATAATTCAGTGAGGCACAGTGGAACTATTCATGACTAGAAGGCAGACAAGACAAAGGTAAATGGTTTAGAAAGAGATGTCACAGGATGCTGAAGGTGTCAGGAATTGTTTCATGCTTCCACTCCGATTGTTTTAACTGTGGTTCTATATTGACTACTACACTTGGTGGTTATGGAAATCACAGCCCCACTCCCTCCTGGCCTCTGCTAGTCCTTCCTAGGCCTTGCTTCCTGCAATCAGGCCTTGCCCAGTAAGAGGAAACTGATGTGAGTTAAATACAAGGAAAGAGACCATACACAGAAAACCAGGAACATCCACACAAAATAATTGCTCCTAATTCATCTAGTTTAACTGAAAAATGAAAGAAATAAGATACCAAAATAGCACTGAAATCAGACTGCTGTGGTTTATGTATACACCAGAATTCTCTCATGTTGTAAATTAAAAAAAAAAAAAAAAACTTACTGTAAGTAAAATAATTACCATTAATAATCCTAGAAGATGCTTCCTGCTAACCCAGTTTCAAAACATGGCAAAAATCAGGCCAGTGGGAAGTCATAAAGCAATAGATCTGTCACAAAACTTCAAAACAAAATCTATATAGCTTCTTAGGGCTCCCTCATGTTACTTTAGTTATGACTAATAAGAACAGATGTACTCAATAGGAAGCTAAAGTAGTAGAAATAAAAGTAAAATATTTCTTTTGCATGGCATGCCAATAGAAACTCTTCTATTAGAGATAATCAGTGCTCAACAAACATTGCAGAGAGGCAGGCAATAAAAGTCATTGACTAAAGAGCTGTCTTGACAGCTCCAAAGAAAGCTTGAGTAAAAGCTTCTCAAAACTGTGCTTTATTAGAGAGATTTATGAAATATATCAATATACTCTTAAGAAGTTCATCACTGTACCTAGGAATGTAACCACAGCCATCACATCGATCTAACCTTCTAACCAATTAGACCTTGTCAACCAAGTTAGATAGTCAGAGACCATAATGGCTTCATTATTTGTTTTCCTTCTAAACACTGTTATTGTTTGCCCTATGGGGTTAACCCCTGTGTTCTAACTCTCCTGTTCTACTTTGTAATACTGCACATATTATATTTGGAATTCAGCTCAGTCAGGACTTGTAGTTAACCACATTGATAGTGTGGGTATAATTCCTAAAATACAGAGGTAAAAGCAGAAGATTTACATGTTAAGGAACTCCACCCTCCATCCCATGGCAGAGACTGAGATGTTAGTTGTAAAGCATGAGGGATCATTAAAATCAGTGACCCTCTGCTTAATACAACCTTGGTAGTAATTTGTAGTACGTGCCTGAAATCGATGCAAATTCCTTCTTTAACCACCTGTAAAATGGGCATAATAAAGCTGACCTCTCTGGGGATGCAGGAGGCAATGCTCAGCCACAGAAGTCTGAGAACATGGTGAATAATGACCAAAGCAAAATGCTCCACTCCCTGACTGAAGAGGGTTTGGCCCCATGATGTCTCATCCATGCCTTGCTGCTAAACCTGGGTGGAGAGAAATTGCTGCCACCACAGCAGCCAGGCACATTCTGCTCCTTTCCTAGTGTCAGATGAAGCTGTAAAATAAAGCAGGTGATATCTTCAGCCCACTTTGGACTCTCTACCTTCCCAGTGCCTAAATCAGTGGATAATCTTCCCAGCAGTGACTGAACAGTGGACCCAGGTAACTCTGGCTTTTGGAAAAGTCACAACTCTGCAGGTGTTTGAGGGAGGCTTTGCATGTTCTATCTGTATTTTGCCTAGAAGCATTCACTCCCTCTTCTACCCTACCAAGTTAGGAGGTCAAAGATAATTATTCAGAGAATTTCCTCTTGCTTAAAGTCATTTAAATTTGGTGCAATGATTATTTAAATGCTGGAACAAGCCACAGCATTTTAATGACTTTTAGGACTCCCCATTTTTCTTTTCCCCTCAGGCAATCCGTCACTGCCTTCTCTTCCATAAGAGAGCTAAAAAGCCCTTGGCACTGCCAGAAGAAAAAGCCCTTAGTGACTGACTTCCAAATTCTCATTTAAAAGAAAAGCCTTTTTCCTACAGATGTCAGTTTTCCTGCTCATGTTCTATCAAGAGCTGTGCATCCTGTGATACCCTCATGCAGTCTAGATAAAGCTGGATTAAGGTTTGTTTCTCTTTGCACATCTCCCTGAACCTCGACCAGCCATTCTGCTGTTTGCTGCTCCTACCCACTTGCCTTTGTGCTTCCTCCAGTTCCCATGAAATAACTTCATCCTCACTTCTGCTCTGCTGAGCTTTTTCACTGATTTGGCAGAAGTAATTGAGCAAATTACTTTGGGAAAGCAACTGCCTCACGTGGTAGATTTCTCCCTCTATCTTAACATGTCAAGGACATTAAGTTGCAGAGAAAGCAGACAGACCCTGGAAAGGGGAATGCTTATGAGCTGGTACAGTTTCTTGTAGACACAGGATATGGGAAGAAAAAGAGGGTGGAAGAATGCAAACATCTTTGGGACTGTCCATGGTCTTGCTAGGTCAGATTTCAATACTTTCTGGCTTAGCAATTAGCTTTCTTCTTTCCCAAGAATTGCTGGAGTCTTCAGCATTGTCGTGACCCTATCGGACGCTGCACTGATTAAACTCTCTGTCTCTGCACTCAGGTTATAAATCAGGGAAGGAAAAACTTGGCATGGTAATAATTAATCCTTTTCAAGTCCTCTGCCAGCAATTTAGTTTTCTAGAATTCTGCTTTGTATCCAAAATTCTGGGGAGAATGTGTAGAGAAGTGAGATGAGAGGGGAATTGTGAAGGGTAGAAATGCAGGATACTTGTGGGTTCCTTTTGCCCTTTGGGACTGTGGATATGTCTCTGGGACACTTCCAGTCAGATAGCTGAAACAGTCTCATAGAGCTAAAGTGATGTCATTGTTCTGTAATTATTTAACTGCTGGCACCAGCTGATTTCTGTTTGATTTTGTGCAATGGGGACAGTAAATTTCTCTCCCATTAAACCACTGTCACTATTTTTAAGATGATCTAAACTCATATTCATTACTCCTCCTATTTTGTGCTAGAGCTCTAAACACTTGGTACAACTGTACCAAATCCATCCCAAATAACAAATCAGAGCAGTCAAAGCAGAAGCATTTCATTTCCAGTATCAAGAAGTTGTGTCAGAATGAAAAATCTTGAACTTCAGAGCTGCATGGTGGCTGCTGCTGGAAACAGTGCTCTCTATTTTCCACATTACACTTGTGAAACACTATTTCATGCATCCCCCCAAAGGAAAATAGCAGCAAATGTTAAATAGTTCAATAAAAGATGAAGAGCCAAAGCAATAGGAAATATTCTGCAGGTACCTCTGAGTTTTCTGAAGAGGTGGGAAGAAAAAAAAATAAAATCCTTAAATTGGAAACAAATTTCTACTGTTTTCTACATTGCTCTTAGCACCAATTCAGAAGAGAATCTATTCTCAGTGTAAAACAGTCTAAGTAGTTCCTAACCTGGTGTGTGGGTACAGGAGTGGCTTTAATTACCTCAGTAACAAACAAATGACAAATCACAGACACAGCCTTTTCAAGTGCCTTCCAAAACTCTCCACAGCATTCTGGATTGGTAACAATGGTCTTCAAATCTCAAGAACAATCCTTCTAAAATTCCAAGTATTCCATTTGCCTCTAAACAAACATAATCTCTGTGTGTTTATGTGATATTTTCTTATTTCTTCATTTGAGACTGGAAAAAAAAAAAAAAAGAAGGTACACATAAAATGGATGCTTTGTTTAGAAAGGTTTCTCTTACATTTTGGGTCAGGCTGTTTAATAATTTACTCACATCTATACAAGGGGAATAGAGTGAAGCAGGCTGCTTTCTGCACACCCAGACTGCATGCCAAAGGTCTTTATTCCACTGCTGTAATCTCTACAAACACCTTGCTGTACTCAGCTTTTACAATACATACACAAGGTGCAACATATATAAAAGGTGAGAGTCGAGTCCCGGGGCTTTTGTTTATGGCTGCTGGAGCCATCTGTTGCTTTGTGAGTAACCACCATCGTGCAGAGGATGTGATTCCTTTTGCGTGAGAAGAGAGCCAGCATTTATTACTATTCAGGTAGCCTTAATTCCGTATTTTTCCTCCTTGGAATGAAAGTAGGAATATGTATGCCATTTCATTTCCTCTGACAGTCAATATTAGAAGACTGTCAGAGATGAAAACGTCTCAGCCTCTACCAATTTTAAACACAACCACGTTGTGTTTTCATAATGAAGTGATTTGTATGGCCCATGGAGTTGTGAAGGAATTAATCACAGCTAGCACGAGGTGCTACTGACTTCTGAACAAAAACTTGATGAAGTGAGGATCAGTCTCTGTTGTGAACTGCTGAAAGATCTGGTAGAAAGTAAGGCTGAATAGATTGTACATAATGAATTCTGAGGCTGTGAACCGATCTATGTTGAATAAGAAAGTGAAATCCAAGTGAATAAAAGCAGGCACAGAAATAGCACAGTGGCTCAGTGAATCGTGGCTTTCATCTCTGACCGGCACTCTTCACTTGTGCTGCGAGGAACAAATCGCACAGACCCTGCCTCATCATCGCAGCTCTGCAGCCACCCCACAGCCTCCACACAAAGCACAGACCAGCACACAAACCAGCCCCAGAGCTGCAGACACCCAGGAGGCCACTGCCAGAGCTGTGGGAAACTAGGACTGGGGAAACGTGGATCAGGAGGGCAGGGGATACATCTACCAGCAGGTGACTGGGCAGAATGAGAAATGCAGAAATGGGCTGAGTCAAGACTGGAAATCACCAGAGGTGTGCACAGGAGACTTTAAGACCAGCTCAAAGCAAGATGTCACACTCTCACATTCAAACTCAGGACAAATAATGAAATATTTCAGCAGCAGCACATACCCATACACTGACTGCTGAGCTGCAGCTTCTTACCAGCAATCTGCCCTAAAAAGCTCATCTTTAAAGGCAGTGACTAAGACAGAAATGTCACCTTACATTTCTACAGCACTTTTCATCCTGAAGCACTTCATTAACTATCTTTCCAAAGATCACTCTGCAATCCTGACTTTGCTGTATTTATCCTCTGTCTACCCAAATCAGGGAAAAAAAAAAAAAAAAAAAAAAGAAAAGCAGATTGTACTCTTTTAGAATCTCATCAGATAAAACCTTAAACTGTAGTTTCCATAGAAACACATTGTGGGGCTCTCCATTTCTCTATCAAACCTGTTCATAAACTTTCAGCTTTACTTAATGATAGATTATCAAAAACACCAATTAGCTCTTTCATTATTTAGTGCTCTTGCAAGTCTTTCGTGCTTGTGTTAAATAAAGGAAGCCCAGCTAGAGGTGCTCCTGTTACATGGAGCATCTTGCTTTCAACTTCATCATTACAGTGCATCTCCAAGGTGGAAAAGTGGCAAAGAAAAGGAAAAGGGGCAGTGACTTCCTTCGCCCACACACAGCCTGTCACAGCAGAATTAATGTTCCCTGAAGTCAAAGGACAGCATCTGAACTACGTCGTCATTGTCCTAGTGAGACACAAGCTTTTGTTTGTGGAAACCTCAGTGATTGAAGCAGGCTGAGAAAAGAAAAGGGCAAGAGAAGAAGAAAAGCTGCAGGGGACAAGGGAGCATCAGAGACAATAACATTTTTTGGTAATCTAGTAAAATCTGTCAGTCAAGTTCCAACTGCATTTCAAATGTCCCGTCAAGGGCTGTCACAGGTATCTGAGCCTCAAGTGAACCCTGACTATGGAAACACAAAGCCATGCAAATGATGAACACAGGTGTGGGGCATTTCATTAACATTCTGACACCAGCATAGTCTGTGTAAAAACCTAGTTAGAATATATTCCTAAAGATAGAGGTTTATATATGAACAAAGAATGATGCTGTGTTTACCAAAGGTATAAACCCAGCCTGCATTTTAAACCCCAGGATTACCTGATCTTTGCAAAACTCCATTTTGCCTGCTGTTGGCAAAGGTGTTTTCTTCTAGAAAAGCACACAAATATTATGGAATCCATGTTTTGGCTCACCACAGTTCTCTCATTCTGCATATCCACAGGCACCTGCATGATCCATGGATGATTTACAAGCATTTCACAGACCACCTTCTAGCAGGCAACAGGCTCAGAAATAATAATAACACTGAATAAGTTCCACAGCTGACCTGGCACTTTCCCTGCATGTCAGTGGTGGGGCTTGTGTCAGCATGGAAGATAAACCCCACCACAGGCACTGTTTTGCAGGTTATTAATGTGACTAATGCCACTCGCCACACTCTGCTGCCAGGGACCCCCAGCTCAGAGTCAATTTCGTTGTCAGTAACAAGCGAAGCAATACAAATGTTTGTCTTCATTTCCTTAGAGTTTCCTTTAGCTCTTTCATGAATTCAGTGTAGTCAAATCACTGCTGCCAGAATCGTATTTGCATTGAAAACATCCTCAGAGGCTTTGTAACTTTTGTCATCAGATTTAGATTACACTGTTTGTCCTGTGATGCTTTCAGTATCTTACATGGTTGCTCTGTCTGAAAGCGTAGAACTATTAAATACACAAGTAAAGGGAAATGTGCAGCATTTTAATATATATGTTTGGGTTGGGGTTGTTTGTTTTTTTCCCTCCCCAGTAATGTAGTCTTTTATTCTGCAATTAATTTTCTCAAGCATGCCACTGTCCTGGAATGCAATTCAGCTCCTAGGTTCTTGGGAAGTGCTAAAACCTTCAGGCTACTCAGGAACAAGACAGACTTGTAATTTCAGTGACACAGAACAGGAAGATTTCTTCTGGAACAGTAAAGTGCCATCCCCTGGCTGCTTTAAAGCACCCTGATGACTTTGACTTGTTCTAGTAGGTCTACCTTTTTTTTCTTTTTTTTTTTTTTTTTTTTTTTTTTTTAATAATCATTACCCAAGGCTTTTTCTGTTTTGTTAAACACAGATTTTCTCTTTTGCCAAATCTACAGAAGCAAGGAAATCATTATATTGAAAAATCAAAAAGAGCACTGCCTGCCCAGATGGATTCTGGGTAAGACCAGAAATAAGAAGTAAAACCTTTGTGCACATGACTAGCATATGAAATGGCAGAGGGAATAGCAAAAAGGGTTCATGAGAAACTTATCTGAGAGCATTGGGAAATTTGTAACTCTTACAACCATTTCTCCATTTGTTTTTTGGGGTTTTTTTTTGGTGTTTTTTTTTCCTGGCAGTTCCTTCTGAAAGGGAAGTTCAACACAACAGCAAGCAAGCTGCTTCCTACAACCCTCTCCCCACAACAACCAGCCAAAGGATATGAAGAATGTGGTGTGAGGAGCACCAGATTGCCCTAATCTGGCTCCAGGGCCATGAAAGGAGATGTCAAATTGCTAACAAGTCCTGAGAACCCACTCCTCTCCTTCCCTGCATCATAAGAAATACTTCAGAAAAATGTATTTCCAATATATCCTCCGTAGGCAAATATCAGCAGCAAAGACAGTTTAATCTGACTTTGATTTGTGTTTGTGGACCTTAATATCCCTTAACAGCATGCATGGGAGAATTTAAAGGAGTAGTTCTGTAGAATTTGCTAGATTTAAAAAATACATCTGATGCTTGTACAGAGTTTGGCAATAAAATAATTTGCTGAAAATTTGACCAGATTTTCTTTCTATTTTTGATATCAGAAGCATGCTAGGTCAGGGAAAAAAAAAAAAAAAACCCAAAACAAAAACTAACCAGTATGTATATATTATCTCACATACTTATTTGATTCAAATCTCAGATGTCCCCAGCAGCAGCAACCCACTGGAGAGACAGCCTGCTTGTAGAGCCCTGCTCCTTATACAGCAAACACAAGGACTTGGGCTTCCCTCAGGACAGGCTTTGCTCTGACTGGTCTTTTATATGTGTTCCCTAAGTGTAAACAACTTAAAAATAATAAACCTTCCAGACTCAAAGATATTTTAAACAATGCATCTTAATGTGGGAGAAATCATTCTGTGAAGAATGCAAAGAAACTTCATTTTAAAACATTCCTATTTAGGGGATTACCAATTCCAACATATGCATATTCTTTTTCCACTGAAAGCAAATAATCCCATGATATAAAAATAGGCAACTCAATGAAATGCAGACTTCTCTAACGTGGGAAATGGTTGCTGAAGTAGCATTCTGGTTTTGATTACTTGGAGATGTTTTAGGAGAAACTGATTGAAAGACCTGAGTAAAATTAAAATATTTATAAGCAGACCTTCTGCAAATAGGAACTCCAGGCCAGTCAGTCTCACCTATGTGCCCAGTAAGATCATCCTGGAGGCACTACTGAGAAAGGAGAAACTGAAGAGGTGATTGGGTACAATCAGCATAGCTTCACCAAGGGCAAATCCTGCCTGACAAACCTGGAGGCCTTCTATGAACAGGGCACAACATGAATAGCTGAGGGGCGAGCAACTGATGGCATTTACCTGGGGCTGAGCAAAGCCTTCAGCACTGTCCTGCACCACATCCTGGTCTCCAAGCTGGTGAGACATGGGTGTGATGGGTGGGCCACTGGATGGATATAGAACTGTCTCAAAGGCTGCACCCAAAGAGTGGCTGTCAATGGCTCCATGTCCAAGTGGAGACCAGTGTCAAGCAGAGTCCCACAAGGGTCAGTCCTGAGACCAGTCTTGTTCAATGTATTTGTCAGTCCCATGGACAGAGGCGTTGAGTGCAGCCTCAGCAGCTTTGCTGACCACACCAAGCTGTGTGGTGCAGTAGCCACGGTGGAGGGTAGGGATGCCACCCAGAGGGGCCTGGACAGGCTGGAGAGGTGGGCACAAGCTAACCTCATGAGGTTCAACAAGACCAAGGGCAAGGTCCTGCCTCTGGGTCNGTTCAACAAGACCAAGGGCAAGGTCCTGCATCTGGGTCAAGGCAATCCCAAGCACAAACACAGGCTGGGCAGTGACTGGTTGGACAGCAGCCCTGAGGAGAGGGACTTGGGGGTGCTGGTGGATGACAAGCTGAATGTGAGCCAGCAGTGTGCACTTGCAGCCCAGAGAGCACCCAGAGCTTGGGCTGCATCAGAAGTGTGGCCAGCAGCTCGAGAGAGGTGACTCTCCCCCTCTACTCCGCTCTGGTGAGACCCCATCTGGAGTACTGCATCCAGTTCTGGAGCTCCTATTACAGGATGGATGTGGACATGTTGGAGTGTGTCCAGAGAAGGGCCATGAGGATGCTCAGAGGGCTGGAACACCTCTGCTATGAGGACAGACTGAAAGAGTTGGGGCTGTTGAGTCTGGAGAAGAGGAGGCTCCCAGATGACCTTCTTGTGGCCTTCCAGTATCTGAAGTGGGCTACAAAAAAGCTGGGGAGGGACTTTTTAGGATATCAGGGTGAGAAAAGACCCTTTCCAGACTTCTTGTAGGATCCCTTCAGGCATTGGAAGACAGCTATAGTGTCCTCCTGGAGTCATCTTTTCTCTAGGCTGTAAGAGTCTAAGTCTTAAAGTTTATCTTAAATTATTACAAGCATGATAAAATAAAGCACAATATCACATCTCATGACCAAATTGTAACACAGAACTCCTGTGGGATGCTGGCAGCACGTTAACACTGAGCTTAGAAGAGCCTGTGTGCAGCTGAAGTTCCACATCAAATTCAGTACGGTACAACAGCTCCAAACAGGACTCAGAAGCCAAACTTTCCATGTCCAGTAAGGTAAGAATCAAAGATAGTTTCAGGAATAACCTTTGATTTTATCCTCTAATCATTATGGACTACAAAGTAATTAACTATGAGAAAAGGCTTTAAAATAAAGACTGAGGTGACACAAATCCGTATGCCTCAACCAAGACTGTCCTTGCTAGTGGTTGTGGTTAACATCATGCTGACATCTAATGGCAGCGCTGGATACTACTCACAGCTTCTACTTCAGATTGAAGTATCACAGGCTGGTAAAGAGCACATGGTGAACAAATACACTGATAGTAAACTGGTAAGCCTTTGGAGAGGTAACAGAAAGCTGCAGCTACTGCCTACAAAAGAAACAGAACACTTTTCAAGGCTGATACACTTCACACAAATCTCTAAAACTGCCTACCAGACACATTCGAATTCAAAGAAACATTAAACAAACTAAGGATTTACTACAGAGTGATACTGAAGAGTTTTTGTCGACCAGGGCTAAAACTTTCAAATCAAACTGACTTATGTAAGTGATGAAGGCAAAATCCAATGAGTTTTTTTCCTCTTCCTAAGGCCTAGAATAAATCAATGTTCAAGTTCACTGTTATGAACCATCCAGACAAAAATTAAATTTTAATTCCTTTTTAATAAACTAAAATTAGAATGAGAGGACACTCAGATATTCAATAAAAGTTATATATTAATTCTTTCTCCTTTCCTACTCTGCTAGTATTTCACAAGCCTTCAGAGGCTGCAGAACGCATCCGATTTAAGTCTTCAACTCAGACGCACAGGGGCAGGGCACACAGGGTGATGGTAACTTCGGTGTTACAACAGCGACCTCTCACTAATTCCGACGTCTTTCTTAATGTCAATATTTAAGGGAAAAGTAAAATATCACACAAAGACATGGCGACATCTCTCAGTTCACTTAGTTGAAAGGAGAAGGGCAGGTTAACGTCCTGGAAACGACCTGTGCGAAGCAGCTAACGGGGAACAGTAGATGGCAGCAAGAATCCGCAGAAGGAGCTCACTGCCCACCCTGCCCTGGGGCTTTTCCAACTCTACTGGAGAATACTCCAATCCGGAAAAATAAATGGAACGAGGGCCCATCTAAAATTAAATAGAAAGCCGCCTCCCTTTTCAGTAAAACTCGTACAGAAGTACACTACGTGTTGCTGAGACACTGCAGCTTTGGATGCTAAAGGTCTTCATTGCCTAATTTTTACTTAAACGAACAGCTGCTGCTTCCTCTGCTGAAATAAAGCAATGCAGTAGCTTTTTTTTTTTAATTTTTAAAGCACTCGTCTTATTATTGGCACCATCTTAGCTTTTTCTAGTGCCAAACTTGCTATGGGAGGCAAGGGTTTGCTGTAGCTTACCTAGTCTTGTTTTCACAGAACCTGTTGTTCCCATTTCAAGCACATCCTTCCTTCCTCCAAGCACTCTAAGCAGTGTAGCTGCCAGAAGACCCTAAGGTCTGGAATCCCATTAATTCTAATTTAATTACATCATGATATTTACTACTTACAGTGAAATAACATCTCACACTGTAAGCTGCCTCATGGTACTGGAGAGCTGTACTGGGAGGAAAGCTTGAGCCTATGTAACAGCATTTCCTCATCAATTCTCATTTGGAGAGCTCCAAGGTTCTCCCTTCCACTTACATGTTTCACAGTAGCCCCTCCCATGAAATTTACACAGCAGTTTTGGACACAAAGATGTTTAGATTCACTCTGCAAGAGTACAGGCAAATTCACAAAAAATTACAGATAACAGAACAAAACAAAGATATTGAGGAGTTACTAATATCAGGTCTCAGCCCTCATAAATCATAGAATGGTTTAGGTTGGAAGGGATCTCAATGATCATCTAGTTCCAAACCCCTGCCACAGGCAGGGACACTTCCCACTAGCACAGGTCACTCAAGGCCTCATGCAACCTGGCCTTGAACCCCTCCAGGGAGGGAGCAGCCACAACCTCCCTGGGCAACCTGTGCCAGTGTCTCACCACCCTCACTGCAAACAACTTCCTCCTAACATCCAGTTTCTATCTCCCCTCTTCCAGATTAAACCCATTGCCCCTTGTCCTGTCATTGCAAGACCTTGTCAGTAGTCCCTTCCCAGCCTTTCTGTAGGCACCCTTCAGATACTGGAAGGCTACTCTAAGGTCTCCCGGAAGCCTTCTCTTCTCCAAGCTACAGAGCCTTAGTTCTCTCAGCCTGTCCTCATAGCAGAGCTGCTGCAGCCCTCTAAGCATCTTTGTGGCCCTCTTCTGGACCCACTCCAACAGTTCAATGTCCTTCCTGTGCTGGGGGCTCCAGAACTGTGCATGTACTAAGAGCAACTGATGCTCCTCATATTGCTTGGAGACTTTAAGAAGCAGGTCCACATCTCAACATTTCAGCACTCCACTCACACATACATTCTTCTCAGTCAACCATGCTGCTTCATCAACAAGTTTGCTCCTCTTGGTACATAACAAAAAGCAAAATTCAGACCATCTCTGAGGAAGAGTCTAACCATAGAATAATACCAGCACAAAAACTAAATCCCTGTGCATTCTACCATTTCAATATAATTTTTCATTCATGGGCTACAGTATGTTTTACAAATCAGGTAGCAGTTGCACGCTATCAGCACAGCAATGCTACACAGTCTATATATTTGCATGTGCCTCTTCACCTGCTATTTACCAATACCTCGTGCACTAGTAAAAGAATAGCCATTCATTATCTCTAGTCCTCCTAATCCAGACTTACATGGAATTCAACCCTGGGACTTCATTCAGATATGGTAGTTGTTAGGACACTTGGCATGCAATGGCTGCACGTGTAATGATATGCTTCTACCTTGTAGAAAAGCAGCAGAGATCACAACTTTGCTGACTAGGGCTGCTTAACATCTTTGTCAGCGATATGGACAGTGAGATTGAGGCACCCTCAGCAAATCTGTGGATTGACATCCGAGCTGTGTGGTCTGGCATACGCGCTGGAGGGAATGGAGGCCTTCCAGAGAGATTCACACAGGTCTGAGAGGTGCAGCCATGCAGTCTCATGAAGTTCAACAAGTCCAAGTGCCAGGTCCTGCACCTGGGGAATGGCAACCCTAAGCACAAATATAGGTTGGGCAAGGAGTGGCTTGAGAGCAATCTTGAGAAGGATGAAAAACTCACCATGTGCTGCTAGAAGACATCCATGTCCTCATCTGCACCCAAAGAAGTGTGACCAGCAGGATGTGGGAGGTGGTTCTGCCCCTCTGCTCTGTTCTCTGAAGGAACTTTTTACAAGGGCTTGTAGTGGTGGGATGAGAGGGAACAGCTTTAAGACTGAGGTAGGCCGACTTAGACTGGAAATCAGGAAGAAATTCTTTCCAGTGAGGGTGGTGAGATGCTGGCACAGGTTGCCCAGGGAGGTTGTGGATGCCCCCTCCCTGGAGGTGTTCAAGGCCAGGCCAGATGAGGCCTTGAGCCACCTGGGCTGTTGCAAGGTGCTCCCGCCCATGGCAGGCGGCTGGAACCAGATCTGTCAGGCTGGTTCCAGCCAAAACCAATCTGTGGATGGACGAGAGCGGGACTCGGCAGAGAGCACGCGACTGCCGCGGCCCTACTCGGGGCCTGGCGGGGTGGGGCCTGGTGGGGAGGGGCGGGGCCTGGCGGGGCAGGGACTGGCGCGCGGGGCAGAGGGAAGCGGGCGCAATTTGAGGCAACGCCGAGGGCGCAACAGGAGTCGCCATGGCGGATCACGAAGCGGGGATGACGACGAAGGGCCGGCGGGCGCAAGGTAACCGTGGCACGGGAGGTTGGAGAAATCGGAGGAGGTTCTCTCTAACGGTAGCGGGGATGTTACCCCTTAAGCAGTCGCTCCCCGCCGCTTCTGAGCACGGGGCGTTTCCCTGCCGCTCTCCGATCTTCTTCTTTAGTTTTGATCATTTTTGCATGTAGTCGCTGAGGAAAGTTTGCGGATTCTTCGCCAAAGTCAGTCGCTCGGAAAGAGCAAGGAGCGGTTCAGCCTTGCCACCTCCCTGAGCCCCTAGCAGCTCCGCGAGTCTCGCCGAGGCTGCCCCCCACCGCCCACCCTTTTGCCGCGGAGCGTCCCCAGCAGCCCCTCGGCGGCGTCACAGGCTAAGGGCGGCGGGAGGCGGCGCGGGGCCGGCGTAGCCTTGCAGCCACCGTTCCCGCTTCATAGCTCGGGGAAGGGGAGAGCGGCGCTGGGAGCTGGCCCCGCTTGCGTAACTCGGGTTTTTTCTGCGTGCTTTGTTTCCCTGTGCGGTAACTCGGGTCGGTCGCTTCGGGGAAAGATACACCAGTAGTTACGAGCAGTCAACAGCAGTAATCCCCGAGGCACTACATCAGTATGCAAACAAAGCGAAGTTGGGGACTGGTTGTTTACCCAAATGGTGCTTTTTTTCAGCTTAGATGGGTGCGACTGGAGGAAGTGACAGAAATCAGCGATATTTCTTAAAATGGGACGAGGAAACTGTGGTTAGTTTTTACTGCTTGGTATCGTCTTGGCCTTTTTGTTGGGAGGTGTGTCGCCGGTCAGCAAGTTTCGGAGGTGATGCTCTGAAACAGTTAGTTTCTGTCCCAGGGAACTGGAGCGCTTTGCTCTGAACTGTGTTGCTGGGAAACAGGCTGCAGAAAAACCATGATTTGTTTTAGGTTTTCATCATTTGCAACTGGAGAAGGAAATGTGGGAGTATAAATAACTGTAGATCTATTTGGGCCTCGTGGCACACGCTAGTTCTTGTATCCTCGGAGAGGATCTCCATTTCATTCTGTGATGGTTATTAATACCCAACAGTTCTCACATTCATCTTCTCCAGGACATAGTGAGCCTTTCACTCTACGTGCCTCTGAGGTTGTTTCTTCTGTACTCACTTTGTGATGTGTTGGTTTGAAGGCTAAAGCTGGCCATTTTTTTCATAATGAAGTATTTACAAAGTAAATGGCATCAGACATTATTTTGATTATTGGGTCTAATAATTTGGCCATTAATAATAGATCTAAATTTGGCCATTTCCCGTGTGAAACGCTTTCAGAGGCATCTGAAAAGACGCTGAGTTCTCTCTCAGGAAGTAAGGAAAATAGAATTCTTTATTATCCTTGATTGTTTGGTAATTAACAAGCAGTTGGATAACTGTGGTGGAGTAATACCCCTCAGTCATTTTCAGACTATCCTGAATTTGACCAATTAGTGTGGAAGTGGAGATCTCTGTCTGGTATTGCTTGCCTTGTGCTCAGTCCAGCTGATCTCCCACATGCGTTTTGGTTCAGATCTGGTGGGTTGTTTGCACAGCTAGGGGGGACATGTCCTCTTCTCTCATGGTACCAAGGCGTCTGGCACGGTTTTGCATTTTGACAGTGATGTCCTTGTTCAGGTTGTTTAAGCTTTGCAGAAGAAAATCACAAGTGAAGTGCATGCCACACCCCGAGCAGTAAGTAGAGCTTCCCCCCTAGCACTAAGTGTTTATGAATTGTTAATAGGGTTTGATGATTTAAATTATAATTTCTTGCTAAAGTAACAGTTCCAGTCAGCCTGAAAGGGATTTGAAGAGATTCAATTAGAATTATTTTTTTAATATTCTTTCTCCATGTTTCTTTCTTAAAGAGGTATGTAATCTATTGGAGTTTGATAATAAAAGAGCAAGAATATCTCAAGAAGAGATATTGAGAGATATAAGAGAAATTCTGAAGAGTTCAGTTCTTTAGGAAAATCAGTGGAGGGGGAACAAAGTGGAGTATTTAGAGTTACTGCAAGTTAAAAAATGGACTTTTTGCTGTTGATGCCTTACAAGCCTGCATCTGCAGCATGGAGCACTACCTCATTGCAGACTTAGAATTAAGCCTTGCAACTCTTCTATGCCAACAGTTGCTTTAAAATCTTAGCTGTTTGTGATAGCTGAAGTTGCTAGAAGAGGTTATTGTCATTTGTGTTTTAACAAAATACCAGAATATTAATTTCTTATTTTTGAGTGATTTATTTTCAGGCTTTCTATATTTATAGCTCATATTCTTGTGTTGGTTTAGCTACTTCAGATGTCCATTTTCAGGCTGAAATTGATAATTTCCTTGCAAATTTAAAAATCACTTGTTGTGGAAAGAAAATTGATTTAGTTCCACCTTTAACATATTATTCCAACAGCTAGTTGCATTTATCTGTCAACCCCAAACCTGCTAAACTCATCCCTGTTTCTGAATGAGGAGATGATAGTTATGAGTTGCTTGAAATTACAACTGGCTTTTGCCTTTAATCCAAGCCCTAGACAACACTTGGTATTAGTATGTTTAATGCTAGCTTATTTTGCAATTCTTTAAACTCTGTTTGAAATAAACTTTAAGCTTTAAAACCTCTTAAGGGGAAAAAAAGTTTGCCAATCTGAAATAATGAACTATTTCTGGAACATGGTGTTCAGATGTTAATGGTGGCATTGGGTCAGTCTGCAGCGCCCATATTTTGTACATAGTTTGGCTTTGAGTCCCAGGATGTGTTTTCTCCCTAATTTTTTTTTTTTTTACTCTAGTTGTTAGAAAATTATGTGAACACTGCATCTCCAGACACGAAGGCATCCTCTTTGAGTGTGAAACGATCCCGTTACAAAGCATCTGACATTGCTGTGTGCATGTGGCAGTCAGTGCCATAGAAGATCTGTGAGCTGCTGAGGGAACAAGATGGGTGGAGGTCCATCATGTAGTGAAACAATAGATGCCTTTCACCAAGGGAAGGAAACAAACAAGGAAATGTCTTTCTGTTTAAATTCATACATGCATTTAAAATACCGAAGGTCACACAAGAATTTAAGCAGGAGCCCTAAAGAAGCAACTGTGTTGCAGTGAAGAAGCCTTCATTTTGCACAGTTGCTCCAGAATTTTTGCATTTTTATAGATTGCCTTGATTTGCACACTAGCAGCCTGTTAGAATTCAAGGTGTGGGCTTAGCTGTTCTTCAGAGACAACTCCAATGGAATGGGTAGAGATGCTAGTGTTGGGCTTGTTCTGGCATGTGGGGCATCTTTTTCATGGCCAACGGAGTAGCTGAAATGGAGGTTATGTCTTAATCATTGCTGTTTCTTAATATAAACTAGTGCTATGATTAATAACTCTCCTACAGTTTGATTATTTCATTTCAACTGTTATTATTAAATTGTTTTTCTTTCATGACTCTATCTTCTAGGCTTTGTCTGTGCAGCTCACAGTGCCTATAAAAGAATGAACAGCCCTCAACAGCAATAGCAGTGGAGAAAATGCAACATTCTTTGTGTGTTTTTAACATCCTCAGAGTTGTTGGTGGCATCTCTTTGTTTGAAGCCATTAGATTGTTTTTCCCGTTGCTTTTCCAGCAGCTGCGTACATTACAGTGTGTTAATATTTAAATATGGATCCCCAGCAGTTAATAATCAACCATCTGTGGGATGAGCAAGATTCTGGTTTTGTTTGGGAGCAGTAAATTGCTTTTCTCCTTATTGAGTTTGATCATATAATGGAAATGTCACGTGGAGAATCTGGCTTAGGGAGAAGCAAACTCTGGTTGTTTAGAGTTCCCAGGCAGAACTCCTCGCTACAAAACTGTTTTTCTTTATTTCTTACTCTGTTCCTCTGCTCATCTTGAATGCTGCAGATGTAGCTAAGAAAAAACAAACTTCTCACTTTGTCTCTGGATCACAAAATACACTGGAAGTCTGTTTTAGGTCATTCTGTAATTGTTTTGTGGGGAGTTAGTGAAAAGAATATCTTTCAGAGCTGACACTGCCTGCCCAAAGATAAGTTTTATCTGTGTTAAAAGGTCGACAGATGTGATGGGTGAGGGAGGGTTGGGAGGTGGTCTGCTGTAGCCAGCACTTAGTGTGGTGTAAAATCTCTTTTTTTTTTTTTCAGCCCACTGGGTGGGCAGGGTTATGCCTCATCTGCAAGAGCTGCATCAGAGGCTGCTTGTTCCACCTGCACTCCCCTGTCATTTTAATTACAGTGCTGTGGAACTGGCTGCTGTTTAGAATCCAGTATCAATGAGCCTGGCTGGGAAATCTGGCAAGAATGGCCTGTTAATGAAGTTATCCAAGTCACATAAATAAGCTGTGCAGAACTTGCAGTAAAAAAGTTCTTTCCACGAATGCCAAGGATGTTTCTCTGCTTTCATACAGCTTTTCACAAGACAGCATCTCTCTGCCTTTTCCCATTGTGAAACATACCACGTGATGGCACAGTTGGTGTTGCTAAATGAAGTAGTTCTGGTAAGAGCAGATAGCTGGGTGGTAGCAGACTTGATGCTAAACTTTTCAGTAAGGCTGAACCAAGACCCTCAGCTCCTTTAGGTTACCAAGTAAAAGAGAGGGAGCCTTTTTTATCCCTGTCAGTGTAGACTGTGAATACTTCTTATGATTTTAGGCTAATACCATGTTGATAAACGAAAGGTAATGTTCCTGTCACTAATGAGTGTACAGATGTTGCTTAATAGTGACATGTGCAGGTTGTACATTTCCTTGACTTTTGCTTGCAGCCTGGAAATTACTCCTCTAATTGCAATTTCCTCTCTAGTAATAAACCTGGGAGTGGGGATATCTTTAGGTAACTTTCCATAGATTAACTTTAAAGTGACACATGAAACAACTTATCCTCAAGGGTTATTGCACTGGCATGTGACAGGGGTACAAATTATAGACAAGGTGGGCAGTGGCTTCAGAAGCTTTGAGTAACTTCATAAAGCTCAAGATACAGTGTGAGGCAAAACCAAATTAGTCTTCACCACCTCCATATTCCATCTCACCTGACAGGAGTAATGCTGAGGTCCACAGCCTGTGAAAAGAGGCTGGAAATGCCAATACTGGCTCCCAGTGATTTTGCTGACTTCTATGACTTTAGTCATATATTGTGGGTCTAAAAATGCAAAGTTTATACTATATTGCTCTTCCTAGTGTCCAAGGTTAGTGATACCTAATGACTGATCTGCCTCACTTCCCTCTACACATTTCTAACCCTGCTAATGCTGATTTCAGTTGTGGGTGCAATAAAATCCTTACTCGTGTCTGGAGTCGTTAAAATCAATGAATCATTTACAAAGTCAAGATTTTGCTTTATAATAAAATGGGTTCTACTTAGAATAACTGTTGTGGTCGAGACGTGAAGGCTTATTTCTTGTAGCTGGCCAGTGGTACAAATTGTATTGTAGTTGTGTTTGAGGAATAAAGAAAATGTATTGTATAATTCCAGGTAGAACTAAACTAAAGCTTCTGTTATCTAATGCAGTTTCTTTCTAGCCAGGCTGCTGAGTGCAGTCCATTAGATAACAAGACTCAAGTCCTTCAAGGATCTGGGGCATTGACCAAGTTAGGATAAGGTTTGTGTATTTGCAGCACCATAAGGGAGTTTTTACAGTTAGCGAGATGGGATTGCAAAACAGGATGTGGCCCCAAAGCAACATCCTTTCACCTGCGAGAATTGCGTTTTTCTGAGCCTTGTGGGTACTTTTGGCATTGACTTTTGGCTTTTTATAGGATGGAATGAGAAAGATGAGTTTGAGTATCTCCACAGCAAGAACATGGTGGTTGTGAATGCTGGTTGTGAGTGCTGGGTTTCACCCTGGGACGTCCCCACTTTGCAGTGGACTCCTGGCAGCCTGTTAAGGAGGCTTAGCTGGCGGGATCAGAAAATTCCTGTAGCTTTCTGAATGCTTCCCAGCATGTCCACAGCTCATCGTGGTGCATGGCTGTTTTTAGCTGTGTAGTACTTGAAACCACTACCTCTTGTTATTTGCTGATTCTGGAAATACCTTCACGTGATGTCATTTCATGACAGACAACTATCAGGTTTGTTTTCTAAGCATAAAGAGTCTTTGGCCAAGAAGTGCTTTATGGAGACTTTATTTCATGTCCAGCCAAATCTTCTACTGCATCTTAACCTAGGTCCTAGATGCATCTGTTCTGAGAATTGTGCTTTTCTTAGATCTGCACATAGGGCAGCTGGAACATAACCCAAAGTATGGATGTCCTGGCACTAGAGTTGATAAGCTGTGGGGTATTTGCATTTCACTCATTAAGCACATGTTGCTCTGACTTCCTCAAGTAAAAGAACAGGATTTCTGCTGCTGCTGCCAGCTGATCATTCTGCTAGAGAAAACTGGGGAAGAGAGAGGTGCCTGAGAGTCTGTACTTAAATGTTAGCATACTTAAGTCTGCAGGAATGGTACTTGAACTGCATCCTGCCCTCAGCTGGGCCATCTTCTGGAGACCAGTGAAAATGAAAGCAGAATTTGACTCCTGTTCTACATCTAATGAGTTTGGTGGTGTTAACAGTGACTTATTTCAAGGAATAACCAACCTCCATAGTAGGCACTTGCTTGAACAGCCACTTGTGGCTTTGAAAGTCTGAAGGTGTCTGCTCTTTCCTTGCAGATGACGTCGATACTGGCCTTGGTTTATGTGGATGGATCCTGGTGATCACTTCTCTGTTTTTCACTATTATTACATTTCCTGTATCAATTTGGATGTGCATAAAGGTAAAATCATTCACTGCTAATTTAACTTAAAATCTTAAGCACTGAAGATGCTTCCTAGTGGTTATTGAGCTGTATTTATTTGGTTTAAAGCACAGACTAATGTAACTCTTCTTTCTTGAACTCTAGCAGACAGTATATAACAGATCCCAACATTTCATAACTTTCTAAACCATTAAAAAAAAAAAGTGCAGTTACAGGATTTGGTCAAAATTATATTCATATTGACATCTTCACTACATCTACCCACTTCATTAGTATTTAAGCTAGTTTGGAAGATCAGAATAATTGCCAGAATGCTAATTGCACTTGGAGGACTGAGGTTTCAATTTTTATGTCCTTTTTAAGGAGATCTCTCCCTATGTGTGTAAATATGAAGTCTGTATATATAAATATCTTAAGTGCATACATCTGGGTGGCTGTATGTGACACATTTCTAGAGTCTGTGTCATCTGTGATCACTTAGAGATTGATGTTTTCAGTTTCCAAACCAGAGGAAACAACTCCTGCTTTGTTTTGCCTAACAGACCCCATCAGAATTAGAGCTGGAAAAATCCCTGCTGGGTCTCATCTACTGCACTTTGTTTTGTTGTTGCTGGAGTAATTCCCAATGGCTGCTTCTAGCCTTGGTCTTACCCACAGGGTGTGCAGTTGCTTCTGCTGTGGATAGATGGTGCCACAGACTGGAGAATAGTTCTTGTGCGGTATTGTCCTGCTTGTTCCTCTTGCTGTTTGCTTTTTGACCATAAAATTTAGGCAAAAATTCTCAAAAGCAGAGCAGCCAATAGAGAAGTGAACTGTAATGTGTGTTAATATGTGAGACTTCAGACTGTCTTAGACTTAATGTATGCATAGTTTGGAATCCATCGGATGGCTTCTGGAAACCCTTGCCTGACATCAGCTGTTCATTGCAGATCATAAAGGAATACGAGCGAGCCATCATCTTCAGACTGGGACGCATCTTAAAAGGAGGAGCAAAGGGACCAGGTATGTCCTGGAGAGCATTCCTAATAGTTGTTGTGATGAAGCCATCAGCAGAGTGATGGCTGTCTAGAGGCATTGCATCAGCCTGGCATATGGATTGCTCAAGAATTTTCTGACTTCCAGTAAGAGGAAGGGTTTCTACAACTACCTGAGAGGAAGCTGTAGAGAGCTGGGGGTTGCTTTGTTCAACCAAGGAACAACTGATGGGACAAGAGGAAATAGCCTCAAGTTGTGCCAAGGGAACGTTAGATTGGATAAGAATAGTTCCCTTACTGAAAGGGTTCTTGGGCATTGGGACAGGCTGCCCAGGGAGGTGGTGAAGTCCCCACCCCTGGAGGTATTCCAGAATCCTTAGGGATAGAGTTTAGTCAGGGACTTGTCAGTGTTAGGCAAATGATTGGACTTGATGATGTTAAAGGTCCTTTCCAATCTAGGCAATTCTGTGATAGGTTTACATGGAGAAGATAGTAAAGAAACTATCTGTGAGCTTTACCCACTTGCCCTTTGTTAATGCATGGGCCTCAGAGAGCACCAGCAGCACAGAATGTGGAGGGAGGAGCAGTGGGATGAAAAGCATCATTTTAAAGAAGTTCAGCATGCCACTTAACACCCAGATGGTCTGAAAGCCCTGGTGTTCTTCAGAAGAAATAGAAGCAATTAAAGTATTGGATAGTTTTGAAAAGTTTCCTGTGCATATTAGAAATTCTGATGAGATCCAAATGAATGCTATTTTCAGCAGTTGCTCCTGCTGCTCAGAGTGACAGGAAGGGGAAATAGCTTCCTCCTTCATTTTCATCCAGGTTTTGCAATACTTCCACATTGCTGTACAGTTGATGAGTTACAGTAATCCACCAGAACAGAAGGAGGTTGGTAATTTCTGCTGGCTAGAATTAGGGCCCAGAAGTAACTGTCAGGTACAGCTCTCCAGAAATAGCTGGTAATGGTTCTGGGTGGTGGTTTTGGGGTTGTTTGTTTTTTTTTTTTCCAGATTTTAAAGATCTCTAAACAAGATAGACCTGAATTAATTGAAGTTTCTCAGTGTACATTTTCAACAATCTTCTTTTTGCTTTGGAATTCACAAACATGCTGTTGGCTTGTTACAAATAGGGCTGCACAGCTATGGTAGTTGGATTTGAACTCATTTCAGTAGCAAGTTTAGTCTCTTGTAATGAGCCATTTTCACATCCTGGAGGTGCTGGATTTTCTTTAATGGGTGGTTTTGGTTTGGTTTGTTTTTCACAGGTTTGTTTTTTGTCCTGCCCTGCACAGACAGCTTCATCAAAGTTGATATGAGGACAATCTCCTTTGATATTCCTCCTCAAGAAGTGAGTTTGTATTTGCTTTGACCTGCTAAAGTGTTGGCAGATTTTTTTTGCACTTTACTGGGTGGGGAGAAGGAAAATATTGGGTAGCATGGAGTTTAAATATAGATTTCTTGTGCAGGTGCAATGTATTGTGAAGAACACAGACAGCCTTTGGTAACAGCATTCAACAAGAGATTTCTGACAGAAAACAAATGATGCTGTTCTCTAAGGGCCAAATAAAATAACTTAATGCTGCCTAAGAGCTAGAATGGGAGGGGTTTGGAATGGAGACTGCTGGCCTTCATGCAATTCTTTTTCTCTAATAGTTTCTGGGACATCTGGAAGATTTCCAGAAGCAGCAATGATCTTTCCTAACCAATTTATCTAGATAGATAAGTTCTATATAGAATAATGGGATTAGATTCTTACATATATCACCTACTATTAATAGGAACTCAGGGTTCTGGTCCACTCCCCATATGAGTTTTGTGTCTACGTTACTCCTGTGTCCTGCAGTGCACAGGAACATTATGAAGGTGTTCCACCCCTGAGGCCTTTCAGTGTGTAGGTCCTAAAGAACAACAGCACTTCTATTTCTGGTGTGTTCTTCTTCAGGCACCCGAATTTTTTAGCTGAATCTCTTCACAGCATTAAGCTGAACTCTGTGATAGCAACTCAGTAGGTAACAAAAGAATAAAAACGAGCTACCCCTGTAAGAGTAAGTCAGTGAACAATTGTATGCCAGTGATCATAAGGGTATCCCTTGTGTATCTGCTGTCTTGTGCAAGATGAAGATGCTGGATGCAGCCTGCCTGGTGCATCTGTTTCCTGTCATATCTGCTAGGCGCTTTAGTGCTCATCATTAGTTGTAGATTTAGACAAATGGTAACTGCCATGGTACACTCAAAAGGGTAATTGGTAGAAACCTAATCACTGGCAGGCAAAATGTTCTTGCAGCTGCTGATGGGCCATTAGTGAGTGAAGCCATCAGTTCTACAGCTTTTCTTTTGGCTTGATTAAATTACAGTTATGGATTGAGGTTGGTTTGTCCTCAGCAGATAGAAGCAGAAATCTTCAGTTGTACAACATGATTTCTGTGAGTGCTTCTCATTCTTTGTGAGTCTTCTGCTGTTATGAAAAGCCTGCTGAAATGGTAGTTTGGGGAAGGACAGAGCAGATAAGTCTAGTGAGTTAAGTAACTCACTTCCATTTCTTTCACAGGATGATGCAACAGTGATTGTCTAACATGGAATTGGGACACCCCTTCTTGTGGCCATGGGGCATATTTCAGTCTCTTTTTAACTTTATAATTAATATTAATGTTTCTGTGTAGTGTAGCCTCTCCTAAACCGTCAGGAATGGGTCTTTATCTTTCCAAGTGCATCTTTTGCTTAACATACAAGTGTTAAATTCAATGAATCACTTGAATCTTGCTCTGAGGATGTTCACAAATTGGATTTCCTCTGCAAGCTGTCTAGAAATCACCACATACTCATTTAGTAGCCCTAGGTGGCATTTCAATCAAGTACCTCCAAGAAGGACAATGAACTGCTAGATAATAAGAGATATTGCTAATTAAATGATGAAGCAAGGCTGACACTCATGCAGCTGAAATACATCAGGCTGCAGGGACAGGCAAAACCAATTTGCTAAGTAGCTCGACATACCTCAGTGAAAGCCTCCAGTCCTCTCCAGAAAAGGAAAGGTCTGTTTCTCCAAGCTTCACTCTACACTGACACACTTCTTTGCAAAGCTTCTGCAGCTCTCTAAAGTCACTTCCACACCTGTGCCTGTAGCATTGGCAGTTCCTGTGATCTGAAAGAAACTGCCTTCAGCTCCAGTCAAAGCTGCTGTTTGGGAAGGTCTTATTGGAGCTGTTCCTTGGCAAGTGCAGCTGAAATTGGCTGCCTAGGCTGCCTCTTCCCTGCCCTGCTTTATAAACACGTTGTCTGGTTTGCCCGGTTTCTGACCTGCCACACCCAGAAAAACCAAGAGTTGGAGTAAAACAAACATACAATTACCACTGTGTGCAATAAATATGTGCTTAATGATTCTTTGCTTTCCCCATTGCTTTGTAGATCTTGACCAAGGACTCTGTGACAGTTAATGTGGACGGGGTGGTTTACTACCGCGTTCAGAACGCCACCCTTGCTGTAGCAAACATCACAAATGCTGACTCAGCCACCCGGCTTCTCGCACAGACCACTTTGAGGAATGTCCTGGGGACCAAAAACCTTTCTCAGATTCTCTCTGATCGTGAAGAAATTGCACACAGCATGCAGGTATGAGCAGCTTTACCTAAACAATCCATCAAAGGATCCATTAAGCAGCAATCCTGTGACTAATTTACAATTCAGGATTAATTTTACCTTCTCAGTGATAAGCCAAATTGTGATTTGGAGCTTTAGGCAAAACTCTACCAAGAGCTCCTGGGATGGCATTCAGTGTAATAAAAATAATGGACCAGTGGGAATGAGGGATTTGGGAGAGGAGGGCTTCCCTGGATCATTAGGTCAATATTCTGCTGTTGAAGGAAATCATGCCACAGAATTCCTTCAATATATTAAGCCCCGGGGGAAGTTGTTAATTATAAGCCCATAACTGTTGTATAATTATCAAACACTTACTAAGATAACTGATTTGGTTTATTGGTTGTTCTCCAAACATGGATGTTTGTTTGCAGCCAGGTGGATGTCTTAACTTCATTGTCCTGCCTTCTGTAGGCCACGCTTGATGAGGCAACAGATCATTGGGGCATTAAGGTGGAACGTGTGGAGATCAAGGATGTGAAATTACCTGTCCAGCTGCAGAGAGCAATGGCTGCAGAGGCAGAAGCTGCCCGGGAGGCGAGAGCTAAGGTAAGAACATCCACATGGGGGGTTTGGATTTATTTATTCACATTTTTTCTTTGTGAATTATGTGGTGAGGTAGAGGATGAAGATTCTCAGGTTGTGTTGTAGCAGATAGGAGGGCAGAGGTTTTGCAGGGTTGTGCTGTGTTGCTTGCTCTATTTCCTCATGGTTCATGCATGGTACTAGCTGCAGTGAATTAGAAGCCAAACTTCCAGATTTCTCCTGACTGGCCTTGATTTTAGGCAAGTCCTTTGTTTTGCTTGTTACTTCCTATGAGAAACAAGCCAGCTGTGAAAGATGCCAGCTGTGAGGCTTGGTTTTATCACCATGGACCAATAAGAAACATACTGTTCACCTGGGAAGGTCACATAGAGACAAAACATGACAGCTTTTAAGCAAAAAGTACTTTCAGATAGATATGGTGAGTGCCTTCTGGTTTGGAGAGGCACTGCTGAAAGAAGCACAGAAAAACCAATAAATGCTCCTGCTGCATTTCCAGGACATGGTGCCAGCTTTTGTGATCTGGCATCTTGATGCTGAAGGGGAGAACAGACACCATGGCCTTGAGAGCAGACAGAAGCAGCTTCTGTCTGAGCCAGGAGAAAAGGCAGAACTGGTGAAGAATGCAGTATGGAGAAGTCACTCGATCAAAGGGCTGAGCAGCATCTGGTTTACGACTTAAGGCTGAAGTCATCCCACAGCTCCTAGTTTATTACTGTGCCAGAATGAATTCAATTTTCTTCATTTTGTTTCCCCAGGTAATTGCAGCTGAGGGTGAAATGAATGCTTCCAGGGCCCTGAAAGAGGCATCCATGGTTATTACAGAGTCCCCTGCTGCTCTTCAGCTTCGTTACTTGCAGACCTTGACCACCATTGCTGCAGAGAAGAACTCCACTATCGTCTTCCCATTGCCCATCAATATGCTGCAGGGCCTTACAGGCACCAGTCACTAGGCTGAGCTGGGAGAGAGAGGTTGGGGTGGGGTCTCTTTTGCTAGAGTGAATGTTTGCAGCACTGATTTCCCTGTGTGTTAGAGCTTCTAGCCATGTTGCCAGTTAAACTAAGCGTGTCATGGATTTTCTGTAATGTTTGCGAGTATGGACAATCAAAATCTTTGAAAACCTCTCAAAACAAGGACAAGCAGATTGTGATCTTAATTAAGGATCTATCTGTGCTGTCCTGGAGGGGACAGCTTTAATCTATAGCCTCCCATTTTCAAATAGTATATAAAAGCATTTGTGGTGGAGATGAGCTGATCCAATGCACACAAAGACAAGTATTCTTTTTAGCAAGTGGGTCTGTAGTCCTGCAGTGGAGGTGAAACAGCCCAAACTCTTTTCTGTTGGTGAAGTCATCAGATTGCTGTCACAGGGATCAGAACTCTAGTTTAAAGGAGGAAAATTGGGCTCATACTCTTATCTAAAACAGTCCCCCACTCATGTTGCTAGTGGAACTTTCCATCTCTGTTCTCCCACAGAAATGACATCAATGTTCTGGTTACAATAACTTGCAGTCACTGAGGGGTTGGAGTGGTGGTGTGCCTGTATGGATTTATGCTTCTTTAATGCACTGGGAAGCTACTGTGTCTGTCTTTAGCTGTCTCTTAAAACTGATTTTCAAAAAACCAAAGCACTGACTTCTGCATTCTATGCAGGTCTAAAACCTCCTTCTCTGGGAAGTAAGATTTCTGTAATTAGCAGGTGGTGGTGATGTTTAACAGAAGGTGCTGTACTGTTTATAGTTGTGTTGTAACAAGTTAGTGATTTACTTGCTGATGCTGCTTCTGAGCAGACTTGTAGCTGTTGTGATACTAAGGGCTTATACTCAACACCAAAAGCATGCAATCCTTGTGCTCATGTACCCTTGAGCTGTGAGTCTGTTACACTTCATTTGTATTTTGTACCTGTTGAGAAGATGTAATTACAGATTACAAAGAAGGATTGAGAGTCTGGCAGGGGGGAGGCTCTTTAGGCTTCTACCATCCCAGAGTTTGGCATCTGGTTTTGAAAACAAAAACCTGTGACCAATGATACAAGTGCCCTCCTCACACTGACCACCATAAAATTTCCACCTTGTGCATTATCACTGTTCTGCTACCAGCAGTTCTGTACTTAAAGGTGTTTTAGCAAGGACAAGGACTGTTTACCTGTGCCTTGATACTCTGTGCCTTTGTCACTGTTAGGAAAGATGCCCAGGTGCTGTTGGGGCTTGAGCTAACTGCAGTTGTTTTGTTTCTGCCTGCTTGCTGTGAACTTTTTTTCCTTCCTCTGCACCGTTCAAGGAGTACACCTGTCTGTGTGTTTGGCAGTTGGTCAGTCAGTGTAAGCTGAGCTTCCCTTTCTGTTGAGAGAGCGGGGGAGAGGCACAGTTAACAAAGCTGCAGTCATTAGCGTTGCTGTGCTCAGGCTTGCAATGGGAAACAGTAACTGCACAGCCAGAGGTTAATCCTCGGGGAAGGTGAGTGACTAAGTCCCACTGCTGCTGCTGTAGATGGCCACTCCTGGGAATTCTTGTTGACACCAGGAACATGCTTTTGCTCTCATCCTGAATAAAAACAACTATGCTGTTTACTAAGGACTGACTTTCTGAAAGTTCTCTTTACTGTTAATTTATCAGGGTCTTTACTCCTAATAGTTCTGGTGAGGGGAAGGTAAAACAATCCCAAAAGTCATTTCTGTAACCACATAGTAAAAGACTTTGTGCAAAAGACAGCACAAGGTTCAGGTCTCTAAGGTGTTCAACCCTGGGATCCACAAGTTCTGTTTAATGTTTTCGTGCTTGTAACAAACAACACTGTTTCTATTCACATATTCCATACAAGCTTTATTATATTAAATATAACCAAAGCAAGGAGTAGGGTCAATGACTGGTCATGATTGTTGTTGGTAATTATTGCACAGCTAATTGGCTATTAACATCATTGCCTTGTTAACATGCATCCTGCAGGAGGAAGTAGCTCTTGAAGGCACTGAAGGCACTAAACTTGCTCCACTCAGAAAAAGACAGAACTCCTTACTCAGACATCCACATCTGCCATTGCTCTCTGTAGAGGGTCCACAGCCCAGTAGTCATCGTCCCAGCCCAGGAACCAGCCAGAGAAGGTTGGTGGCTCAAAGCCCTGTTTAACCACTGACACTGGAGTTCTCTTGTCGCGGCTGGCCGGGTCCGTTTCGATGTACCGCTTAGCTGAGGACACAAGCCAAAGGAGACCTTATAGAGTACAAGTCTTACCCAGCAGCAGCTGAAACAGCTTCATGGTAGCTAAATGGATGCTAGACATGCAATTTCAATCTGTTTCTTTAAACAAAACAACCCCAAACCCAGAAGTTTTCACTCTCTGGTTTTATCTGCACCTGAGAGGCTGGGATGATAAAGCACTGTAACACCATGGGAGCCAGGTCCTGTGTACCCACATAAGGATACTCCCACACTGCTGAGGGCTGAGCACAGCCTGTGTGAATACTACAGCTCCTAATTCTAGGGATCCTCCTGTCTTGAGAGATGGATCTCCTTGCTCACAACAGCAAATTTTATGCTGTGATTAAGATACATTTCTTGATACCTTAGATTGCCTGCCTTCTGATCACATAGTGGGAAAATAAAGAGACAGTGCAGAGAAAAATGTGACTTTACCAGATTTCAGTGCCTCAGTCTTTTCTTCTTCTTGGGCATCTTTCCCAATCCATACAAAGACCTAAAGATAAAAATACTCCACATCAATATTTCAGTAACAATCAATTTCTTTATGAAAGAAAAGGTAACTTTGTCTAAGTGACACAAGAACATGTGTGGCTTGACCTGTGTGACTAAAGCTTACTGGTAGATGATGTAGATAAGACAGACAAAAAGCTTCTCATGAATTCTAGATACATGAACAATTTGTACACTAGGTCAGCATCAGGAAAAAGTATCAGATGTTGGAGCATTTTTACATAAAACATTAAGTTGCCTTTTGGCTGATTTATGCAGTGTGCTAGTGAATAGTAACAGAAACTGTGTCAGTATCTCCACCTGCTGAATGCTAACAGTGGCTCAGAGTCCCCACCGGCAGGGAACAGGCTGGGGCCTACACATGGTACAACAGCCCTTAAGCTGCCAAAGCAGCAGCAGGGCACCACCTCTTTTCTCAGATTTGAGGTGATGGTTCTCTTCAGTAGTGAGCTGATTAGTTCTCAGGCTTGGAGATGAAAAGACTCTAATACAGCAGCTCTTCAGCTCCTGTAATTTGAGTTTCAACCTAAAGCCATCTTGTGCCTGCTCTTTGCTCCTCTCTTCACCAGGTAAATAGGCCATACCTGATCCCATGTGTCAAGGAGCATAACATCATCTGTTGCAAGATCATCCTGAATCAGATCTCCAGGAACTTCTTCAATCTGGAAAACACAGATGAGCACATACTTCAAACACCATTTACAGAAAGAATTCCGTTCACACAGGTTCACCTTGTCAGTGAGATGCATTAAGCTCTACACTGCCATTGTATTTGACCATGCAGCACACTGTTGTCACACCACAGAACACAGGAGTGATCTGTCTGCCTAGAGAAACATTCACTCACATCCCAGACTTGTAATGCTGGATCTTTTTACTTGAAAGGTCCACGAGTTAGAAAGTGAGGAGTCTGAATGTTACTGGTTAACCTGGGGAGGACTGATTTGATGCCCCAGAAAGTTACTTTGCTGACAACAGCAAGGCAGAAAGTGCTGCCGGTGCCCTGAAAGCCTCCTGCAGGCAAATCCACCAAGGAAGAGAAGGTATTGGCTGCTCAGAGCAGACTGGGACTGAGTTTCTTCCAGCTTTGTCAATGGGTGCTGAACTCACTGCCTGTTCTCAGACACTCACAGTGAAGCGCCCACTCTTGTTGGAGCATGCAAACAGGCGAGGGGGGTGAACGTCCATCTTCTTGTCCTTCAGCCGCGGAGACGTGCGGTAGGGAGCTTTGCCACCCAGAGCTGCCCAGAAATTATCTGAGAAAGAGAGAGACACTGCTGCTTCAGCTCACAGGGAAGCCACAGCAGCAGCATGCATTGGGTCAGAAAGTCCCAAAGGCCTGAAAACATGAGTGTGTTGTTAAACCTAATGAAATACTTCAGAGAAGCCCCTCACTGCCTCTGTCCACATTTCCAAGTTCTGAGAGACAAAATACCAATGAAATAATTACTGGGGACGTCCATCAACACAGAAATGATAGAATCATAGAATGGTTTAGGTTGGAAGGGACCTCAAAGATCATCTAGTTCCAACCCCCCACCATAGGCAGGGACATCTTCCACTAGAAGAGGCTGCTCAAGGCCTCATCCAGCCTAGCCTTGGACACCTCCAGGGAAGGAGCATCCACAACCTCCCTGGGCAACCTGTGCCGGTGTCTCATCACCCTCTCTGCAAAGAACTTCTTCCTAACATCTAGTTTAAATCTCCCCTCTCCCAGTTTAAACCCATTACTCCTCATCCTGTTGTTACAAGACCTTGTAAATAGTACCTCCACAACCCTCCTGTAGCCCACTTCAGATACTGGAAGGCCACTACAAGGTCTCCTCAAAGCCTTCTCCTCTCCAGGCTGAAGAGTCCCAACTCCCAGAGCCTGTCCTCACAGCAGAGCTGCTACAGCCCTCTGAGCATCTTCGTGGCCTCCTCTGGACTTGCTCCAAAACTTCAATGTCCTTCTTGTGCTGGGGGCTCCAGAACTGCACACAGTACTCCAGGTGGGGTCTCACAAGAGCAGATCTCAGATTCAACTGTGCCTCCTCCTCACCTGGCTCTTTGCCCTCAGAAATCTGTACTGGGCGAGCTCCCAGTATCTTCAGCACCTCTTGTGCTCCTGATTTCTCAGCATCGCTGGCTCCTTGGCCAACCCAAAGGTATGCAGCAGTAGGAGTTTTCAGGACAAAGGCATCATTGGAGTTCAGCTGACTGGCAGTAGGATCCAGCTGAAAAGAAAGAACATCGCATATGTCAGATGTAATCATCCCGTACACAGAGCCCATTCCTTCAAAATAAAAATCAGTATCTTGGAAAAGAAAAGAAAGAAAAGATCAGCAAAAATCAGCAGGCTGACAAAGTGCAAACAAGATGCTCCACACAGGCATGCAGGGCTCCTGGGTATCTGCTGTGTCTGAGCTATGAGTTAGATTTAGAAGTATCAGAGGAGTGAGTAAATGTGAGTGGCATACAGATGGGTAACGACCTTTGGCAGGAGCCTGTCTTTGTGGCTATGACAGGGGATGTAAGGACTTGCTGGGGACCTGCTACTGAGGCTGACCATTTGCTAACACAATTTGCTTTATGTCAGCAACGACAAGCCAGTTTGAAACTAGAAACTGGGGATGTTTCTGCAGACATAAAGCAGTGCTCTTGCCTTACCTGCAGCTATTGACCAGGATTTAGTCTTTCTTTTGTTGTACCTGGGGTTCCTTTGTGTGTATTTTCTTTGGTAAGAGTGGCCCTCTCAACCTAGGTCCTGGCACAAGTTCTGTTTGCTCCAAAGGCATTTAGCACTTTCTGTCTTCAGCACTGTCATCACACACTTAGAACAAGTCACAATGGCCAGATCTTGTTTTCAACAGTTTGACAAAGTCTCCTTCTCTGGAGACTTTCAAAATCCACCTGGATGAGTTCCTAGGTGATTGGCAGGGAGGTTGGACTCAATGATCTCTGCAGGTCACTTGCAACACCTAAAGTTCTGTGATTTTTGTTACAAATATCATAGTACACAGGGTGCTGCATCTAGTGAGGACTCAAGGGAAAGTGGTGTAGATGTGTTCAAGGTCATATTTATAAACCAATTAGCCCCGGGAGAAGTCTTTTTAACAGTTTGTAGAAGTCCAAAGTATGTTTCAGTTGACATCAGAAAGCTCAGTTTGGCTCAGTTCTGTTCCCAGGGTTGATGTTCCCATCACAGCCTGTACATACAACACAGATGTTGACTCTTTCCACATACCTCTACTGCTCTGGTAGCTCCGGAGGTGCTGGATCGGACCTGGAACAGTCGTGTTTCCGCAGGTGCTGTCTGGCCTCCTTCCCTAGAGGTTCCACCCTTGTAGATAATCAAGGGCTTTCCACCAAACATACTCATCAGGTGAGGTGGTTCTTTTCCTTGCACTACTCGTTTCTACAGGAAAACAAAACTTGCTGTCAGTTTTCTGCAGCTGCTGAAGAGTAGCATGAGATATTCTAGAAACAGCCTTCACAATTGTCTTTGCAGCTGGAATATAGCTGCCAGCTGCTCACAGGAGCTGAGATACCACCTCCTGCATAAAACCAGAGCAGTGCTTAAACTGAGCTCTCACAACTGCCATTTTGACTGCTGAGTGATCTACTGGCACAGGGGTAACAAGTACAGTCATAAAAACCCCTCCTGTCTCAACAGGCTGCTTGTAAAACTTTCCTGTGAAATAGCCAGAGAGTAGGTTAGGCAAGAACATCTTCATAACTCCTGGGGGCTACAATACATGGCTGGAGTTCTTCACTGCATGTATTACATTTATTCCCACAGTGATGGGTTTGGTTGGTTAGTTTTTTTACCTGCACAGGGCTACCACCCAGCTCCTCATCCAACTGTACTGTGAGGAATGCAGAGGTTGCAATCTCGTCTTGAGTGGAATCAGCACCCTGCCTGAAAGGCAAGGCAAAACCCAAGGTTTATTTTCAGCTCTTTGCTCCGCTGCTTCCCACCCCTTAGAGACATGAAGGAAAGGTAAGGAAAACCTTTGCTACCAAACCTCTGCAGCACTTCAACACAAAGGGGAAATTCACTATCCTATACTGTAAAGCAGTGATGACAGAGGGAGATAATGTTTTCTAGATGATAAGCACAGATTCTTTACTATCTCCATGCTGATCTCCCATTATCTTTCTAGCAGTTGCTTAAAAACTTGCTTGTTGGTACTGTTATCAGGAACCACACTTGCAGGCCCTATACACACAGTTAGAGCTAGCCTGCCTGTGCCCTCCCCACTTGCTGACAAGCAGGAAGACGACCAATGTGAGACTGCCTGCTGAAAAACTCATCCTTAAGGGCATGGAGTGTTAACTGTGACAGTCACAAGTCACCAGCTGAGGGGGCAGAGTATCAAAAATTCATTACAGTGGTCACAAAAGAAGCAAGAACTCTGCAGCTTGATCCAAAGAAGGGAGTGACTGGGGAGGAAAAAAACTCATAAAACTAGAGGAGTAATTGCCCTCTTTTTCCTACTTCAAACCAAACGTTCCAGACCTTTGGTATTGCTTTGTTTGCAAGCAAAGGGTATCCAGGGTGAAATTTTATGCGCCAAGATCCTCTAAGTAAGAACCAGCAGTGATTAAGAAGTGGACTCTCAGCCCCCTGGTGCTCTGACTTGCACCAGGAAAGCTTTCTTACCAAGTGTAAATAATCTGTCCCTGTTTTCCAGCATGCTGGTAGTTGTACAGGATAATATAGCTGTCCCCTCCGTAGAACTGGCCATACGTTGAAGGATTCACTGGCACCTTCTCTGAGCCTTCTATTCTCCAAATCTAGAAAAGCAGAGGAGCAGGAATGTTCAGTTCACCGTGACAGCAGCACAAGCTCCTGTCTTGTTCGCCTCACGTCAGGCAGAACTGGCAGTCTTGCAGCGCCACCTGCTGGGCATCGCTGCTCATAGCCTGGCACTCCACAGCCTGCAGCCAGGCCTGCAAGCAGGGCACAGGCAGCAGTTTACCCCAAACCTTGGTCGGATTCACCCAGAAGCGGAGAGAAAAGGCAAGTCAGACTAATACCACTGCCAGCACAGATGCCCTGACATGATCACTTCCCATTTTTCCATCAGGAATAGAGCTTTTAGGCTTTACTAGGAATTTCTGAGAGGTCCAAGGTTGTTTGGGATTCTGTGGCCTTTTGGACAGCACTTGGCTCTTTCAAGCCCACCTCTCCCACTGCTTCTATGCACAAATGTACATATCTAGGTGCATGAGACAGGTGCTGTGAGATAGCTGTCCATCATGTGTACAGTTCTGGAGCCCCCAGCACAGGAAGGACATTGAACTGTTGGAGCGGGTCCAGAGGAGGCCACAAAGATGATCAGAGAGATGCAGCAGATCTGCTCTGAGGACAGGCTGAGAGAATTGGGGGCTCTGCAGCCTGCAGAAGAGAAGGCTTCCAGGAGACCTTAGAGTAGCCTTTCAGTATCTGAAGGAGGCCTACAGGAAGGCTGGGGAGGGACTACTGACAAGGGCTTGTAATGACAGGATGAGGAGCAATGGGTTTGAACTGGCAGAGGGGAGATTGAAGCTGGATGTTAGGAAGAAGTTCTTTACAGTGAGGGTGGTAAGACACTGGCACAGGTTGCCCAGGGAGGTTGTGGCTGCTCCCTCTCTGGAGGTATTCAAGGCCAGGTTGGACGAGGCCTTGAGTGACCTGTACTAGTGGGAGGTGTCCCTGCTATGGCAGGGATTTGGAACTAGATGATCCTTGAGGTCCCTTCCAACCTTACTCTTCTATGATTCTATGTGTGATGGCAATAGTTAAAATAATGAGGAGGAGAAACAAGGAAGAAGTTTGGGTCCACATTACTGGGTGAAACATTGTCCCTAGGGGGTCAAAATTAACAGTTCATCTATACTGCTGGTGTACCAGACCCTGCTGGTATTCCCGGTGTTAAAACTTGCAGTGTTGATGACTCTCCAGCCTCCACTTGTCTCACTTCTCTTGCAGGATCACCATGAAGTAGTAAAAAAAAAATAAATTCTGGAAACCTTCCCAAAAGGATTTCTGACAGTGCTCACCTGTTTCCTGCCAGAGCCATCATCCTCCATGCCATGCTGGGCAGCCATGGCCTTGGAGGTGTGCAGAGTAGCAGCATCAAAAGGCACCTTCTCAATCTTTGCAACGTGACCAGAGATATAAGCCTGTCCCAGGCCTTCTGTCTGGTCCTTGTCCCGCCAGTTCTTGAAGAATTGCTTAAACAAGGGTGTCTCACCACTCTCAGGGAGGACTTGGACCTGAAACAAATGAGCCAACATCAGGAGCAGCTTTGCCCCACACCCTACACAGCTCCAGCTGCAACTTGCTTCATCCTGAGCCTCAGTTTCAAGCTGACAAAGAATTGCCTGGTACAACTCTTCTGAGATCACAGCAGTGAAACACTTGGTGCTGAGATGTGGTACCTAGAGCAATGTTGGGTCTCATCAACGCCATGAGGAGCACCTCCAGCCATTACCACATCTTCCTCTTTTCCAAGAAAAAAAGACACATCACAACCTGTCTGTTTGCTGCTTGTGACCACTAGTTTGACAGGTTCTATTTCTTTCAAGCCAATGCTATTCAACCTCTAAGTTTCTATGTAACTACACCTGGAAGGTCCATCCTATCACAACCAACAATACAGGTCTCGATATGCCAAGGGATCCAGTCAGTCTCAGGTGAATTTCAAGGAAGGCTGAAGGGAGGTTAAGCCCCTCAAATCTTCTCACCAGGAAGAAGTTTATCTCTGCCTTCTTTTTCACTCCTTGGAGAGAGGTCATGGAAAAGGTAAAAAAAAGTACCTGAGGAGAAGGTAAATGCTGGCTGTGTTGGAGTAAATACTATTTTAAGGGCAGTCTTAGCCCAGTGTTAGCAGTATCTCCCTGCAGAGGAGCAGATCACCCAAAGCATGAGCTACTTGCAAGACTGCTAGTGACACTTCCATGTGAGCTATACTCTGGAGACAGTGACCTGTGTGGCAGAAAAGTAATCCCAGTGGTGTCCAGAGGTAGGCCATAGGCCTGCTGCATGTCCTTACCTGGGTATGTTTTGGATAACCCATCTTATCAATGAACTCAGAAGCAGTTTTCAGTGCTGCTTTCTTCTCTTCAGAGTTGGCCCTCTTGCCTTTAAAAAAAAAAAAAAAAAAAAAGAAAGAGTCAACCTTTAAAGTGTTCTGCATACCCCAAGAAGAAACTGCCTCAGGTACTTCTAGCTTTTGTCACAGCAGAAGGGTCCAGCCTTCTGGCTGGATGATGCCAAACAGCAGATGACAGCTGTCTGATCTCTTTCATGCCTTTCATGGTGACTGAGAAAAGAGGAGCCTTTCTACTTATGATATTTAGGTTTTCATCTCAGGTTCCCAGGACCTTTCCTTTAATTTTCTAAAGACCCTGTACATCAGCATCTAACATCTCAGATGAATGCTTTTCTGAGATTGTTCAAGCCCTGAAAAGTACCACCACCATCAGGTGTATGAACCCCTGTCCAGCCTGAAAGAAACAGGGATCGATTGGCAACTGCATGAAGAGCACAGGCATGCACGATCAGCTTCACCTTTCCAAACAAAGATCTTCCCATCTGTGCCATGGTCCAGAATGAAGCAATCATCTGTATTGAGGGCTGCCTGGGAGAAGGGGTTCTCATCTGCCACCATGGAGACTGCCATGTTCCCAGCCCCATTGGAGACCTGTGGTAACACAGCACAGCTGTTAGATAAGGCACCGCCTGTTCCACTCCAGCTTCGTGGCGATACTCCAGATCTCAGGGAGTGGAAGGGAAATCAATTTGAATGCACTGGCTGCTTCAGGCACTATTGTTTTTCAAACAGGATACCTTTGACACAGCAAGAGTATGACACAAACATAACATTTAGTCTCAAGATTTCAAATACTTCTAGCAAAGCAGATACTGCTGGGACCAAAGAAAGATTGATCCAAAATGGTAAATATCCTTGGTGGACAAGCAGCCGAGAAATAGCTCCTGAAGCACACCAGCTGCACTCAGGACCTGGAGGGAACAGTCTTGGTAACTGTGAACAGGCCTCCCTGTATCAAGCAGGTTTAATAGTCTGACTTCCTGTACATACTAATGGATAAAGGCCCACACTAGAAACCATCTTTCAGCACATCATTTCAATAGACTGATGGAGAGAAGATTCCTCGCAGAGAGTCTTGGACATTCTTCCCCAGTTATACTAGCTAATGGCCAATATTACCTTCCCAATCATTGCCTCATCGTGCTCACTGGATGTAGAAAGGGGCAGATCCTGGTTCTCAGGCTCCCTATTTCTAGTTCTTTCCTGTCACCTTCCCAACACAATGCCTGATAACACAAAGGAAAACTCCCTTTTTTCCTATTCATATCACAATCTGCCTTTCCCTCAAAAATTCCCAGAAAGTCCCAGCTGCCTCACTGTGGTCAAAAGTGGTGATAAAGGTAATAAAAAGCATGTGGGTATGCAGTGCGAGCAACCAAGGTTCACAGCTAACAGCAGAGTGAGGCAGAAGCAAAACTAGGATCAGTTCAGCTCCTCTCTGCTATTCCACCTCCATCTAATTGCGCAAAGGTCTCTCCATGCCCCATGAGCTTATTCATCAGTGTCCATCTGTTTCTTGTTACCTTGTAGAGCTTAGCCAGCTTTCTGTTGGCTGTATCAGTTTTGGTCTCATCAGAAACTCCTGGTGGTAAACTGGGCTTTGGTCCCAGGACCTGTAAGAGAGAAAACACACATTAGTAGCCAAGTCAAGAGGATCTCTGTTCCCTAGAGATCCCTTTGTCCTCCAGCCTCAAGAACAAGTAGAAGAAACTTCTAGACCAACAGCAGTGAGAACACACACATGTCTCAGTGGAAAGACACTGATGTCCCAGTGACACAGAGGACCAAGTCTGCACTGAATTGAATGTTGATACACCAACACTTCACCTATGTCAGGACACACATTACTGAGCCTAAGTACCCATCCCATCCATTCCTCCACAGTCCACCTTTCTCAGTCCAGCAAGAGAAATGGATGAAGTGAATAACCTGAAGCATTTCCTCCCGCTCTGCTCCTTCCTCTGAAACATAGACCCTGGCACGACCATTCCGCTCGTTGTCCCGAATGCCCTTGGCCAGCACAGTGGCCTTCAGCCGCTCTTGGCGGTTGCTGTTGGAGCCACACCACTGGTAGATGTTCTGGAGGAAGAGAGAAAGACCAAGCAATTGTCAGTGTCACAACCCCCTCTCTAGCTGGGACAGCAGTATGGCTGGGATTGAATGACATTAAAAGACTGCTAATTCAGAATGCTCAACACTTGAGATGCCTTCAACAGAGAGGGGGAAAAAAAACAACCTTTATGTGAACTGTGTAGCCCTGGAAGTCTGCTAAACTTACACTGCCGAGGTCAAGGATGAAGCAGTCCCCAGTGTTGAAGCTCTCCCAGGTCACAGGGACCTCCGTTGCACGCACTGTTCGCCTGCCTTTGACCTGCAGAAGCCTCTGCACAGTCACCTCATTGGGAACCACATGTTTGAAGCCAGAAGCCACACCACCAGCCTATGGGGAAACAAAGGAACAACAACTCACTTGTGCTGTTGCTTCAGAGAACATGAAAATCCTGCTATTGGTCAGTAGGTTTTGTCTCTCCCAGGAAAGAGGGCTAGCAGTAGCATGCAGAGAGAGTTAGTTTGCCCAGGATGGGCTTTTCTACAGCATCTGTCAGTCAATACATCCCAGCTCCACTACCATAGCATCCAAGGGACACTGATGCTATACAGCTGGAGATCTCCAACTCTGAAGATCACAGTAAATGAGGTATTACAAGGACTGGTGGAGTGAAGAGTGTGCTTCCATGTGTGTTATATGTCCTTGCCTACCAATAATTATCCAACCTCAGGAGTGATCTTCTCTGCTGGTAGAGAGATACTCAGAATTACTCATCAGTGCAGGCAACAGGACTGATATCAGTTACCCTCAATAAAGCACAGCCACATCAAAATGAATGGAAATAACAAGAGTGGTAAATAAGCAAACCAGAGAGACCAGGAAAGCCTCAGACAAGAGGAAATCTGAGCACTTTGCAAGCACTTGGCCTGATGTCGTTTTCCTTGTGCCATTGGATTCCTAACAACCATAACTCCTATTGACTGCATGTTTTTACTTCTATCCCACTTTACTGCAATGGCACTGAAGAGTAAATCCCACTACCATTCATCTATCAAAACATTGTGTGTGCTAACGAGGTGGGCTAAGCACAGAAAAAGATTGGAAAAGTCAAACTCTGTTATGTAAGTGGGGAGGAATCAAATCTACTGGGTAGGCATTTCCCATCAACTCAGACTGATGTTTCTCTAAATTCATTCCAGACATCTTGTGACTGCTCTTTCCTCCACTTCTCAAAGAAAAACAAAATCTTGATTCCTAAAATTTCCTGGGGCTTTGCTTGTGTATTATTCATTCAGCCAAAGCTCTCCCACTGGGTCTGCTGTTCTCCACCCTGTCAGTTCCAACTCATTGAAAACATCTGGTTGAGGATGGGTTTCAAGCAACTGGAAAAATGGCAATTCTTATTCTTCTGAGAATTGGGCAGTGGGCAGGATGCCATTTCTTGCTGGCTTGATTCAGCCTGGTAGTACAAAGACCCAGTCATCACCTACCTTGTACTTGATTCCAGATTTGAAGTACCCCAGGAAAGTTGAGGACTCGTGGCCTTGAACTTCACGATGCTGAACAGCCTTCCCTTGAAGGTAGTCATCCATCTGGACAGTGAATATGGCAGCTGCCCCTCGCTCATCTTGAGAGCTTTCATCTCCTAAGAGAGGAAAAAGCAACAACTTGCAGGGGATGCAGTTTTTCTCTGCAGCACTTAACTGCGCAAAAGCACTGGGGAGATTAGTGGGAAGTTCAGTTCCCAGGCCTGCAGAAGAGCCATTTCCAAACTCTTGCCATAACTCCTAAATGCAGTATAAATTGTCTATTTTTGTGGTAGACTCACAATAGCATCCTAACTGCTGCAGCCCCACTGCTTCACAGTTGTCTCTTTACAGCTATCATTCACTTTTGCCACCTGCCCCTGTCCTGGAAGGACACTTGCTATGGAGCAAAGAGATGAGTCTGCAGGATGAAGGCTGTAGATACTAGCAAGGCACCAATTTCACAGCAGTTTGCCTCTCTGGAATTCCGGTGTGGAAAATCTATTGACAGATGGCAGATACAAGTCACCATCTGAGTACCTTGTGTAGCTTTAACTGTGACATTGTGTAAGAATCTTGATTTTACAGGATGTGGAGAAAGCCTTGCTGTGTTACTTGGGGACATTTGCTGCAGAAGGCCAGTTCGGAGATCTGAACTTCAGGAGGAAAAATCTCAGTCACTGGTTCAGGAGGATTACAGACCTCCATCTGTTCAAATAGAAAGGACTTCAGCTGCCCATTCCATCTTCTCCCTGGGCCTGATAAAAGCCTCTGGAGAAGAGGGACTTAACTCTGGTACCTTGATCACAAAAAGCTGTTTCTAGGTGCAGAGATGGCTGTACTCACTGTTGCAGAAACCACATCAATATTTAAGGTGCAGAGCACTATATGCACCCAAAATTGCACTCTCAGAGTGCTGACAGTCCTGCTTTTTATTTCTTTGGGTAACACTTACAGAGGAGACTGGTGCAGAGACAGGAGCAGAGTTCACCTGGGGCTCCCAGCTCAGCGGGGGCACTCCCATCAGACTTACCCAACCAGAAGTGCAGGTCATACTGGAGGGTCCCACTCCGCTGTTTGACAGTGTTCAGCACCAGGTAGGAATCTCCTGTGAAGAAGTCTCCATACAGATTTTTTGGCACCGGGACCAAATCGAACTTCTCGACCCTCCAAATCTGAAGGCCAGGCTCCTTCCCAGCCTTTGAAAACTCAGCGTGTTCCACCATGCTGACAGGCTAGGAGTGAAACACAGACTGTTGTTCAATATGCACAGCACAAGGAAGCACCCTGTTTATATTATATTGCTTCTGATCTTAACTCCTGTTCCAGGCACAAAGTGGAGAATTTCCTCTTTTTCTCTTGCAGTGACTTTTGCAGGGGGAAAAAAAAAAAACCAACCAAAACCACACAACAGGTGGGGGAAGAAATGTCTTTGAAGTGATCACTGTTAATTTTCACTTCCAATCAACTTTCTGCCTTATTCCTAATCTGCTCTTTCCTACAATGTCTTTCCTCTGTTCTCTGTCTGCCCCTCCTAATTTTATTCTACTAAATACTTTACTAATTTACAGCTTTTCAAAGTGAAAGACTAATCGCTTGCTGGCTGTTCTTCCCTATAAATGCTGCATGATGTTCATGACTCCAGAAAAGAAGCCTCTTTTAACTATGCATGTTGTACACCTTGCACATGCATTATTCACAGTTTCCCTAAAAACCTGTGTGATCTTACCCAGCTTCTTCTGGAAAACATTCTGAACATCATCAGAGTTAGATACTTAACAGCTTTCTTATATCTCATCTGCTCTGTACTTCAGTGCACCTATGTAACTGCTCCCCTATAAAACATTCACTAATACACACAACATCCCAAACCTACATTTTGGGTTAATATGTGCATTGTCATATTTACGCAGTGGTTTAACAACATACAACCCATTCTTTTTAATAAAGATAACAAACACTTCTCTCTAACTGTATTAGAAAAGAATCCACTTTGGAAATACTGAAAAGAAACAAAACTTTTCTGTTGTATAAGCAAAGGAAATTCGTCCATATACTGCAGCATGCCTTTAAGTAGTATCAGATCACAAGGAAGGAAAAATTAAATGTTATGTTGGAAGCATCCAGGATTTTGACAGACAGGTCACAGTAGCTGATGGACAGAAGTACAAGGTGCTCAGCTTTCAAGGCAGAAATAAAGAATGTTACAAACTAGAAAGCAAAATAACAAGTTGCAATCAAAGATCAAAAATGCAAAATAATCAATTTTATCATCATGATTCCTGTCAGGCTGACTTAGTTTCTCACAAATTCCCACTATAAAATTGGACAACCTCCTTCCAGAGAGTTAAAAGACAGTCTGACTCTAAGTAGCTAAATCCCAGAAGTTTTCCAATGTTTAATTGTGATGTTAATCACTTACCACAGCTGAAAGCACAACAGCTGCTGTAACAACATATCCAAGCCCTGCCACAGACAGGGAGCTAACACAGTTCAGCTTCAGAGCCATAGTGCAAAAAATGGTGAGCAAAAGGTAACTGAAGTCCTGTTTGCCCATTTCTAACAGCAAATGGACCTCTCCCTTCTCCTGGAGAAGCCGCTGGGAGTCCCAGCTTCCTCCTCTTGCCGCTGGTGAAGCCCAGCTGCAGAAGCCAACCTTTTATCAGGGACAAACACACCCACCCCCTCAGCAATGCAGGGGCGTAACATGTTTGTGCAAACAGTCCTCTTGGAAGTCTCAGAGTCTCCTTCAGCCACTTACAGACACTTAATCCCAGCAGGCAGTAACTCAAGACAAGATGTTATCCATTACAGCCAACAGGGCGATTACGCTCAAACAAGCCAAGATCTAGTCGAAGGCCAACCAGAGAGGAAGAAATTAAGAGACATCAGCAACAGAGGCAACATTTTGTTGCAAACTGCAAGCAATTGTAAAGTTGATGAGACACAGAGGAGCAGACAGGCTGTTCCAGATGGCTGGGGCTGCAGAGAAAGATTTTGGAGCTGAGAACAGAGAAGCATTGAGAGGATACAAACGAGCAACCTGAGGATGGAGGGAATAGATCCCCATCTCTGAACTTGCGCAGGAGCAAGATGCAAAATTCAGCAAGTGCTGTGTGTCCTATGCCTGAATGCAATCTCCACAGGAGCTACTATCAGAGTAATAAACTCTGGAAGGGTTTGAAGCAGACCAATGTATCTTGCACAGCTCATGTGTTGGCAAAGGGCATAGCAGTCTGGTAGGTGACACAACAAGAGTCAGTTCAGCCATTTCACAACCAAACATGACAGAGGGTGTAGCAAGACCCTGTGACAGGAATGTAACAGCCATCAAAAAAAATGGAAATAGAGCACTGCATGGCTGGTTGTAGCACACCAATGAGTGCCACCACTGAAGGTTGCTGTTCCAACCATCTCACCCATCAGAAAACAAACCTATCACATTTTCCAAGTGTTCACAATAAGTGAACTGTGCAGCCAATATGCCACTGAGCCACTCCAGGAACACAGTAGCCCTACACTCTTCCCAGAGTGTACTCCTGGAGGTGCCAGAGCAGTGCCTGCGATACAGCATCTGCCAACCAGTGCCCAAGGGACATGCAGAGCCTGCCTCAGACAGGCTCTCTGGAATGCAGCTATGAATATCCTGGAAAGCCAAACAAGAGTGCTAGAAGGAACATAACTGATGCCCATATGTGGTTGTGCTGCTGGTTACTCTTTTCTCCTAAAGCACCCAGGGATGAAGGTTCCCATTTGCAGAATCTCTCAAAAGATGCTTACAGAAGGGGCCAAATCTTCCACCCATAACAGTCCACAACAAAACTTCCATGAGGGAAAAATCAGACCCATTTTGTCTATGCTTTCTTTGCTCTCCACAAGAACATGTTCTTACTCTTGCTCATTAGAACACTCTGTTATCCAAGCTAATGCATTTTGGTTTGGACTGTCACCTTGGCAAACTCTGGTTTAATTATTGTACCTTGGAAAATTTCACTGGAAGTTCTCAAACTGAAACAGATGATGAAAACAATGTTTTAGTCTGACTGGTATTTCTGATCTCTGTCAAGGAAGTTCAGAGTGTCAGAGGTCTAAGATCCAGTGAAATAAGTGTTGGAAACTTGACTCCAAGGAAGCCAGCTGTGAAAGGCTTCTGCAGCTGCAGCATACCCAAACCAAGCTGACTGGATTGCATAACATCAGGAAGAGATGGGTCCCTTCCAAATGGAAAAATACTTTGGACTTTTTATTAATAAATACCTACAGAGTGTTGCATTTGGGCCAAATTTCACAGACTGAGGGTGAAAAGCCTTAAGATAATCTTTGTTAGCATCCTAGTTCAGGATATATTCCAGTCTGCAGATATGTGCCCATAAGCATATACAATATTTTGGGAAAAAAAAAAAAACAATTAATTTGGTCTTCTAATTAACTTCACATTTTATAAGTTTTGCCCTCAGTCCAAGCTTGCATCACCAGTTAGCTGCAGAACATAAATACAGGCAAAATAAAAGATTAAAGAGGGCTACAGTGAACAAATTGTGTATTATTCTTTGGTTAAAAATGAATCTGAAGCATGTCAGAAGGGAGTGAGTGTAACATAGCCCAACAGCTGCCATGCTTTATTACTGCTGTCAGCAAATGGTGTGGTGTTAAATCAAGCTGCAGCAGGCTGTGCTTTGGATGTTTTACCGAGGGCATATGCCAGATGAGACTGCCAGGACCCTACCAAAAAGGATGTTCTGATGGAGACATGGGGAAAAGGCTTATTTCAAGCTAATGTTAATAAAACTGTCCAGCTTAGTCACAGAAAAGGTGCTATACAGAGCCAACATCTTATGCAAAGGAAAGCTATTTAAAGAGCTTGGAATGTGGGATTTCAGTGCAGACAGATCCAAATGATGCTTGGCACAATAGTGATAAAAACAAGAATTTAACAAGTCCAATGATTTAAGCAAGCAGTGGAAGACAACAACTTATTACTGTATCCAGATGTGCAGTGAATGCAATCACAACAACCCTAGCTGAGACACTAGATAATAGAGTGGCCTACAGAGATAATGACAGGGATACACCCTTATGTACCAAACACACCGTAAGACTTGGTGTCAGGGGGGAGCTGACATTGGGCAAAAGTCTGCACTGGGCTCTCAGCCCAATGGCAGAAATTAGAGACTGCTTCTTCAGGATCATGCTAAATGATTTTCCTAAGGCTGGAAGCTGCTTCTTTCAGAGGAAAGGCCAAAGAGACCCTGCAGGCTCTCTGCTCACCAAGCTGACATTCTCGCCCTGCTGTGCATCCTCTCTGTAACCGTGCTGCTGGAAGCCTTGCCGGCTGATGCTTCTACCACCTCTGATCCAGGTCTCAGTAAGTCTTTTCTCCTGGTTTCCAATCCAAAACAACTTTCTTTCTTCCACTCTGCAACTTCTAATAAACAGTTCTCATTGTCTCCCTCCCGAAACACTTCCGTTTATGCCCTTTGCGCTCATCTCTGCGGCTGTGCCTCCCACTCATCTTTCACAGTCACTCCACGCCCTCGTTCATTGATGCCATCAGCACTTTTGCCATTTCTCTTTGCTTTCCTTGGCAGAATTTGTTTCTGCCAAGAAGGTGCCCAGTTCTGCACTGCTCAGATGTGGTCCAGCACAACTATACTTGAAAGGAATGTCCTGTCCCCTTCGAGGGGAGCCTGTGGATCCAGAGCCCAGCATCTCTTACTCTCTCACACCCCACTGCAAAGTCCATTAGAGAGAATGCCTAGTTCCTCCACACGAAATCCAGTCACATCTACCACCCTCTAAAGCACCTAATGATGTTATCTAAAGCATTTTCCTACATCATCCAATACTGACAGGGGTTAAAAAAAGAAGAGAAACATCTTGATTCAGTTAGGTTCCAGTCTGATCCTGACTCAAACATCCAGAGCAGCTTTACCAAAGCTGAAGCAATGCACACACTAAAGCAAAACATTCTCTGACTTCTGCTACTGACAGAATATTGTGGAACACAAAATGCACAAGTCAGTCATGATAGCATTTTAACAGTTTTAAAAAATCAAACATATAAAGCAAGACTAAATACAATGGAATGTGTGTAAATCCTCTGTAGGACAGAGCAAATATTAGCTTACAGGGCTTTACTCAACACTTTGTACTCAGATGTTTCTAAGAGCACAGGTATTTTTAAGCCATTCAGTGATTTTATTTTTTTTTTCCCCTGGCTACTTACTGAAGATAGGCAGTAAGAAAAGAGGAGGTGTAAAACTGCTGGTAAAAATAGTGGGTGAAAAAAAGAAATAAATGCATCATTTAAAAAGACTTGGCTGTAAAGACATCTGTGTCTTGTGATGGAAAGAAACACTGAGTATTTAAGCAGAGAGACCAAGAGGTGTAACCACTACATTAACATCATCTTGGTTGAAAAGAAATGGTGCTTGTAAGGGTAAGGAGATTTATTTTCCCCTTATCTCAGAAACCACTGTTCAATAGCTTATTCTCCTTGCAGATTTTATTCAGTGACTGACCACTTAGATGAGAAAAATTAGTTGGTGGTTTTTTTGTTGTTTGTTTGTTTGTTTTTTCCTGGAGCTATAGTTAATTTATGGCAGGTCACAAATACAGCAAGGACTTACCTGCTCAGGGCTGCTCAGGAAAGCTTGGCTGAATTAAAGGAGACTGTGAAGTAAGTGGTTGCAGGGCCAGATCACCATGTGGTTCTCCTCACTTACAGAGCCAGTGTCTAGCTCATGATAGGTTCAGGTAATTTGTCTAAACTTGCTGCATAAACAAAGCCCACACAACAAGGTCTGCAGCCAATGTAATATTCCACCACTGAGTATCTAAGATTCCACCACAGAGTATCTAAACCACCTGTTGCTTACAGCTGGAAAATGTTCTGTAATTTTTATTTCAGTGGATAATACTTAACAGAGCATCCAAATAACTTGCAAATACAGACTTAACAGCTAAAATGTGGGGAGAGTAATAAATCTTAACATCCACACATTCATGCTCCAAAATGATTCTTCTGCACCAACCCTTATTGTACCTTGGGGGGCAAACAGTTGCATTTCCACATAGCTAATTTGCTCTTTCCCTCTATTTATTTGCCAAAATCTTCCTGGAGAATATGGACTGCTCCAAAGAAATGATAATATATCTATTTCCTCAGGAAAAGAAAGACTCCCTTGTCTCACAGCACTCCAGGAGCTTCTACATCAAGCACCAGAAGTAGTAAATCACTACCGTACTGCTGCTGCAACAGGAGGAAAACCATAAGTCACTCTGTCCTGCAAGCAGCAGTTGCACAATCCTGCTAGCACAAGTAACCCCCAAAAAATCCACAGGCTGTACTTGCAACAGCCACACTCTCAGAGTAACAGATTCATTCTCCAGGTCACAATCAGAAATAAAGACACTGAAGAGATCAAATGTACCACAAATCAAGTTATTTGGTTGCTTCAGGTTGAGCTGCTTCTACATTTTGAAGACAATTTATACTTTCTCACTACCCAAACTGCCATTTCTTTTTTCCTCTGACCCAGAAAAACTCTGGACTTCACAAAGCCTATGAGAGTGAACACTACAGAATCATTCTCCTTCTGGTGAAAAACTCCCCAAGACATGATGCTGCTTAAGACAGAGAAAGGATGAGAGTTCAGCACAGTGTTAAGAGCTTATGACAGTGCATACTGCAAACAGAAAGAGTTGTTATTCCTTAGGGCCTCCTGGCCAGCACAGTCTATATTATGACTCACTTTTCAGTAAACCACTGCAAATAAATAAGGGGGGGACTTGAACTTTGTTGCCAAGGTGATAGGCATTAAGGAAAAAAAAAAACAAAACAACACAACCTCCCCCCCCAACCCAAAAAACAAACAAAAAAACCAACAAAAAACCCACACACGCAAAAAAAACCCCACCAAAACAACAACAAACAAACAAAACCCAAAACACAAACAAACCAAACCAACCAACCACTAAAATGCCAGATAGGTTTTCAGTCCCCAGACAGCTCTAAATTCATACACAGATAAAACTAAAACCAAGCTCTTTCCTCTCCTCCCTTGAAAAAGCTAGTAAACAGAGCTTATCTGGGACAAGAAAACATTGACATGGAAAAACTACCTCCTACTCCAGCCACAGTGACTCCATGAACTATTTCAGTTCTCTGTATGAGGAGCAGCATAGTCAATGGTATTCTTAGCAGCTATATCTTAACAGATGCAGCCAGCCACAAATAAACAAATAAATTCAGACTGGCATTGTCCCTTTCAGCAGCCTCCTCCTTCATTTCAAATACTCATCTGACTCCCAGAACTCAGATCAAAAGTCCTGGACACAAAGCACAGCATTATCTGGCAAGTAGGGTTTTGAATTCATAAGTGAAAATTCCTGCTAAACCACTTTAGCAAATTTGAGCTGCCTGATGATTTGCCTATTGTTCACTTTTTCCAGCTCTTCGTTTGCATTATAGGATCACAGAATCATTAAGGTTGGAAAATACCTTAAAGATCACCGACTCCAACCATAACCCAACTACCACGACCACTAAACTACATCCTGAAGTGCCACCTCTACATGCTTCTTGAACACCTCCAAGGATGGTGACTCCACCACCTCCCTGGGCAGCCTGCTCCAATGTCTGACCACTCTCTCAGTAAAGTTTTCCCTAATTTTAAATCTAAACCTCCCCTGGCACAACTTAAACCCATTTCCTTTTGTCCTATCACCAGTTACTTGGGAGAACAGACAAATACCATCCTTAATTCAATCTCTTTTCTGGAGGCTGCAGAGAGCAGCAAGGTTAGCCTTCTCTTCTTCAGACTAAACAACCCCAGCTTCCTCAGATGCTCCTCATATGACAGCCTCCAAATTCCTCACCAGCCTTGGTGCTCTTCCCTGGACACACTCCATGACCTCGATGTCTTTCCTGCACTGTGGTGCCCAGAACTGGACACATCACTCAAGCTGGGGCCTCGCTAGGGCCAAGTACAGGGGCATCATCACTTCCCTACTCCTCCTAGCCACACTCATTTTGATACAGGCCAGGATGCTGTTGGTGGTCTTGGCTGCCTGGGCACTCTGTTGACTTAGTCACTCCTACCCAAGCCTAACTGTTGCTGTTACAACCAAAGTGCAGGACCCAGCACAATTGGGATGCACAGTTCCATGGCAGAGGAATTCAGCCTCTATCTCCACTAGCCATATTGGTACATAGGTACCTTACTTTGCTTATCTAGATGTATTTAGAGGTCTTTGTTCATCAAGAGAGCATCACTTTAGTCTTTCAACAGCTTGCTGTTTACAGTCCTGGTCAGGCTGATGTTGAAAATGCTATTTTTTGCCCTTCCCACTGTGAAGGACCAATGTGGTGTTACTGCTTACAGCAAACAGGCTACAAACTGAGGAGGAACACAGAGGCACTGGGATATTTGTTGTGATATTTTCACAGAAACTTGAAAATATAAGTTTTTTTAAAGTAATTTTTGTATCAAAATGGGTCTATGATTTTGTAAAGGAAAAGAAAAAAACCTCAAAATTAATTTGCTGAAAACATCATGAAAGAAATAACACAAAAATGAGTCCTGATGTTGATAATTTCTTAAGAACTGATCTAATTGTAGTGGGCTCTTAGAGGAACTTAACAGTACCCAGACTAATTGCAGGGGGGGGGGGGGGGGGGGGGGGTTTTTTATGT
>VWZE01002670.1:467406-506717 GCA_013396675.1 Eubucco bourcierii | reverse complement strand
ATTTTTTTAATAAATAAACAACAACAAAAAAAAGAAGTTCCAGGTTAGTGCAAGTAGAAAGCCTAAATATGACATTCTGGACAAATTCCTTCCAAGTTCATTTTTACTTAAACAACTCAGTCTGTGAGCCACTTTACAATGCCATGGTCCAACCACTAGACTTCAAAATCCACTGCTGAGACTCAAAGGAGGAGGCTGCTCTTTGGTCATGAAATTACATGTGGTGGGGGATGGTTGGGGGTGATGTGGGGGATGGTGAACGTGTGTTGTGGTAGTGTGTGTGGTGTGTTGTGAGTCACTTCAGCTTTGTTCTGGTTTCCTTACCTTCTGAATACAATCCACTTCACTTAAACACAGAGGGCTCAGCCCAATGCACCAAAGCTGAAAACTTCAGCACAAGAGCCTGAGTTTCTTCCGAGTTGCAGTGACATAAGTCAGGAAGGTTATTACATGAGAGAAACGTTCGGGGAATATGTAGGCCTCCCACCTGAAACACACCCAGTGCAAATCTGCTGATACAATCAGCTGTTTAAATGCCCTGCCTTAAGAGCATAGGTGAGAGCTGAATCACACATTTAAATACAGCACAACTAGGTCTAGATCAGTGGAAGCTACTGACTACTTTAGTTTGGTTGTGAGCAAAAATGAATCCTGAATTATACTCAGATGTAAATCATTGTTCAGTGCTGAAAACAAGTCTTCAAGTGGTGCAACCTATAAGACATAACCCAGGACATTAAAATATGACTCTCACCCCCTATTATGTCCCATAGAAACATGTGGTGGTGACAGCCAAAAAAAGTAGAGGCAGTGAGGATGTGCCTGTGGTCGGCTGGAGGGAAATGACACAGATGTTCTTTCTCCAAGTCACCAGGTCCTGACTGCATCCAGGGGAAATGATCTGCAACTTCATGCAAAGTGTTTTTCCCCCCAAGAACTAGCCAATACATTCCTCTGCAGAACAGAAACCTGTGCAATCCATTAGCCAAAACCCAAAGAACAACACAGTAATATATTATCACTGGAGGAGAAGAGCTAGAAATCAGAAGAGATGACCTCAAACAAGTCCTAAAAGGAAGGATGAAACACAGCCTTGCACTGCAAAAAAACCCAAANAAACCACCACACAGGACATGAAGCAACTCAGAATTAATAGAAATTAGTTCACTTAATACACATCCAAAATCAAAGTGCTTCTTTGAGATCAGGGACAATGAGGCATAGGTAAGTTATCATCAAGGTAGGTTTCTGCTACCTGCATTTACCTGCTGAGAGGCAAGAGACTGACTTACTGCTACAAACAAAAGCTCCCTCCAGTCCTGCACCCAGCACACACAAGTACAGGCAGCTTCTGCACATCTCCACCATCCTCCTCAGGAGCACTCAGAGGAGACAGGGCTGCCCTATTTCACATGAAGAGGTTTTCTTTACAGACACTCACTTCAAAGTAAATCAGTGTGGAGAGACAGAAGTATTTGAGTTCCCCTTTCCATTTTGCTAAGATATGAAAATGTGGCCACTGCATTAAGGGTTGTGGCTTGAAGGGACAGGCCTTCTCACCAAGGCTGTTTGCAGCTCCAAATCCAGCTGCCCGAGCCTTGGCAGCAAGAGTGCCCAGCTCCCATCCCTGCTGCCACCAGAGGGCAATCCTATTAACAGACTCACCCAAAACACTTTCTCACAGCAAAGCTTTTGCAGCTCTCCCTCTGGTGATTAACAGAGGGAGGGTTACTTATTTTTAGCAGGATAGGGGCTCGGTATTGAGGAACCACAGGCATTCTCAAAGTAGACAGCCTGAAAGAAAAAGTCCTAATGGTGATAGCTCTCAGCACAGCAGCCTCTGTCCATCCTGAAAGATCCCAGGATGATTCATTTCCTCCACTTTTACAGACACTGTTTTGAATTGTAGCTGTATTTTTACCGTGTGTGGAAACATTCAGTAAATAACATACGTTTAAACTTTGTTTCTGGACAGCATCCCACTGACTGACTACCTCCCTAGCACAGACAAACAGTTGTTTCTCCCTCTCCCAGTTGTGCTGGGACCTTAGCTGAGATCAGTTCCAGCTCTTCAGGTTCTCAGTGGGAGGTGAATGAGGGACAAGGGGAGAGAGGATGAAAGGAAAGACCAAAAACACAGCCTGCAGGCAGGAAAGAACACTTGGAAACAGGGGGAAAAAAACAACCTTCAGAATTCATACCATCTAACCCTTCCACCCAGACACCATTGCATCCTAGATTTTGATCAAAACACCTGACAATCTGGTATGAATATCCCAACAGAGGATGTAGTTACTTGCCGTGTCCCAGTGCACTTCAAAGTGGGGAACAACAAACTGAAGTAAAGGTTATTTTTCAGAGGGAATTGTCAACAGTCAGAAATCCCCAGAACATCAACCAAATGAACCACTCCAGTATCAGCAGCACCTCCACAGTCCCCCTATCTGAGTGTCACTGATCCAGCATGGTTCCTCTGATCTGGCATTTTCAGGTTGCCGAGCCCTGCAAAGCACCCCAGGAAAAGCTACTGGAGCTCTTTTTAACCTTGCAAATGCATTAGGAGTGGATAATGAGAGATAAATACCTGGCAACCCTGCTGAGAGTCGAACCTTGCTGTTAAAGCTGCTACTTCCTCTTCTAGCCTTTCTGTCCACACTTTCCTTCACTGAGCACATGTGAAATACTGAATCTCGTGGTTTATGATCACCGATCTGACCTCACCTGTGGTGGGGTTTAACAGTGACATACGATCAGGCAGCTCTCTCCAGTGCTCTGGATACACCCCTGGATCAGCAGGCTATGCACTAGGAGGATCTCTGTAAGGTGGCAGACAGAAGAAGACTTCTGCTACTTCAGAGAAGTCTTTGTGCTGTGATCAGGCCAGTACCAGCAGTGCAGCTGTATCTGGAGGGTATGAACATACTGCTATGTGTACAGAAAAGAGTCACCTAGCAGTGTGCCAGACGGCTAATAAGAGCTGATGAATCTACTCTGGCAGCCAGTGTACTTTTGCTATCAGGGCTGTAGGATGTAGTGTCAATATTGGAGACCTGCCAATGCCTGTGAATTCTTGGGAAGCTGAGATGAGGCTGAAGCATATCCTCTGAAATCCAGGTCTGGTGCATCAAAAGTGTCTTCAGACACTCCTACTGTCAGTTCTTTTATTCTCCTTACTTAAAAAATAAATCTGAATGCAGCCTTCAGTTTGCAAGATCTCTACTCAGAACAGGTCTTGACTGCCCAAAGTCACAAGGCTAGCCTGAGAAAAGCTGCCCATGCATATTTCCATTCTGCTTTTATCTAAACATCTGCTGTCAGCTGCTGTCAGAGATACTGATGAACCAGTGTGACAGCCTCGCTGCTCCTATGCCCCAAGGACTGGATCTGACCACACTGCCTTTTCACACCACCACTGTTTTGTGGAGCCTCCTGCAGAGGAATACTTTGACAAACTGACAGAACAGTTTTAGGCTCAATAGCTGTGCACTATCCCCACCTAGGGAGCTTGTGCTTGATAGGAGAAAAACAGTTCCAGCACGGCTTGTAGCGGAGAACTACAGCAATTTTATTGCTTTTATGGGAAAACAATTAATCATCCAGAGCATTTCTTTCCCATTCCCTTAGCTGTCTTAGTGTTCAAAGTGATTAATTAATGATTAAGAGGCTGAGAAGACAAGGACCTGAACTAACACTGTAAGAAGTGGAACAAATGACATGACAGAGGCACACAAAGAGATAAGCTGCACAAAACCAGATAACTTCATGTAAAACCTCAGTGACCTCAGAAAGCCACTGCACAAGACATCTTCTGAGTCCTGAATTTAAAGGATTCAAAAGAGATTACAAGTGGACATGTAACAATATATATAATTTTCTTCTCAGTTTATATTTTAAAAAGAATACCAAATACCTGGTTTGGAGAATCAGACAACTACTAATTAACAGGAAAAAAGTGTACAACTTGTAACTGACAAATTTGCCCATATCACAATTTTCTGCCTTCTCCACAGAACACAGTTGATAGCAGTCAGGCAGAGACACATTCAGAACTCTATTACTCACAGGGCAATTCTTATGTATTGTGAAAGCAAATAAAACCCACGAGCAGCTGCATCTTCCTAGACTGTAACTGCTGTGCCCAAGCCTCTTTATATCTGTGTTTAAGTTATGTTCTGCTTTACTGTAACGAATCTGCATCTTGATTATTCCAGGTAATATTCACAAAAAAGGAAAGAATAAAAAGGAAAGTTGCTTTTGGTGTCAGGATTCCAAAACAAAACTGAGAAACAATTGGTTTGTGAAGCTGCATATTTCTGTCCAACATCCTCGTTCACACACATGCTTCTCAATAGCAGGAGGCTACTGAGGCTGAAACTAAAATGGAAAGCTTGCACTTGTAAAGCAAGTTGGAAGCAGATACAACTGCTGAGGACTGACACACGTCACAGAGCTATTCTAGTTTTCACTAGGACTCTGCAAAACATCCAGCCTACAACAAAATTTATTTTGTCTAAACTTAGGGTTGAGGGAAGCATTGGCTCAGCATGGACCTTTGAAAACAACTTGTGCTGCTCTTTGTCCTGCAGGAAGGCTCTTACCTCTGCTCGTCCACAGCAGCAGCACTTAGTGACACTGCTGACCACACTACCCACTCAATAAGTGCCTGGAGCACTCACAAAAGTATATAGAGTATCTACAAAAGCAGCCTTGTAATGGAACATGTCAGGCAGCCAGTCTTCTAGCCAGAGCTGGCAGCAGTCCCCCTGGGTAACATCAGAACCATGAAACTCGACTGTGGAACGTTATCTCACATCTCTGCTTTGGTGATGAAAGGAGTGAATTCACAAATGTGTTGGATTTGTGCCTGCAAAATCAAAGTTGAAGCTAGCAGTAGCATTTTTGCTTTGTCACCCTTTAGCATTTAGTAGTGGTCAAAGATTGATAGCTGGTTCAATTTCCCCAGTGTTTTCCCCATAGCATTGGAGGATTTCACGCAGATGGAGAAAGCCCAAACTCTGCTAAAAGCAGAAGACACTTTCCTGGAGACACTGTAGGTACTCAGTTCTCGGTAAAGAAAGTGTTATCTGAACACTCAGATAACCACTGGAAAATCCCTCCCTGTACTTAAACACTTAACAAGTTCACCATTCACCTGTATCACCAATGAGGTGCAAGTATGATTCCTGCCCTATCCTCATGCTGAATTTATGGAGCTGGCTCTCACCACTCCAGCAAGCCAGTGCTACAACAGGGCCTGTCAATCGTACAGATGAACTACCGCTGAGACCCAAGGTTGGTGTAAGTGCAGAGCACAGCATTCTCATTATCTGTTCTGGAGGGAACAGCCAAGTTCAGCCCAGAGCCTGAAATCACATCAGCCAGTGTGGGGCAGGCAGGGGGGTGGCTGTAACACCAGCCACAGGCATCCTGTGGAGTAGGTGTTAACCTGGGCTGACTTCTGCTTCTCTCTGGGCTGACTTCTGCTTCTCTCTGCTAGTGGTACAGGTTAAACTTCAGTCTCTCACCACTCTGTAGCAGGGACTACAGAATAAATTGCCTTATGGACAAGATGGGAGTCAGTTGCAATAGCCAGGGTTGGGTTTTCCTTCCTTTGCCTACAGAGATATTAGGCAGTACTCTGTAAAAACACTTTGAGAAACCTAAAGGATGAGAGATGTTTAAAGAGCCCCCACCCCCGTTTGACTCCCAAGTCTAAGCTGAGCCATGCCTTACCCCAGCAAATTTTTTTGGCCAATAAACTTGCATCATGCAAAAAGCTGGTAGTGGAAAATGATCAGAAAGAAAAATAAGAGAATTGAGGGGAAATAATGCCAGTATTCTTGTTAGCAAAGTCGGATATTTTACATCCAAAAGCAAATAAGATTCAAAGCAGTTTTATTCAAAGAGGATCTACTTACTAATGAGGCCTCCTTGAAACAAGTCATCCCCATAACTTTTTTTTTTTTTTAAAACACTCTTCCTAGGAAACATTTTAAACACGTTTTAAGTGTCCGCATTTGTTGAATTTCTAGTCAAATAAAGATTTCAAACATTCACCCCCGAGCAAAGAACAAAACAAACACACTCCCCACAGTTCCCATCACGGAAAGGACCTGCACCGCTCCTGCCAGCGCTCGCAGGCACCCGAAGCTGGGCGGGGAGCGGCAGTAGCCCAGCCCGAGCCCCTCACCGGTGACTCCTCAGCCCAACCCCGCTGCTCTGCGGTATTTCGGCCCTGCCTTCACCGACACGCCGGGCGGATTAACGCACCGAGACAAACTCTCTGAAGCGCGGTAATTGTTTCCCTGAGGCACCGCAAAGTCTGAGGCGTTGCGCTCATAGAAATCACCGAGACCGATCACGGAGCCTGGCCACAGCAGGAAACGCACCGAGCCGGGACTCGGGCGCTCGCCTCCCTCTTGCGAGGGGCTCACAGCCTACCTCTGCCGCGCCCCCCGGCGAGGATCCCGCAGCTTTCCCCTCCGCCCCGCCGTGTAGCAGCCCGAGGGGCCATAGAGAGAAGACTCCCCCTCAAGAGCCCCGCTATGGCAGACAGAGCAGACCGCGCCGCCACCGCCCCTCAGCGGATTTCCTAGGGCGCGGCCCCGCACACCCAGTCCGACCCTACCTGGTGCTGGCGCTCGCCGGTTACAGTCAGCTACAGAGAGCTGGGCCGGGAAGGGTAGGGCAGGGAGGGGCTGGGCCGAGCAGCCCCGGGGCGGGCCGGGGCGTAGCCCTCACCCATGTCACCGTCCGCCGCTAGGGGGCGCGGCTACCGGTAACGGCCTCTGGGGCCCGTACTGAGCGGTACCGGTGTGTGCCTCGACTTGCCCAGGAGTTCGGCCTCTCCCTTTTTGGTGTCCGCCTGTTACCTCAGTCCCCTCACAGCTCGGCCTCCTCTACGGTCTGTCGAGGTTTGCCCACTACCGCAGAGCCCGCGACAACTGCAGCCTCCCCGCCAGAGCTGAGCCTCAGGCCGAGGTGCTTTCTTTCACACAGGCAGCACACAGCCCCCTTGGAGCACCACCAGGAGGCAGGGGTGACAAGGCGTGTCACCCCAGGGCACAGATCCTGGACGGTCACAGGCAAACCTGGGGAAGCTTTGGCTTTCCCGCACCACAATCAACCGACCGCGGGCTGCCGGTCCCGTGCCCGTCCTCTGCTCCCCAAGGAACAAAGCACCCGTTGAGCCTGCGGAACAAAGCAACCCTTCATCTCAGCACTGTAGGAGGCCCGGCGGCTGCACTGCCCTTCAGTAAGGCCGTGGTGCTGGAAGACTGGGTAGCAAAGCAGGAGATGAAGGCAAAGTGCATGCTCTGAGGCTGTAGCTTGCTACTGCGGGAGGCTCCTGTGGAGCCACACGAACCCATGTCTGCAACAGCTGGGTTGGGAGCACACAAAAGGGCAGTCCCTCTTTTCAGTGCTGCTGCGGGACAAGAAGCTTGTTCTGAATCTGGTTCACTCCTCTCCAGTTCCAGATGACCACAGCCTCTCCCCAATTCATCCTTCACCACGGTTCTTTCATATCTTTGAGTGTATTAAGATATGCTGAGCTTTATTCTTTTCTCTGGATAGTGCTAGATGTTTCCTGGCTTCATCCCTGTCTCATGAATTGCATCCAAGACAGATGGATTGGGTTTTTTTTCTGTTTAGCCAGGGATTTCCTCGTGGTGTGGAAAACTCTAACTAGCAAATATTTCCCCATTTCTTGATATATTACTTTCAGCTGTTTTAAATTAGTTTGCTTCTGCCACATCTTGCCACCTCTTACATTCCAGATATTGTTTAAATGATGTAATTTGTTGTATGAGTTTACATGTTTGTTTTTATATACTTTCCTGCAAGCATTGCTATGAGCATACAAAAGCACATGTACAAGAAACTTAGTACAGTCTTATAGATTATAGTCATTAATCAAGCATTATTCTACAATGTAGAGCAAAATGTTATAATAAATCAGTTATGTGGGCTGGGAGGCTTTAGTGCATGTGCATGGCCTGTGACCTGCTGTCTACAGTGGTGGGAGCGAGGACCCCAGGACTGCTGGGGCCAGCAGTGACAACTGCCTTGAAAGCCAGTGACAGCTTCCTTCCTGTCACCTATTCATAGAAGCCAGTTGTCTAGGATTCAGTGTATGTGTATGCACAGGTATGTGACTCTGTGTACACACAGGTGTCTTTTTGGCCCTGAGACACTTAAAGATAGCTCCTGATGCTTGCTAGCTACAATGTACCTCACAATATCTAATTCGCTAGAGTGCCCCTGCGTATAGCACGTATGTGAATCTGGTGAACAAACTGTGATGACAGGTAACAGAAGTTATAATTACTGAGTAGATAAATTCCTTAGGAGCTTAAATGCATTAATGTAATGTTCAGTTTCCAAAGTCTACCAGCAGCAGATGTTTTATAACAGTACACACCAAGACATGGACTATGTGACTCAGGTTCTCCTATGGTTATGTTTGAAAATCTAGAAAGGAACACAATCTTTAAAAATCAATTTGCTAGTAACAATGTTTTGTGTAACGTATGCACTAATAGCTGAGAGCTGGTAAGGTGATTTTCAGCATTACTCAAACAACTGAGATATCTGACTTTGTGCATTTTTAATGTAGTTTTTGCTAGATACTACAAGTGAGCAGTGGTAAATCTGAGACAGGCAGGCAGGCCGCAGGCTGCTGCTGTTTTTCTTTCTCTTTCTACCTCGTGTAATCGGAGAACTGCCTTGTGTTCTTGAGAGGAGCATTGTACCGAGACAGTGGCACCCTGGTGTGGGTTTTTACAAAACCAGTTTCTATGCCATCAACAATGTCTTCAGTCGCTGCTGGAATAGCATGGAAATGTAACAATGACATATTTAATGATAAAAACAGGGTGATATTGCTCCTTTGTCATTGCTGTAACTGAAGAAGATCTCTGTTATCCTTTTGCTTTATGAGGATACTATTATCCACAATGTTTTAGGAGGGCTAGAAACTATCTTGCCATTTTGAACTGTGCTTACCCAGGGCAATATGTACAATGTCCCTTTCATTAAATCAGGGACAGATGCTACAAAGTGGTTACACAGTCACATGGATTCTGTTTTCATATCTTCAACTATCTGCTTGATGTTCTGCAGCATGTTCATATTAAGCAAAGGTGCTACTTAGAGCCACAGAGGGACAGATTATTCATTAGAGCTAACAACTATGGGATGTTCTGCTCTCTCAAAACTCGGTTTTATTTCAAATGTAAATGTTTACTTGTGCCCTTAGTTAAAAAAGACATAATGCATAATGTGAATTGCATTGATAACATGATCATTACACAGGTAACCCAAAACTTCTTCAACTGCCAGTCAAATACGATTATGTAAAATTATTCAACCTAGAAATGCAGCTACAGCTGTGTTGCTGACCATATTAAAAAGCCAACTTGGCATGCTGAAAACTGAGAGTTGCTTTTCAGGCAGAAATCTCTCTCACTGCAGAGAAAGTGGGATGTGCAGTTACATCTGTATCTGAAGTGAAATCAAGACAGTGTATTGATTACTGGGAGAGCCTCAGGATTCACTGAGAAGGGTAGAAACTTGAGGCAAGCCGCTGTGCTGTGCCTGCCTTACATTCTGCACTTGTAAATTACTGCTACAGAATTGTCCTTCAGCAAGAAAATCTTAAAACTGTGCACAAATATCCAAAGGTACTTGTTGTTAGCTTTAGTCATTGCTTTGTTCATGAGAAGCTTTGCCTGTATCTAATCCTGATTTGTGCAAGACTATTGACTCACACATCCTTTCACCACTTTGAAGATGTGGTCTGTGGCTATGTCATCATATTGGCCAGGAAAAACATGCAACTTGCATTTCTTTGAGCAGCTGATGCTGGTGTTTTGCACAATTCTACTGCCATACCGGTTGTTTTCTGGTGCTAAGACACCAGTTACTTGCTGAGTAGCACACACAAGCTTGAACACATCGTTGAGGATTAAGCTAAATAAGACATGAACCAGACATCAGAGTTGAAATGTGATCACAAAATAAATCAAATAAAGCCAATGCAGCTCAGCTTCATCTTTAGTCCAGATAAGAGGAGTCCTGCTGAGCTCTGACCTCACCATCTTAAGTCACTGCTGTGTGTACTTGAAAACCAGTGCCATAAGGCTACCAGGCAAAGGAATATCCTCCCATTTTGTAGTTCCAACCCTGGCCTTCAATAAGATCTAACATGGACACAGAGAATCCAGCTGAGCTACACTTACACCAAAATTACTCAGATTTAATAGTGATTAATTTAATCTGGAAGCTTTGACACTCTGTAAGTGCCAATGAAAACATGATTTGGGGGCTACCTATTTTACAAGAGATGAAGGAACTAAAAACAATAAATAAGGAACTTAAAAAAAAAAAAAAAAGCACAACTCACCACAGGAACATTTCTACAGACACCACAGAACTGAAATGGTAAGTTATGAAAGAAGAACCTAGCAACTCAAAATTAAAATACAAATAAAGACCAATTAGTCATTTCAGACCAATCATGACAATTCTCACAGAACTTTATTTTAACAGTTCCTGAAAAAAAACCCCACACTTCTTCTTTCTACATTTGCATACATTAACTTGAACAAAGCCAGAATAAGCTGTTCTTCAAAAGAAGAAGAAAACCAGACAAACCAAGCCTGAACAATCATGCCTTAGCTAACTTTTTACTGTTTGCAATGTGAGAGTTTAAATTCTGTTCTATATTGTTTATTTCTACATGTTTGTTGCTGTCACCTCTTAATATTTTCAAATGCTGATGAGTGTGAAAATCCCTGAGTTGTAGCAGAAGGATAAATACTCACTAGTTAAATGGAGCCTTGCTGTTACATCACACGTGTACTCCAAGTCATGTAGGAACTGAGTACATTAACCACCTTGCAGGGGCATTAGGGGATCTTTATCATAGAGTTTCCCAGGTTTCTTGTGTCAATCTCAGAGGTATTTGTGAAATTGTTCTTAATATTTCTTGGTGTTTTCTTTGTGAAAACCTATTTTTATAAAGAAGCTAAACATTGGCTGAGATAGAATGCTTGGTTTAAGACCACAGTCCCATCACAGTGAGCATCCAGCCATGGTTTGAACAGGGAGTTAGGAGAAAGTAAGCCTGGCTGCTGTTCCTGTCTTGTTGGTGCATTTGTGTCCTAGTGCAAGGCCTTCAAACACACTGTTCTTTAGTTTTTGTACTTGTGGCATGGGGATTAGAATGCCTCCCTTCATAGGAATGTTGTGAGGATTAGGTTTTGTTTTGTAAGCACTTATTCAGAGTTGGGAGTAGTATAATAGCAAATACTATTACTAGCAAAATTACTGATTATGGTGTAATAGGTACTTTCAATACATTTTTAATATCAAAAGTAGAGAATTTTGAAAATATAAGAGGTAATATTGTGTTTTCAGAGACAGTCTGAAACAATACTAGGAAATGAACCTATTGTAGGATTAAAAGAATGTAGTGTTGACAGTTCTTACAAGTAGGGATATAAAATGCAAGAGAGTCTGGAAAAAAGAAATTAGTTGTTTAAATTATTTTAAAGCAAGTCACTGCAGGTGGCTCAGAGAGTGTTTCTCTTAGGAACAGCTACAAAGCAGATAGCACAGACCCCTTCTGCCCTTGTGTACATGTAGCCAGTATCTGGGGCTAAACTACAGCAGTTGCTCTATCATGCAGTGACATTTATCCAGCTGAGAAGGGAGAACGGGAAAACAGAGGAAACCAAGAGTTAAAACAAACAAATAAAAAAAGGATTCAGTGAAGCAACCAAAATAATGCCAATATGAAGTTATACTTAACCCAGCAAAGGTAAAGCAGTCACACTGAACAGGGCAACAGGTCTTAGGAACAGAAGGAAAAGGAACAGAATCAGAATAAGGCCAAGCCAGAATAGAAATCCAACAAAGCTTCCCCTTTTATACTGAGGGTAATGTTCATGGTCTGGATCACACCTGTGGCCAACTCAGGTCAGCTGTCCTGGCTGACTCCAAACTGCTAATGGCCTGCAGCTCATGGCTGGCCTGGGATTCTGCCCCAGTGAAACCAGGACAGCCCTGAAAACTTAGAATATGCTTTCTTCTTTTTTCATTGTCCTTTGGTCCTTGGGCTAAGCAGTGTTAAAAATGAGTGTCTGAGTCCTAAAGAAACGTGACTCTTTTCCTCCAGTGCAGGAATCAGTGTGCTAAGCAGGCTGTGCAATACATCTCTGGTCTGTGTTTCCTGAGGTCAGGACTTCAAGGAGCTGTATTTTATCCCTGGTGACTTTGGGGGTAGCAGGATCATGCTGAGGTCACTGAAGGCAGACCTTGGCAAGGACTGAATTGACTGAGTCAGGACCTAACCTTCACAGTGTGGAGGTATCTCTGTCCCAGAGGAGTGGTTAAAGTGAGGCTTTTTACTGCTGTCCTCAGTAAAAAGAAAGTGTTTTGGATAAAACATGGCAGTATCTCTCTGATCCGTTCAATCCCACGTTCTTCAGAAATGCTGATGTGTAATTTAATCACTATTGAAAACCTATTTTACAAGGCTGCATTCTAAAACAAGGAAGCAGATATTATAGATCATTGTCTGTAATTTATCTAAGAAGAACATAATCCTTCAACCTTCTAGCAACTGTATTAGCTCTGAGTCTCTACTTTTGCTGGGGTTTGTGGTAAAAAAAGTAAATCCAAGAGCAGTGCTCATGTGACCAGAACATTTGGATGTCTTTTTCTTGACAGACTTCAGAAAGAGACACGTAGAAAAAGCATTTCAAGAGCAGGCTGTATTGACCCAGCAGAAATCCACAAAGCAGGGTGGGACGATAGGCAGTGTTCCATCTCCAGCAATTTGGTACTGTTACCAATTTAGTGGGTTTTAATTACTGTTGTTAGGTTCTGTCCAGATGTTCAGAATGAATAGGGTGAAGTCAGCCTTTTCTCAATAACTGGTGTTGGAAAACTGCTGCAGGCTTTCAAGCACTGACAAGAATAAAAGACTCAAAGAAGAAATATAGATACCAGTACTCAATCTTCTGTCTTGTTCACATCTTTTGTGTACTTTAAACTTTATGGGACTGTTTGAAAAAAAGCATACAAAATGATTCAAACCCACAACCTTTAAAGCAATTCTATGTTGTCTTTTACCTCATCTGACAAATGAAGGCAGTTTTATATAAAATATCCTTGGAAGTTTCAGATTAAAAAGACTGATCTTACTCATAGTTAGGCAATGGCTTATAATTTTCTTTGTTGCATACAAAAGATAACAGTAATCATACTCCAAACCTGCTTTTTATTTCTGTTCAGAATTAAAACGTGTTCTACACAACCCAGATTTCAGATTAAAGTGATTTTGAGAATTGTTGAGTAATCCCAAAGACATCTCTGTGGTCACTGAAGGAGAGAAGTGCTGGCCTGTTAGTGTCACTGAAGAGGTGCCACATGTTCTCCTTCTGCTTTGGAGAAGCAGTTCTGAAAGGATGATGGGTTTGCCAAGCCCTGCAGGAAAGCCAGACACAGTATGTGTTCTGCAGTGTGTGTGCCTGGAAAGGGCCATAACTGCTTGGAAAGTTCACTGGAAAGGAAGATCAGACTCAAATCATCTCCTTACACCCTTGGCAGGCTGGGCAGGCTGTTGTCCTTTCCGCAGCACCACGAATCATCAATCATAGAATGCTTTAGATTGGAAGTGACCTTTAAAGTTCATCTACTCCAACCCCCCTGAAGTCATCTGGAACATCTTCAACTAGAGCAGGTTGCTTGGAGTCCCAAACAACCTGAGCTGGAATGGTTCCAGGGACAGGGCATCTACCACCTCTCTGGGCAGCCTGGGTGAAGGTCTCACCACCCTTCCTGTACAAAATCTCTTCCTTGTATCTAGTTTAAATCTTCCCCTTTTTAGCTTAAAACTATCTCCCTTGTCCTGTCACAACAGGCCCTGCTAAAAAGTGTCCCCATTTTTCTTAAGGACCCCCTTTAAGTATTGACACAGTGCAGATAATGGTGATGATTGCTGTTACAAATTTCATCTTGTAAAAACACAGGAAAGCTGAAACCATTTGACTAAGCCTTCCAAGCTGAACCAGAAATAGAAAAGCAGTCAACAGCTTTATGGATGATATTTTAACCATTTTTAAGTTTGGCAAGCAAATATTAAAATGTTTGTGTTAATAAAATAGTATTTGGGGAATACAAAGCACTTAAAGGAACTGTATTTTTAAAAAAAATCATAAACCAAACTGTAACTGGGTCAAAATAGTCAGATCATTTTCCATTTAATGACTCCCTCTTGTGGAAATCATTCTTAGTGACTTGTTTTGACCTATTTTCCTACTAAAAGTCACTCCATATAAGGTATTGCTAAAACTTGGAAATGATTCTGCTGCACTGTTTAAAAGTTAGGGCCCTGACAGTGACTGACAGTAGTTGTACAATTGTAGTAAACTGCTAGGAGATTTCCTCTCTTTCTACTGAGCCTTTGCTTTTTAGTATTCAGAAATTGATTTATTTATTATGTAGATGAAAAAAGCCTACCCTAATTGTCTTCTGTCTGTGTTTTCCACTCTCTGTAAGAGGCACGTGGAGTGTGGCATCCATGGTAAGGCTTGACTAATGATTAGGGGGTGAGTGAGTCACTGCAGAAGGCAGAGGATTCCCTCTACATGGCTACACTAAGAAAACAAAATTAATAATGCCATAGTAATGGAGATGGAAAATACCTATTCTGGAAAGATATTTCCATAAGGACATGAATCCCAGAGTAGGGAAAGTACAATTTGAATCTCAGACACTGAGACACAATGGAACCTGATGATTTCCATAATGTGTGGGACTAAAATAAAATCCTTATTGTCCCCTAGCAGTCTGATAGGAATGGAAATCACAGTATTTATATTCAATGTCTAATACATATTTGAGCAGGAAAACCCATTAGCATCTTTCAATCACATTTATGCCCTAATAGTCTCTCAATTCTAAAATAAGTAGAATCCCTCCACTTGCTTTAATTGAAGCTTTTGTGGCACTAGAGCTGACAAAGCATCCTGTTCCCTCTCAAGAGCATTAAATCATCCCCTGGAAGCACGCTGGGTGGCTGCCCTCTAGCAGATCTTGTGCTAATTTCTCCTCAAATAGGATGTAACTACCCTCAACTGGGCTCTAGGCCCTAAAGCTTTCCAGAACAACAATCCCAAAGGAGTTTCAGTTAAACACTGAATGTAAAACGGGACATTTGAGTATTAATCTGGAATACAGGAGTCTCGGTTTTGAGTATCTAGACTCAACTCTGTGCTGGCTTGAGGCTAACTGGAATATTTTAATGGAGAAAATTCTATTATAGGCTGTGAAAAGAAAACAGTGGTGAGGTCTACTTCACTCATAGGCTTGCTGAGATGTGTAAGACTAAGAACATGAACATGGATAAGACACAGAGTCTCTCGGGCTTGGAGAGTCTCGGTCTCTCTAGCATTTTGCCTTCTCCTCTCTGCTGAGTAATCTAACTAACCACTCTACTTCTAACCACCCTGGGCAATCCTCCAAATTCACCTTGCACATAAGGCAAACCCTGGGGTAAGGTAGAGGGTTGGAAAGAAGGTGGAAGGGTGGTTGGGAGTCCCTCCTGGGGACTCTGATTTCTGGGAGGGAGATTGTGCTTCTGTATTACCTTTAACTTGTGTATTTCTNGATTTCTGTGTTCATATAAGCAAAGTTTGTATGTTGGGCTGAAAATTTAGGTAAGCTCATTCAATTAAGACTCCCTCATAATGTTACTTTTATTGTAGTTGTTTTCCTTTCCTGAACCTCTGATTTTCTTTTTTTTTTCCTAGTCCCATGAGCTGTGAGATTTGTGCAACATCTTGCACTTTTTGGTGTTTAGAACTGCCTGTCACAAGTGTTTAAAAAGCCTATTAAAAAAAAAAAAGGTAAAATTAACTAGTCAAAGCATTTCATGCAATCTTGTAAAAGATATGAGCTGTAGTATTAATTTTATTACTAATTTTACTGCAAGTGGGAACAGCTCTCTGCAGTTTCTTAGAAATTTTCATATCACAGAATCATAGAATGGTAAGGTTGGAAGGGACCTCAAGGATCATCTAGTTCCAACCCCCTGCCATAGGCAGGGACACCTCCCACTAGTACAGGTCACTCAAGGCCTCGTCCAACCTGGCCTTGAACACCTCCAGGGAGGGAGGATCCACAACCTCCCTGGGCAACCTGTGCCAGTGTCTCACCACCCTCACTCTAAAGAACTTCCTGCTGACATCATGGAATCAAGGAATCATAGAATGGTTTGGGTCGGAATGGACCTTAAATGTCATCTAGATCCAATATTGGATTATGCTGGAGCAGAAACGTCCTGTGTACCTGCACCTTACCATGCCACTGCTGTCTTCTCCAGGACAAAGCACCTGGGGTCAGTGATGATGGGAGGAAGGATTTCTTCGTTCTGTCGCTAATGGTTTTACTGGGATTCGCAGGCAGAACAGGAAACACGGACGGAATCCTTCTCGACAGCGCACGAAGTAAGTTGGGAGCACAGTTTTTACACAGTATTAACGTTCCTGATTCTAGAGATTATGTAAAAGCCGAAATTGGAAAAGGATTATAACAGTTGGGAGGCAGCTGCAGCGGTGACCCCCGGGACGAGAAGCACGATTTTCCGGCGGGCTGCAGCTCCCGGGAGTCACTTTGTTTTTTCCTCCCCTCGAAGAGCTGGGACAGCCGGAGCGCAGTTCTCAGTGCTCACACCTTCAACCGCTCCGCGTTCCCACGCTCCGCCTCGCTGCGGGCCGCGGCGCTTCCGCCGCCTCCCGAGACCGCCCTCACACCGAGTGGAGGCGCCGCCTGAGGTGGCGCGCGCACTGCCCCGCCCGCCGACTGTCCTGCTCCTCCCCTCGGCGCGCGCCCAGGCAACAGGGAGCGAGCGCGGTCGTCTCGCGCTCTGCCCCGCCCATCCCGGCCCCGCCCCACCGCGCGCGGTGGAGGAGAGGCGTGTCGGCTGCGGCCCGCGGCCTCCGCGATTGGCTCCGGTGCGGCCTCTCGCGCCCACCTTTGTGCAGCCCCGGCGCCCGTCGAGAGTGGGAGGGGAAACCCCGTGCGAGGGGTGCCGCCATCTTGGATAAGGGGGGGTGATGGGGGCGCAGTGGAGCCAGCGGAGCCGAGACTGAGGGAGCCCCGGAGAGAGGCGGAGACCCGGCCCGGCCGTCGCCCAGCCTGAAGCCGAGCGCTGACAGTGCCCATAGTGGGGGACCGGGCTGCCACCGACAGAGCCACGCTGCACAACCACCCGCTCCCCGAGCCCAGGTACGGAGGAGCCGGGGAGGGGCACCCCTCCGCCCGATCGGGCCTAGAGCGCTAGGCCCCATGGGGTTGCCCAGCCACCGGCGAGGCCCGCTGAGATGGGCATGCTGCCGTCTCGCTGGAGGGCCCATGCAGGTGTCTTACTGCCACCCGGTTTGGTAGACAACACTGTCTTCTGCTGCTGCCTGCAGCCGAGGCCTGGTTAGTGTCGCGGTGCCCGACAGTTGCTGCTGCCCACCTTCGAGGGTAGTGCGGACAGGTCTCTGGCCTCTGCAGGGCTGGGCGCCCTCGCTTTTGGCAGCGAGTAGACAAGGGAGTGGACCGCTGGTCTGTCTGGAGCCCGAGGAGGGTGAGGCTGACTAGGCAGGAGCTAGGCCGCTGCTGCACTGTTTGTCGCCACCGCCTCTCATTCCTCCTCTGCACTGCACACTCCCTGTGCAACACGCCACCATCGAGTACTCATGCCCGTGCGGGGGATGTGTGTATGTGTGCCCCCTAATAACAATCGTTGCAATTCCACGTAGAGTGTTTACAGCATGTATATGTAATGCTGTGTATGTGGCTGATGTACAGTCTTATTTGCTCTTTTAATGCTGATGTTGACCTGTACTGTCATTAACTTTGACAGAAAAAAACTTTAACGAGGGTTGAGGGGAGTACCGTTTCCTATTCGAGAAAACAACAAAAGTTTTCTAGTCTTGTTCTCTGTTTTCTTTTGTCAATAATTGTTGGGGCTAAACAGGAGGAGTTCTTTTCTTTCTCCTAGTAGTGTATTGCCTGTTGACAACACTTCTAAGGTTTCTGTATCGTCTGTGGATAACTTCATCTTGTTTTAAAATTGTACCAAAGTATCCTTGCAGTAAACCTCGTATGGGGTGTCTGTATACATTGGGGTCTCTGGTAATACCTCTGTTGCTCTGGAGGTTACTTGATGTGGACTTTGCTTTCTAAGCCTCTGAAACAGTGGATCTATGTTATATGACATGTTTTCACAGAGGTAACAGTACCTCTTTGTGAGCAGGATTTACTCTGGTTGTCTATATCCTAAATAATTTGTAACTCCAAGTCAGAAATCATAATTTTCTCAGTAGCCAGATGTTTTCCTGCGGAATTCATTGGACTTGGCATTGATTCCTACTATGGTTTGGATTGAGGTTCTCCTGTGCTTGGGCATTACTCAAGAATAGGAAGAAAATCCCAGTGCTGGAGGACTAAATAACTAAATATCCCATAATTTAATATGGATTAAAAAGGAATTTGCTAGCTTCCTATAAGGATTTAAAAAAATGTCATATATCTGAGTGGAATGAAGAAGCTCCCATTTTCTTTTTCAGTTCTATGAATAATCATAGAAGTTGTTGTGAAGAACAGAATTTTGAAAACAAACCTGTTATACAGGAGGTACTAGGATTTAAAATGTAAATAGATCTTTTAAAATTACTTCATTACTCCTCTGCAGCTAATGAAACCTTATGATTGGTTTTCATTTCACAGTATCCTGAAACAGGAGACAGGCCTTAACTTAGTTCTAATATGTGTTTGTGATTTTTTTTGTGTTGCAGTTACATGTTCTGATTTGTTAGACTGACAACAAAACTTGTCTGGTTTCTGTATATAGTGTCCTTAAACTTATCAGAGTTCTCTGGAGCTTGATTCTCCTTTTGCAGACATATGCTACAGATTAGACTTGTTTGTTGTAGGAAGAGGAGAGCGGGATAAATGAGAATATACAAACAGATGAAGAACTGTGGCTGAGGGAAGGGATGTGGGAGAAAATGCTCTTACTGGTGAGGACAGGTATGGGATGTTTAATTTAGCTATAGTGCTGGGGTGTGGTTAGTAAGAAATGAGGTGTGCATGTATCAATGCAGGAAGTTTAGGGAATGAAATGGAGGAACTTAATGGAGCAGGATGTGAAACTGGTCAAAGGATAACCAACACAACATGTGTGACTGGATTAACTGCTGAGGAAAATCAAGAAGCTGAAGATACTATGATGCCTTGACTTAAAGCTCTAATAAAGGAAGAGAAGTGAATGTCTGTGAAGTCTTTAGAGATTCATACCAGGCCTCAGGCTGAGTTAAGGTATTTTACATGATTAAAGAACATAGCAAATGCATTTCTGCAGGAACAGCTTGAAGCAGGATTCTGCAGAGCTGAAGGCTGTTAGTTGGAGCTCAGTAGCCTGCAAACCTTCTGTGCTTCCAGAGAAAGAGTAACTGATCAGGGAAATAATAAGGAAATGTGAAGTGATCTTCAACAGCAAATTGTAAGAAGTCTGCTGGGTTGCTCTCTCATTAAATATCAGCCAAATTTACTGGCTTGTGCTAATCAGATGGTGTAATGAAATCCACATGGGGAAGGCTAGAGAGGATGACTCTGGAAGAGCCGAAGAATGAGTAAGGAACCGGCCAGCAACAAGTAATGCTGTTAGATGTGAAAGTATTGGGCTGCTGGCAGGCTGCTAATGAGACTCCTCAGGGATCAACCTCAGAAGAGTGCTTTATGAAGACAAGCCTGCAAAAATAAGCAAACAAATAGACCAGAGAACCAGTGGGGCAATCATCTTAAAGAGGGCCAAACTCTTGACAGATTTAGGAAGACCTAAATGTCTTTGGTGTGTGAAAGTTGTAGAAATTTAATTGTAATTGACCTTGCAGTTTGCTTGGGCAGCAGACTTACGAATGTATTAATTGATAACAAGACCGTTGCTGCCTTCCAGTATAATGTGATTTTTACAGAAGACCACAACTGGAGCAACTACAAACTTATGTTTCTAGCAGCCGTCTAAAGTAAGGTACCAGTTAGACTGGGTTTTGTATGGCTGACAGAAGCAGGGCTAGAGTACAATTATGAGTTGAAACAATTCTACCTCTTCCCAGTTGTTCTGCCCTTACTGGTCCATTTTCAGTGTTCACTGTTGATCAACATCTCAGGTAATATGCAGGGAAATTAAGGAAGACAGTGCCCTGGGAAAGAGGGTAATTACCTGTTCATTTTGTGTAGAGATTTAGAAGCTGTTTTAAAGAGTAGTTATTGGTTGCTTACAGTTCCCTCTGTATGCAGCTGTTGTCCTCCAAATGAAAAATCTTACCAGCTCTTTAAGAGTTTTTTCAGTTTAGAAGAGGAATGATATGGTAACAGTATCTCACTTCAGCTGTAACATCCTTTCCTGTTGCATATCCTTGAGGAATGACTGAAATAACACTTGGATGGCTGAAAGAAATACAAAACGCCTCTTGCTTCAGACTAAGTAGTGGTCGTCTGGCTGCAAAGCGGTATCATTTTAAGGGAAACCTGTAATAATTAGACAGTCTTAAGTTGGAAGCTGATAGCTGTTTTCAGAGGTGCCATCTCTGTGTACATTGGCCAGCTGATGGTATTAACCACATGCAGTATCTAATACAGGCTCTGGTCTCTTCTGACAACATCCCTGCTTCTGGCTGAGCATACAGCTCTGAAATTTCTCCCATGTAAATGATATCTAGTGAAGAGTTAAAATTGACTCTGTCCTTGAGCTGAGCTAGAATGAACTACATGGCTCTAAGGAAAGGTAGTCTGCATTTGATATTTACAGTTATGTTATTCTGATAAAGAACGTTACGGCAATGTGCCTGGAACAACCTTATCTTAGTTTGTACAGATGTGTGCTGACGCTTGAAATACAGCCTCAGTAAGATGTCAAAATCCCTGTGTAGTGCTTGTTGACTGGAGGAGGAAATGTGGAGAGACTAGTATCTCATTAAGATAATCTTCATTTTTTTCTAAATACATAACAAAAGTATCTAAGGGAGGAGTTGATACATGGAAAATAGATTATGATGACACTATTCACTGTTACATTTCTAGTTCTAGTGGTAATACAGAAACATACAAGACTTTGAAACTAGCAGAAATCTGCATAGTGAAGCCTGATCTTCTGGCTAGTTGCCATTCTGAAGGAATGCTCTGAACTCCAGGGAAGTGTTGCCTCTGAACAGGGAACCAAAACTTGTTCTAAACTGGCAGATGTACCCGGAAGAAAAGTGGCAGGTAGACCAAGCGTCTGGACTGAACTGCTTTTACTTTCTGTTAAGAGTACATCCACGGCTGGTTTACTTTGTCATACTGTATAATGGCAGCAGTGAATGAGGTTAAGTTGCACATACTCCTGTGCACCTTTCCCAGTCCTGTAGTTCTTACCCTGCAGCTCTCCTAGAGAGGAAAACCGTAGCCCCCTATATTGGGATTATTAAGATTCACGTGTCTGAGGCAGAGGGCTGTGGAGGCAGAACTCCAGCTTCTACAGATGGCTGATGCTACCAACACACATTAACTCCTTGCATTAACATGTAGCTAATATTTTTGTGCTTACACTATTCTTGTCTAGACTTCCTTCTTTCATCTGTAGTGAATGCTGAGTTCGTCAGTTTTCTAACTGAATTCTCCCAGGGACAACTTATGTTAGTTGGGTGCATTTTCCTCATCAGCACAGAATCCTTCTGGAATATCAGTTTTATTCTAAGATATGAGTACAGATTGAATTCCTGCTAATCCTCATTGGAATTTGAGTGTTTAAAAGGTTGGTTGGTTGGTTTTGAAAGAAGTTACCAGTTCTGTAGAAAAGATTCCTGACCTTTGGTAGTAATTCAGAGTATTTCAGAATCTTCCCTGTAATGTAACCCTTGGAATAAATGCAATACCCAAGCGTTGCTTTATTTTTCAGTTTAACTCCAAAAACTGTGCTTAAACTTAATACCTGTGTTTCTTCAGGCTTTCAGTGCCTATATCTGTCAGACACAATCATTTCCCAGCAGCTCTCACGCTTGAAGGTCTAGACTCGTTGTACCAGAGAATTTCTCTACTGCTATTAATAATCTGTTTCTTCAGGCCGTGGAGAGCGTGTGCTGGGTCTGGCTGTGCACAGTGGAGTGTGGGGTATCTCTTACCTCTTCTAGGGGCCTAATGTCACTGTAAGATTAATGGTGAACTCCAAGCAGTGAGATGTGGCTCAAAGTTAGTTAGGCTCTTCTCTTCCACCTTCTTAAACTTGGTTGCCAAGCACAGAATTTGTTTGATTTGCTTTTTGTTGTTTGTTTGGGTTTTTTTAACTGTTGCTTTGAAGTGGGAACTGATTATGGTGCATATGTAGCAAAGCTGTGACAGTTTTCTTTTTTTTGTATTGAAATAGCCTAGTTAGACTTAAAGATTAATGAACATTGACATGTCTTAGCAAGCAAAAACAGCCTGTCAGATGAAGAGATGTGTATTTAGCAGTAAAGATTCTAGTTAAGAGACTCACTTCACAATCAGTTTGTGATACAGCCTGCACTGAGTTCCTATTCTTCAAAAAAAAAAAATCTTTCTCACCTCTCAGTGATGCTGCTTAGGAGCATGAATAGCCACAGTGTTCCCCTCACTTGTTACAGCAACACTGCAAAGGTATGGGCTCAGAAACATGAAATGAGTACTTGGCCAGATGGTGGTGTGAAGGAAGAGAGGGTCACTTAGCTCTTTGCAGGACAGGTTTCACAGCCACCACACCAATGATTCCCTGCCTTGTGTGACGCTGAATGATTCCTGAAACAGTGTAAGTTTCTCAATACTGCCTCAGCATCTTGATGCTGCTCCATGCATCTTTCACACTGGGTGGATGAGTGCTCTCAGTGGCTCAGCCTGCCTTTATCATGGCTGTAGCACCCACCTGTTCTCTGTGGAAAACAACCTGATTCATGCTATCTTCATGAAGTACTTGCATATATAAATTAATCTTTCAAAGCTTGCCTTTTTTTTCCCTGTGCTTCCACTTCCATATATCATAATCTTCCAATTTAACCTTGTCTGCTAGCAAACTGAGCTCAGCTGTGACCACAGTAGTCCTGGACTCACTTAGAGAGCAAGCATCATGTTAAGTCTCCTGTAAGAACAAGTGCATTGGATTAGAAGATGCACAGTTTGAATCTTGCTGCTCTTGGGATATGCTGGAGAATAGGAAGAACATAATGTGTGAACATGTGTTTGGAAGACGTGGAATATTAGATGCTTCCACAGTGACACATTAATTTTGAACCCTATGTGGAGCAGGTGTTGAAAATAATCAGTGCACATATTGAAGCTCGTACTAAAACTCTGGAATCTTCCACCTCCAGTAAATAAGGCAGTGAAGCCACTGGCTGGTTTGTAAAGGGCAGTGCGTTTTCAATCGTGGATGTGAATTCTTGCCCTGTACAGGAACAAGAAGTGACTGTCCACTGAGCAGTTACTGCCAGAGACTGAGGAGGACAGAAGTGGTGTAGGATGGCTGCACGAGACTTCCCTCGACTGCAGCAGAAGACAATTTACTTGATAGACCTGACTGCTCTTGGAACCTGTGTGACCCTTGGCATGGAATTCTCCTGCCAACGCAAACAAGAATTACTGTCCAAAATGGTCTTTTATTTACTATCTTGGATTAAAGCTGATGTAATTGAATAGTCTCTGCGTGTGTATGTGTATATATGTGTAAGACTTAGTGTAGATGCTTCTTGTGCTGCTATAGAAGGGCTTGAGAGTTTCCATATCTTGAGCCAAGCATTAAGGCAAGGCAAGGTGCAGATCAGTGACTGGCACACTCTAAATTCTTCTTAACTGTCTGTTGGAGTTGTTCCCCTTCCAAGGTCTAGATAAGAGTGTTTGCTTTAAACCTCTGCTGTGTACTGTGAATGAGATTTGTTGTCAGCCACTTTCTTATGGCTGTAGTTCACTAGTCTGGATTAATTGTGGTTGAAGAAACAGTACTTATCTGTTGAAAAAGTTAGAGGCCTGTAAGCTTCCCTGTATTTTTATTTCTTTACAGTAGTAGCTCCATTTGTCATGTGGATGACACATGACTGATTGGAAAATCTTTCTAGGCTAAAGCAATGTTCTTTCTACAAAGTACCATGTTTTTCTCATGGCTGGCTGGCTGGCTGCCATGCAGGAGCAAGGAAGGAAATGGTGAATTCCTAGTAGAAATTCTCCACTTGACGAATTGATCACACTGTATCTAGTTTAACAGAAAGCTTGGAAAAAGCAGATGCTTTGCAGCATTTGTATTAACTGGTAGTCTGGCCTGTACACACCTGTAATCCTGTATATTGGTTGGTAAATCAGCTATTGCTGCTTGCAAGTTTACACAGCTGAAGACAGTTCTAGTTCTTCCTCCTTCTTGGAAAGCATAGGAAGACTTTGGAATAGTGGAAGTAGTCACCCCAATTTAATTTTGACTGTCACTTAGAGAAACTGCTAAGTCTTACTGTAATACCACTGTGCTGACAAAGCCACAGAGATGTTAACTAACTTCCTGAACATCTGATTTGTGGCATGGAGCAGTCCAGGCTCCAGTTAAGGCTACCACAGCATTCTTTTAAGTAATTCTTTGCTGTTGTTTGCAAGCTGTGCTGTTTCCTTTGTTCCTGTTGCAAGTCTCAAAGTGTGAGGTAATAGTTTGGAATTGCTGTTTTTGTTAGACCTCTGCAGAATTTTCTTTTAGAGACAGATTTTGTATTTTGGCTACTTTGTGAGTGCTGGTGCACGCAGTGACTCTGCACAGGCCAAGAAGCTGCTGGAGCTTTTCAGCAGCTTAATCTTTTTGGATAAGTGAATTGAGTATTGATGCTACATAGAGCATGTTTCTACTCAGAGGTCACACTAGCAGGGCCTCAGGGAAAGTGGTGTGGGAGTTTTGCTGAGTGTCTCTGGCACTAATTTGGTGAGTAGGGAAGTGTAGAATCCTGAACTCTGAGAGTTGGAGGGAGAGGAAGGGAATTCTGTTTGCTTATATGAACTAAGTTGGATGAGTTGGCTTGAGTTTCAACAAGCAGCAGTTCTGATGTGTTCTGTCTTTTTGTTTTAGTGCCACAATGGCAACTGCACCTTACAACTATTCCTACATCTTTAAGTACATCATTATTGGTAAGTATCACTAGGCATCACCCTTTATGTCAGTGTGTGTGTGTGTGTGTGTGTGCATGACAGCCTGCCTACAGAGCCTGGGATTGGACTGGTGTTGACTTCTGCTGTATGCTTCTTGCTGTAGTGATTCTTCCAGTAGTTACTTCTCCATCCTCAGTCTCTCACCGATCACTACATGTGCTCCAGAGTGTTAACAGCTGACACTATATAGGCAAATATGTGTTTGTACACTACAGAATCAGAGCTGTGTGACTGGTGAACTGGGAGTGGGAACAAGGACCAGGGTCTCTCTTGCTAGTTACTGTTAATAGTAACTATTCTTCTTAGTATACATACTTCAGTATTCTTGAACAGCTTTACTGCTAGGACCAAAGTCCTTAGCCTTCTGCACAGCACTAGGAAAAGACATTCTGAACACATGTGCATGTGGTCCCTTTCTACTGAAATCAAGTTTCTAGTTTAAAAAAAAAAAAAGGCTAAATTCATTGGAAATTGAGAAAAAGTTTAATGGGAATCAACACACCTGGGATGTTGTGTTGCTTCAGGTTTGCTGTAGCACTTTGCAACATTGGTCTCAGGTTTTTTGAATCTGTTGGAGATTGAAGTGCTAATTGGAATCTATTGCTTTAGACAGGCTTGCAGCCCTTGACCAGGCAACGCTTCTGTGTTTAAACATTCGTTTTTAGCTGCGCCTTCTTTGGCTGTTTAGAGTCAGAGATTGGTTCCATTTATTGTTATTGTGGTCTTGCTGTGAATCATTTTATTCTTAATGATTTTGTGTATGTGTAAGTGATCTACAGTATTACTGTAATGGTTTGTAAGTCAGGTTGTTGTGAGGTCCTCAGCCTGTGGACAAGTTAGTTCTTAAAGATCTTAATATTTCTCACTGCTGCATTGTGTAAGTGAATCAGTGGAAGTGAAGCAACTCCTTGGTGTGTTCTGGGTGCTTGTCAGTGGTTTTGTCCTTACCAGTAATTGCAAGTAAAACAGGAGCAGGGCAAACACTCACAATGTGTTTTACATTTCAGTTTCTTACAGGTTTACTTCTAGTAACCTTATGAAATACAGTTGTAAAGTCAGTACTACAGATTAAGTTCTCATTCTAGTGTTCTGCTCCACCCTTGATTGCAGCCCTGTACCTGTTACCAAAACTGTAGTGCAGTAGTTGATAAATAAAAGGTCTGCAGGTACAGAACACTACCTGAGAGGTCTGAAAAAGGAGTGATTGCCTGTCTCTGTGCTGTGTTGTGTGAGGGGAAGAAAATATGCTTGTTGCAACAGTGATGTGGTATCAGTCTTAACTATTCTTTCTGTAACAGGGGACATGGGTGTAGGAAAGTCCTGTTTGCTTCATCAATTTACAGAAAAGAAGTGTAAGTATTTCACTTCACAGTACTTATTCTAACTGGTGTGCTTCATCCATCTTTCCTACGTTTCTGCTTCCCTTGTGCATGAGCTTTGTGTGGTGTCTGTCTTAATCTGTGTTGGGTTGGGATTGTACTTGGTCAGATTTGACTCCTGCAGGTGTGCCACAACTGCATCAATATATTGGTTCTACAAGTGCAATTTCACTCAGTCGTTCCTGCTAGAAGTGGGAAGACTACCTGTCTATACAGCTTTCCAGGGAATTTTGATATGGACCAAAAAGAAATGTCTTGTCTGAAATTCACGTGTTTTCAATATTGATGTCACTTGGACATGAGCAGTTGGAGTTTTCAGTGCTGTCAAAGACTTAGAAGGGATTAATTTCTCGTTGTTTGCAGACTTAATTAGTACTGTCATTCTCTAGCTGCTGTGACTCATGACACTTGGTCTGCCCTCTGTAATGGTGTTGAGGCTTACTGTAATCTCTGAAGTGATTGTGTTTTTTCGTGTATAGCTACCATGACTAATTAAGAATTGCCTTCAGTTGTTCTTAATGATATGTGTGGCACTGGAGTTTGCAGCAACTCTTGGCTCTGTGGCTTCCCATGTGGCTCCCACTGGATGGCTAAGCCTGTAACTATTTATTTATTAGCACAAAGTTAGCCTTCATTATGTGCTACAAGAAATCTGGCAGTATGAGGGCAGGTGCTACAGTACTAAATGTTTCTATTTTCCAGTAGAAATAGGATTTTAACTGTTGTTTTTGATGTAACATCCTGTATCAACCAGTTGTTTAATGCTGATTTACACCTGGTACTGTCTTGATGAGGATGTGTCTTGTTCTTATTCTATCAACATTAAGCCAAAGCAGCGCAACAACAATCAAAGTAACTTACCTAACATCTTCGCCACGAGACTGTCACTAACTGTAGGTAGCTTGAATAACTACTCATCCTTTCTGTGTTTTCTTGATCTTTCTTAAAGATGAGCTTACTAAACTGAGTTTAAGAATACACTTTTTGAGGTCTTTGATTTACTGTGTTGATAGCTGCTTCTGAAATTGGTCTTGTCCTGGGGACAGTTACACTATTACCAGTGTTGTTTCTAAGAGGGTATTAGTTTCTGAAACTCCATTATAGACTTCTGTCTGTATCTGCACTGGAATACTTGGTACCTTCTGATCTATATGGCCAGACAGCATCAGTGTATCTGCTTTGCAGAGCAAGGAATTTTAAAACTGTTCTCAAAACTAACAGCAGTTCAGGAAAGCCCTCATTTCTAGTGAAGTGACGCATTTTGGCTACTGTAGCTGCAAAAATGCTTTTTTAAAGAGTCTGAGTATCTAGGAAAGATACCTGAAGACTGCTAGCAGTGGTGTTGTGGCAGGAGACCTTGTACTCAAAAGATCTTACCTGTGCTTTTATTTTTCATGAACAGTTATGGCAGACTGTCCCCACACAATTGGTGTTGAATTTGGCACAAGAATAATTGAAGTTAGTGGCCAAAAAATTAAACTACAAATTTGGGATACAGCAGGACAAGAGAGATTCAGGGCTGTCACAAGAAGCTACTACAGAGGAGCAGCAGGAGCTCTCATGGTCTATGACATTACCAGGTAAGGTTCTGCTTGTATCTTCACTCTGTGGGTGCTTGACAAGCTGTTTGGGTACCACAACCTTCTATGTGTTGTCTTCTCTGTCCTTTCGAGTTGAAAGGACTCTGGATGGGTTTGTGTCCTGTTGTGTGAACTTTCTTTTTAGATAAATACTTTTAAGTATTTGAAGAGCTGAAAATGAAACAGAGGGAATTAAGTGAGCTGATTCTCTTAGAAAAGTCACTGCTGAGAAGCCTGAGGCTCTTGCTGTCTCAGGCCTTGTTTGCTTGTGGTGAAGCCATTTAAAGAACTTGTCCTTAGAATCTGCTCTTCAGTACATGGATTTTTCTCTTCCTGCGAGGTAAAAGATACTGGTGCTTACCTGGCAGGAATATTCTTGGAGCAGGCACAGGACAGAACAGTACCTCTGTTGCAGTGGAGTGCGTAAATGTGCTTAACACTATAGATGAGAGAGAGCACTGGGGAAGTCTGACCTCTGGGCCTCTTCACAGGGTAGTCCTCCAAGAAAACAAGACCATGTAGAAGTTGTCCTGTCTTCCCTTCAGAGGTGAAAATTAGAGATGCTGCTAAAAACCAATCAGATGTGCAACATGAAATACTTCTGCTTCCATATGTCTTGTCTCTTCCTTTGGGGTTGTTCATGATATCCTTCAAGGATCTTTTGTTTTTTTGTTTTGGGGTTATAGTTTGGTTGTGTGTTTCCCTGCATATGTGGGTGTGTTTCCTGTTTGCTTAAATCTTGAGTAAAACATCTTATGCACTGTTACCGAAGTGCTGCTCTGCTCTGCAGTGTTGTGTAAGGGTATTTGAGAGGAAATCCTTCATTTTGTTCTCTACAAAATGAATAAATGTCCTTGTGAAGAGGGTAAAACTGCCACCTCCAGATGTATGAATTGGTTTGTCTGTCCACCTAGGGGTTTAAAGTTGGCTTGTTTGGACTTGGATCAAGATCTCAACAAGATGCTGCTGCTTTGTCAGGAGGTTGGGGAAGAGCAGAAGTGACAGGTGTTGGTGTGTTTAAGGGGTGCCGACTCTGATGGTGGCACTTGAGTATTTTAAAAACTGCTGCAGCTAAAACTGCTCACTTGGTTCTTTGCAGAAGAAGTACATATAACCACTTAAGCAGCTGGCTGACAGATGCAAGGAACCTCACCAATCCAAATACTGTAAGTTGGACTTTATTCAGCTTGTGAGACAGATACCTTAGCTAGAACCTTCCACCTTGGAGATAAGCAATCTGCAGTGGTAGCAGTTTTTGCTTAATGAAGATGTGTTTTCTCCACTGCTCATCTCAGAGTTATTTCTATATTTTGCAGTGCAGCAGTGACTGTCTTCCCTTACTGCAGCTAGAGCAGGAGTGTGGTCTCCTGTGCAGGAGAGCAGTGACTTTCTCTGAAATTCTGGTCACACACTTACCCTTCAGGGGCTGTTTTTTTAGCAGTTGGACACAAAATTGTGGATGAGCCTGGACAAACCTTACTAACTTTTGTTTCTGCTTCTTGCTCTGTGGTAGTAATGAGATGAATGCTGTTTCAGATGAAATTGGGATATAAATATGACCTTCAGATCTCTGGAGGGCTGTGAGATAAAGTTCTTCTGTGTCTCTTGAGCATACCATAAAACTGTCCTTCAGTATTTCTCAGTGCCCTTAAAATCCCTTGGCACCAAGTTATGGGACAACTCTGGTGTGATGAAAGAACTTTTAAATATTCTGGCTGGGTTAATGGATGATTAAATGAGTGGTTCAGAGTATACTTCTCATGGTTAAAGAACAGGACCACTGATTTTTAGGACCTCACCTTATGAGAACAGTCTAAAGCATTTGAAGGAACAGCTGGGGATGCAATCCCTGACTCCACAGAGGGGCACTGCTAGTGCTGAGTGCTCTGAAGAGCCATGCCTTTTGCAGTTAAACTTTTCTGCAAGTCATCTTTTAGGAGTTTTGTCTTATTCATAATGAGGAAAACCTAATAAGCTTTTCTCCAGACTGACTTTCTCTCTCCTGAATTAGGTGATAATCCTTATAGGAAATAAAGCAGATCTGGAAGCACAGAGGGATGTTACATATGAAGAAGCCAAACAATTTGCTGAAGAAAATGGTGTGTTGATGTTTCTTCTGAGCTGTTACCTTTCCTACAAACTAGTGATGTTAAAGTGTGCTGTTAGCATTGGTAGCTGCAAGCTAACACTTGAGAGTAATGTAATTACATATACTGACTTCTGCTCTGCTTCAGTGTGTCTTAACCCTAACTGTGCTTAGGTCTAGAACTTAGCCTGTGTTGATGCCTTAATTTTGTTAGTACTAACCAGTATTTTGTGATTGTATCTTGCATGGAGTCTGAAGGTTGTAATGTAACTGACTGGAGACTGTTCAAAGTATATTTTGCACTGATTGTTAAACCTCTGTTTCTGAACAGGTTTATTGTTCCTTGAAGCAAGTGCAAAAACGTAAGTTACTTTTATCTAGAGTAACTGTTTGGATCTGCTTGAGAGGTATGTTGGTTATGGCTAACTAGAGTGTTCAGGTGTAGTAGGGTTTTACAAGTGCCAAATCCCCACATTTTTACAGTATCTGTAGCAGTTTCTATCATCTTAGTGGCAGCTTTGACTTTAAAGGTGGTTTGGAAATTAGATCTCTTGCTACATTTCAGGTGAAGACTCAAATTCACATGATCTGTTTGGGTTTTTTAAGAAATTGAACATAGAATGTAGGTAAGAGTGGGTCTGAATTCCCTTGGACATTTGGAGTTGTGAGCAAGTTCTACAGTGAACTGCCAATTCTTTTGGTCACTTTGAGGAACCAACGTGCTGTATTTGTGGTTGGCTGAGGAGCTTGGTAGAACACAAGGAATCAGACCTGTAGTGGCATGAGTAGATGTGGTTCCAGCTGGTACCTGATGTAATGGAACCTTTTAGCAGAAAGGTTTTAGTTAACAGTGGCTCTATCAAAACTTCTCTGCATGTAGCTCAACACCGTACCTGATTCTTGCTGCTCAGTGTTTTATCACCTATTTCTTGCTCCTGGCTAGTGCTGCTAGATTTGATGGCTGGGGAATGAATTGCCCTGTCAAAGGCTCTCTCATGGACAGCCTGTCAGACTTGGTCAGTACTGTAACCTTGTCCTGTGTGTAAGAGGACAGGGTAGTGACTGTTGCTGCTTGGTGACCTGTCAACACCCAGTGAGGGCGTTCTGCCAGGTGACTCAGCCTGCACTGCTGTGAGGTGTAGCCCCAGTAACTCCTGCTGCTCTCTTCGTAGTGGAGAGAATGTTGAGGACGCCTTCCTGGAGGCTGCCAAGAAAATCTACCAGAACATCCAAGATGGAAGCCTGGATCTGAATGCTGCAGAGTCTGGTGTACAGCACAAACCGTCAGCTCCGCAAGGGGGGCGGCTAACCAGTGAACCCCAGCCCCAGAGAGAAGGCTGCGGCTGCTAGTGACCTCTGTTCCATGGCTCCATTTCTGACCTTTCACCTCTGTCTGAGGGGAGTGGTGCTTTTGACCCCTTCCCTGTCTTCTGTACATCTTACTGGGTTTAATTAAAACTCCGAGACAAGTTTAACACAGTACTAAACTGCTAAACAACTTTAGATGTAATCAGGTTATCAAAGGCAAGTAGAGTAATAAAACCTCTCCTGCATGGTAAATCTAGAAGTTTTTTTTTTTTTCTTTTTTCCCTCCTTGATTGTCCTTGTGATAGTGTCACCCATGCATAATTTAAACTGAGCACTGATGCTGGACTCCTCTGATTTTACACTTTTGCAGGGCTTTGTCTTGTACGGTTTAATTTTATGGTTCTTTGGCCTTTCTTCTCCCACCTCCTAACTGTTTAGAGCTGTCCATAGTAAAGGCTAAGTTTTTGCTGTGAAACGAATTCCGATGGTAGCAAGGGGCTCTGTAACAATGTGCTTTTGTTGGAAGAATTCCCTGTGGTGTGTGTCTGCGGGGGGTCGGGGTGGGCTGGCGCGGGAGCGTTGGACTCGCACAGGGAAGCGATCCGTTCATTCTTGTGCTCATAGCTTTACGTCCTTTTTTTGGCCACTTTTATCCTCTCCATTTGTTAACAGAACGTAAATATGTATAAAATTTGAAGGAACTGAGCTAACAGTCAAATACATCTTGTGTATATGATTTTAATGAAGAAAATGATTACTGGCATTAGGACAGTATATAAGAAAATACCAGTTTGTACAGTATGACCTATCCGTGACCACGCTGCCCTCTCCCCCCGTAGTACAGCAATCGGTGTGGCTGCAGATCACTAACATAGGCTTAAACTGCTCGGTGTCAACAGTGGACATTGTGCTGGGGGAGCTCTAATCCCGACACAGAAATTAACACTAGTGGAGTCTGTCCTTCATCTCTGCACTGTGGTGTTCCCACGCCGTTCTCTTCACCCCTCCTGTGCAATCAGCAGTGTGCTCTAACCTGCTTCTCTTCGGTGGGCCTCTCGCGTTACTGGGCTTCAGCACCCTTCTTGCACCATGTCCAAAGGCTGGTTCTCTTGCACATCTTCTGCTTTTGTACCTTTAACCTTCTGAATGGTCAGAGGCTGAACTGGACAGTCCAACAAGGCCTGTACTCTCTAGGGATTTTTAACTGCTCTTGTATTTTTTTGTTTTTTAAAGCAGTTCCTTGTGAGGGTTTGGTTTGAGGCTTGAGTTTTTTCCTCAAGCTTCTGAGGGTGTCCCTCATGGGGTGGCACAGCCTGCAGTGCTTGTAGGAAGGGGAGGTTCTGAGAGGTGACTGCACATGTGGGGGTTGCTGGGGTGTGAGGCTCTAAGCAGGGCTGATGTATCTCACATGGAGCTTCGCTTGGAAAACATCACATGTGGTTTAAAATGGCAGGGGATGTGTCAGTGTCTGCCATGAAATGTCTGACTGCAGGCTCACTGCAGTGCTTGAAATACAAAGTGGTCTCAAAATCCCTCTCTAGACACTAAAACTACAATGTTCAGACATGTAAGTAAGCAGTGGTACCAGAGTATTGTACAGTCAATGTTAAATACAAGCCAAAAACTGGAATGTGCAGACAATAGGATTTGGGTAACTTGTGCACTGTCCCTCTGTTTTGTCTGGTTAGTCCTTTTTTAAACTAATATTCTTAAATAGATGGGTATGTCCAAGATCTACAGCTAATGAATGCATCCAGCTTAAACCAAGGTTGCACCAAAGGGGTTTGCCCAGGGACCATGACCTGCTGCTGATGTGAAGTCAATGTTCTAATGACTACAGCTTGTTGAGGTGCAATACCTGTACTCCAGAGTAAGTTACAGTAGGTCTTCTGTTTCTGTCACAGAAAGGATTTGTTTGGACTGCTGTACTCCTCATTTGATGTAACAATGCTATTAATCTAAATATTTGTAAATAAAGTACCTGTATCTAGATAAATTTTGCTGCTCTGTATCATTTGCTCAAGCCCTCTGCTTACAGTGGGACTTCTGATGTGGGCTTGTGCCATGGAGCTCTTTAATGGGGACTTGCTGCTGCTTTCAGCCACCACAGCAGCTGACCTACAAAAGCTGCCAGGCAGGTGGTGCTGCTGCCTGCAGTCAGGCCTCTGGAAAAGGAATGTGAGCACTGTTGGCGGTTACACAAGGATTCCTTGTAGTGGTGGCATTGGTGCCTTTAACTGCTTGCGTTTAAGTTTCACAGGGTGTTCACAAGGGGGCTGACAGGCTCTTCTATAGCCCCAAACTGGGCTGTAGGTGGAACAAGCTGGGGCTGGGTAGGGTGGTTTGTTCTCAGTGACATGTGGCTGTGACACCTGCTGCATAGCAAAGGTTTGTACTGGTAATGTGGATGACAGAGGCTTTGAAATAGTTCTCACTTTTGCCTTGCTTAAGGGAAGAAGTCACTGTGCATGTTTAGTGCTGGAAAAGATGTTCCTCAGGACAAGCCTGTTCTCTGTGGTTGTGTTGGTCTTCAGGTAAGGAGGCCGTAGGTCCTGTTCTGGTGCCTTGTTCTGCTGCCTTAAGGCTTCACAAAGCTTTTTTTCCCACTAATTCAGAGCAAGCTGCTTGTAACTTTGTACAGAGGAAACATTAACCATGGCCCCATGCTTCAGAAAACAGATGCAGCCAAGCCACTTCAGTGAAAGGCAAGGAGCAGAGAGTTTGCAGACAGTAGCCAGTACTACACTAAAACCAATGTAAACAGTGATAGTGGACAGGTTTTACTTTTACCCACTAGGCTCCAGTAGAGTCAGAGTTCACTGCTGCTACCCAGAGCCAGGAACAACTAGACAGCACAGGTTAACATCCTGGAGAGCAACTTTTAACACAACAACCACCCTTAGGTAAAAGCAAACAGTTTATTTTCAGGAAGTACTCAAAAATAATTGCACTGCAAATACTCATGCACTGAACAGTAACTGGACAGACAGCTCTGTCCTTGTGGAAACAAACACAATCCTGCACTTAAATAGGATTGACACATTTAAATTCACATTTTAAAATATTTCCAAACCCCAACTTGTACCACTGAGAAACTGAGCTTCATCTATACCAAACTTCACAGTACAGAGCAGGCCCTGCAGCCAGCACTGTGTTACACTGGCAAACACCTTTGTTGAAAGGGCTGCCGAGGAGTGAGGTAGACATCTCAAAGGTGGGACTGATGGCACATGAAAGCAGCCATGCAAAGAGAGGTCTTGTGCAGTGGCCTGTTCCAGCTGCTGTGCAGTACAGGCACCATTTACAGCTGCAGGGAGGCTTTGCCTGTCCCAGTAACCCAACTCCCAGAGCAGCTGTAGCTCTGCTTGAAGCTTTTCTCATGCATGGCAACTCCTGAAGTAATTTTTACTCTTCTGTAATGATAGAAGTTAAAGTACTAGGCTGGTACAACTGAAATCTGGATGCTGGGCTATACCTGTATTAGAATCAGAGAAGTGTAACAAAGATCCTCGAGGTGGCCTTGCTCTGGCAGGGGTGGTTGGACTTGGATGATTTTTTGAGGTACCTTCGAACCCCTGCCATTCTGTGACTCTCAGAAGGACACTTGGTCAACAGAGCACTAACTTCTGTGCCACATGAGACTTCACACCAGCTCTCATGAGCAATTAGTTTGAAAACAAACATCAAGTGCCAGCACACCAACCGCAGGAACGTGCTTGCTGGGAACTGACAGCACATCTGAGAACCCACAACTGCCCTGGGTTACCACCACCTACAAGCCTTCAGGATGCTTGTGACTCAAAGTTCCAGCTGGGCTGGTGTCATATCCCACCTCCAGGCTTCACTGAGAAATCCCTTGTGAGCAGAAACGCAGCATCGGTCACACCACTGGGATGCCAGCCTTCTTGCTGGGCAAGGCTTGTCAGAGTGGCCTGGGGGAAGCAGGAAGAGTGAGTCTGGGTGATAAAGTGATGTCTTCAAGTAGCAGAGACTCTTAAAGAAAAATGTATTTTAAAGAATAAAAGACCAAGTAAATAACCCAAACCCCTTGAGAACTTACCCTTTTCTACCATGTAAAGCACTGCCAGGGTAACTCAGTGACACTAAGTGGCAACCCCTGCCCTGCCCCCACCACGGTGAGCCACAAGTGACTGAAACCACCAGACCCATAACTCCTTGAGCAGAGCATTACCTGAGAGTGTGATAGATTCAGAGCCTCATGGAGAGACCCTAGGCTGGAGCTTTGACCCAAGCCCAGAGGATCTGAAGTAGTGCTGCTGATGAGATGGAGTGCATCCACCTGTTGCTGCAGGCTGTGCAGGGTGCCCTCTATTTGCTGCTTCCCTCGGATTAACACCTCCACCTGCTTGGACATGCACTGCCGGAGCTGAGCCTGGAGAGAGCGTTGGTTAGTGACACTCAGCCAGGGCAATGATAAGGCTGTTTACAAAGTGTGATGACCTTGAAAGGGTAGGGAGGTGAAGTCTCAAACCACAAGCAGGTGGCAATGAAGTTGTTATTTTAAAGTACTTCACCTCCTCCCAAGTCAGAAACAAGCTCCACTACTGTAGCCTTGCCCATGAACTGCTTGAAGAGACACCAGCAGCCTTGTTCTACCTGAGCCTGGCCATCCCCTCTGCTTTGAGTGATCACTGGTGCTCCTGAACTGCCATCCTCAGGCTGCTAATACACCACAGTATGATGTATACAAGGGAATCTTGCTGGAATGCTCAAAAATCCAATTAGCTGATAATTAATTGACTTACCCTGAGAGAGCATGCAGGTGCTGGGCTTTCTCTTACTGTTCCTACCCTGGTGCTAGGCACTAAACATAGAGGGGACAGGCCAGAACTAGAAGAGGATTGTCCCACCCCAGGTTGTTTGGGTGATTTCTAAAGGGCCTCGGGGGGACAGGTGGGTGTGACTGGGACAAGATGTGTCACCTTCAGTCGGTCTTCATGACGCTGCAGTTTTTCTCTGAGAGCTTCTCCACGCCACTGCTCGTCCTTTGGGAACAGAAGCACATTCAGTGCTCAGTGTTACAGCTCCAGGCACCAGCACTGAGTGCTCAGCCAGAGCATGAGCAGCAGCTGCTTTTTAAGGTTTTTTACCATTAGCAAGACTTTAGAAAAAGTCAACTTTTCTTCCAAGGAGGGGAGTCCTCTGTCAGCAAACAGACCAGTTGCCTCCAAGTCAGACTCGCACTGCAGGCTGCCCTGTACTTCACAAGATGCTTCCAAGTCCTCTAATGGTTCTGGAGAAGATAGGCTTGAAGATTTAAACTCTGTCCTGATTCCATCTTCAACCTCCAGTTTAAGCAATGCTGCTGCGTTCTCCATTTCCCTTTGTCTACTTCCCAGGTCTTCTTGAGCTTTCACCTGCATCAGAGAACAGTCAAAAGTTACCAATGCACCAGGCAGGTTTTTCTGCACAACTGACCAAGGCTTGCTTCTGAAGTGTTTGCATTTTGAGTACTGCAAGCAGAAATCACAGCAGCTCTACTGTGCCTCTACATTTGCCTCTGAAGCTCTTCAGGTGGTAAGAAGTTACTGAAGTGACCTTGCACAGTTTTTGAGTTGCTAACAAGATTCTTCTCTGAAGTGGCATGTTTTTAAAGGGCCTAGAAACAGTTTATGAAGGGTTTATTAAAGGACTAGAAGATGCTGGACCACATAAAGTCACCCCTTAAAGTGAGTATCAAAAGGAGAAAATGCTGGCCCAGGCTGGCACTAACAAGTTGGTGAGTGTCCACTAGATGCTGGCAACATTTAGTGATCTGCATAAATTGTGACTCGTTATGCCAAGTTGCCATTACCAAATGTTACATAAACAGAGCCTTAAGTCATGACTGAAGCAGTGCCTGAATCAAGCTGACCTCAGATGTTGTGCTGCATTAGCAATGTGTCTTGGGAGCACCAAAATCCAGTCAACTAGCAGCTCAGACTAGACCCCAGCACCCTCAGGCCATCTCCACAGAGCAGTGTCCTTGTCTGGTGTTTCACTGGGCAGGAGGGATTGATCCATTCGTACTGGCTTCAACAGTGCCTGGAATTCCCCACCATGAGATAGCAAAGTAACCATGCCCTTCACGGGCTAAAGGATGAAATACTGTTGTAGAACCTGGCAGCCCTGCACTGAGAACTCCATATATGACTGCCTGGCTAGAGCTGGTGTGTTCATTTTTAACTGGGACTGCAGAGCTGACTGATCCTGCTGATTCCTAACACAGCTCAGCTTCTCCCAGGCTTGTCAGAAGCACACAGTCATTTTCAATAGGCTTGCTTCTAACTGATACAGCAGGAGGAGATTCCAAAGCAATACACTATCAATGTGTCTGGAAGACACAGCTTCCCCTTAACCTGCCTGTCCTTGGCTACTGGGTGATACCTGGGTTTGGAGGTCCATGTAGTCCTGCTGGGCCTGGCCAAGGTCCTTTGTAAGGCGCTCAGCTCGTTCCTGGTGAGCGTGTGCTGCGTGCTCAGCAGCTGCTATTCCACTCTGCAAACAGGCATTTTCCTGCTTTTGCTCCTAGGAAATAGAGAGAGATTCCCTTTCACTGTGAGCATCCACTGCAGGAAAGCCTACCTAAGTTTCAAGCCAAAGAGCATTGCATGGGAGTAACTAGGGGTGCTCTGCTGAACCATCTAGAAATAGCAGAGTTTGGTCACCTCGGGTTCTGCCTAGTCATGAAGTTAACAGAGTCTTTTGTTCCTCCTTTTGCCATTTTGCTGTTTAAAAATAACCCAAATCCCCAAACACTCTCCCCTCAGCCAGGACTTACTTGCAGTTTTCTCTCAAGCTGCATCTTTTGCATTTTCATTGCTTCTTTCAGGCTCAGGATTTGTTTTTCTGCTCTTTTCCTCTCTGATGCTATCTGCCCTTGGAGATGGTTTAGCTCAGACTTGGAGATCTCCAGTTCTTTCTGAAGAGCTTGTACTTCTTTGTTTTTCTGTTGTAACTGTAGTTCTTTTTCTGAGAGCTGATGTTCTGTAATTAACATTTTTAAAACAACCTTGATTAGCAGAGACATTTAAGTATCTCATACTTTATACACAGTAGGCATTTTTCAAACACCAATCTGCCAAGCAGCGCTTTGTAAAACCACTGACAAAAGGTGAGAGCAGACAACACCGCTGGGCTTTAGAATCTCAGTTCTTGAGGCAAACCAGTTTAAGGTTGACTGAGAGTCAACCCATGTCCTCCTGCATTCAAAACCAAGCAAGAGGAACAGAACTGTTTGTGGTTTCTTTAGATTAGAACCCACAGATGGCAACAACTGATTTGTGCACTGAATCTTACTGCTTTTCCTTATGACTTCTTCAAGTGCTGCACATTGAGACTCCTCCTTTTCCAGCTTCCTGAGGTTTTCTTCTGCCAGCTTTACTTTCGCTACCGCCTCTTCCAGTTTTGTTTGTTGTTCTGTTAGTTCCTTTTCCAACAGCATTCTCTGGTCTTTCACTTTTGCAGTACATTCTTCCAGTTTTTTTCTTTTGTGCTCCAAATGTTGTTTGAGACGATGAAGAATCTGCCAAAACCCCAGAACGAAAGCAAACAAAACAGGAAAATCAGGAATAGTGTGGCCAGCAGGAGCAGGGAGGTCATTCTCCCCTTGTACTCTGCACTGGTTAGGCCACACCTTGAGTCCTGTGTCCAGTTCTGGGCCCCTCAATTTAAGAAGGACATTGAGGTGCTTGAGTGTGTCCAGAGAAGGGCAACGAGGCTGGGGAGAGG